>OY757935.1:45116685-45552484 GCA_963585895.1 Sepioteuthis lessoniana | reverse complement strand
CTGCATTCCGCCTCCTGGGCGGTTTTAACGGCCGACCACTTTGTACCAGATTTTATTTCTGGATACGCCTTCCGAATGATCTCGTCGGCTGAGTCCTTCATCATCATGTGAAGGCTTACTTTCCCAATTTTGAATTCTTCTACCAGTGAGGATATTGGTTTCAAGAATTGGTATATAAACCCACTTTCGAAAAACAAAGAGGAACTCCGAGCCACTTACGCAGGTATTTTTTGCTGTACTGTTGGATCCGTTCAACAGGAGATATCGCAATCTCGTACATCTGTAAGGGCCACAAAAGACGGGGTAGCAGACCATGTTGGTAACACCAAGCCTTCATCCTTCCGGGTAAACAAGTTTTATCAATTGATCTAAGTCCTTTCAAAGCTACTTTCTGGACCTCTGTACCCCTATAACGATCAGTCAGTTGGATTGAATTAAGACATCCGAGACTCTTTACATATACATATATTATTTATACATATAATATAATATAATATAATATAATATAATATATATATATAAAATATATATATATTCCATGTTGCTGTTTAAGTGCTTTTATTTGCACATGGTCCTATCAAATACAAATTCTTAGAGATATATTTGACCCATAGATAGGATCACTACAGGAACCTGGAAGAAATGGCAACTGCTGGGGTAGAAATTTAATCATTTGTAAAAAAAAAAAAAAAAAAAATTTCAAGTAATTATTCTTAATACAAATAATTTATACTCAACTATAAGGTATCTAGTATTTCTAACTATCATATGGTCTCAAGTAACTAATAATATCAATCATTTGTTAGCAGTAACTTCAAGTATCTATTCATAAAACAAAAAAAATTTGTACAGTAGTTATGATTTTAAGTAACTACTCCTATTTAATGATAATCATTTGTATGCATACAGTTATGCTTCATATATTCCTATATAATACTAATTATTTGTACACAGTTATATGGTTTCAAGTATTCATATCTAATACTACCAATTTTCAAACAAGTCTTTTTGATTCTTAGATGGGATCCTAACAGGTACTAGCACTCCAGATCAGAATGGATCTGGGAATACTAGTAATGAAGGGCCAATTCTACACTTCTTAGATCTCTAAAACTGAAGCCTTACCAACAGATGCAATTTAGTATCATAAATAGGATACCTCTTTTCTGAAGAGTCCTACCTCTCAGTAGGGGATACAGTCAGCATATCTAATCCCTGACACTAGGACATTTTCAGATAGGATAGATTTTTGTGGTAAAAAAAAAAAAAAAAAAAAAAAAAACTAATATGCTAAGTCTCTGGATCTTCTGAGATACTATATAGTAAAGAAATAAAGATTATAATTGCTCATTTTGACTAATATTGTCCTTCATCTTCAAATTGATTTTGTAAAAAAATAAAAAATAAAATAAAAAATAAAGAGAAATGAATGAAAAAAAAAAAAAAAAAAAAAAAAAATCAATCACCACTACAGTGAGGAATAGAATAAGTCCCTGGCAAGACTTCTACACACATCCCCCACCGACTCCCCAAGAGCTTATTCTTGTTTCTGATGTGCAATGTTCTTCACTGTCATAGAAGTGATGACCTGAGTGAGCTGTAGCAAAAAAAAGCAACTAGAATTGGGAAGATGAAGGATAATACTTATCAAAATTTTTAATAATAATGATTAACAGCACTTCATCTAAGAAAAAAAAAAAAGAACTATTCTGCTATCTGCAATTAAATGTGGACACTTGTATCACATGATTCAGAATGTGAGAAGTTACATATGTCATAAAAGAATTTTAAAAACCAAACGAAAAGAGGAAAGACAAAATGAATGACATTTGACAGCTGTAATTATTGGTTTATATTTGAAATGTTAAAATACAGAGAAAGAAGCTTTTTGTTATGATTTAATTTTTAAACTAAGACTGTATTAATTTGGCTACACGCTACTTCAAATAAAGGAAAAGAAATTTATAGATAAATTTAAACCAAAGTTGAATAAAACATGAATCACACACACACAAATCTCAAGACACATATTCACACAGAAAAAATAACTATAAGTGAAATCTAAAACTATTCACAAACAAAGTATCAAATATCAAAAGCAAATAAAGGGTAAAATAGGCAGAGAAACACACTAAGAAAAAGAAAGGAGCAACCTTCATAAAAAAAAAACATAACCAGCTGAAAACCATTCAAAATGCAAACACAGGTGAGTTCAAGTCTCATTAAATACCCCATTAACAAGGCCTTGTACCATACATCTGATGAAAGCATCAAGCTGGAAACACGTACATAAGAACAAAAATATATCATCCTTAAAAAATACAAGTCTCTTTGTGGACCTACTCATTTTAAAATACTTTTATTCTCTTTGGACCTACAACAAAACAAAAAAAAATTATACATTCATAAAAACTTAGGATAGTGTAGATACAGTCAACAGAGCTTGGTGACTGTCAGTTTCTTGCCAAACCATGCATCATTGACTGTCAACACTATCCTAACTTTGATATATATGCTCTACTAGTGATATGACACTAGCAGTAATGAACAGTGCATATCAGAAACAATAATAAAGAATAAGTTCTAACTCATGTCCTCTTTCCAAGAGAAAACCTGGTTAATCACAACAGGCTGCTTTATCAACTAAGCTATGAGAGCCATTGATTTACAGAAGCTTAAATCTAAACCAATATCCCTTTCATAATGTTTGTTCACCAATAGTATTACTAGCATCTTTAAAAATAAATGAAAAGATGAAACACTAACCAAGAGTAAAGAACTGAAAATACTTCATTTAAAAATATAAAAACTTACAATGTTTGATAATTTTGGTACATTAAAAGAAACAAGATCAGTTTTCATCTGATTTGAATGTAGCAATCTTGAGAAAGGTTATAAAGTCAACTTTTGATAAAACATGTTAACAGTAAGTGCACAAAAATAAAAGTTGTCAACTGTAAAACAGTCATAAAATATTTCTTCCCACAAATATTCAAAATTTAGAATTATAAAAAAAAAAAAAAAAAAAAAAAAAAAAAAAAAAATGGAAAATAAAAAAAAATAAATAAATAAAATAAAATTGTAAAAAATATCTTTCAGCTATATATTAATCTTAAAAACATAAGTAAATGTTAATTTCTAAAATAATTAGGAAGCTGCAGCTGAGTTAAGTACTACAGTATGATTACACTCTAACAAAATGCTTGGAGAAAAATCTAGATGGGAATTACACAATGGTGCTGCATGCTGTTTTGAACAAATTTTGGAAGCAGCAGTTGTACAGCCACTTACCTTCTCATCTTGAAAACTAAGACAAACTGGGTATTATTGGAGAAGCAAAAACTGAAATGTTCTCTTATGGATTCCAACAGTGTTGGCCAAACAGCAAAAATTTGCATTCATCAGCTCTGTGCAGACACTGGATGCCCCTCAGAGGACTTGTCAAGAGCAATGGCAGATATAGATGGATGGTGAAAGAGAGTTAAGGAATTTGTGCTGTTTGCACACCTTGATAATTATGATAACTAGCAGTGGAGACATTTTTTGACCACAAGGAGAACATGGTATATTATGAATTAAAGGTATTTTTCACAACCCTTTGTTAATTATCCAGGGTTCCCTTGATAGTTTTTTTTCATGTGCATTGGCATAATTTCCTCATATTGTTTATTCAAAGAAAATATGTTTAAAACATTTTGTCCAATCTTTCTTATAAAGAAAGGATACGGAAATGGGACAATAAAATTAATTCAAGTCTAGGGATTTTTTTATCAGATGTCTAGAATTTTTCTGCCAATTTTCCTTTTTAAAATGTTCCAACAGATAAAGAAAACTAAAATGTAATATTAATATACCTTTGTTTATCAATGACATTCAAGACAATTCGAGGAGTGGGGGTAAATGTCCAGATAGATAAGGAAAACTAACTCTAAAATTTAACCTTAATATCTCTTCATCAATATGACATTCAAATCAATTTAGGTTTTTTGCCACATCAAAAAATTTTGAAGGGGTGTGGGGATAATGAGCTCAACAGTCAGCCATATGAGTATAGAATTCGGTGAAAAATTGGTGGAGTAATTTTTATAAAATGCACAGTTCATTTTTAAAGTATAGATTACTAAATATCTTGTAAAATTACATTAGATTATCTCACACTTCCTAAGTCAACAAAAATCATTATAACAATACTGTTATTATTCTCACCGTTTGTACTTTTAAGTATCAGACAAACTTAAGTAGACAGTGTGTTATATCATACAAACAATAGACAAACAAAAATACTATTGTTTAAGTAAAAAAAATAAAACTTGTTTTTATAATGGAAAAAAAAATTGTGGATCATTTGAATCAATGCTTTCAATATTTAGAAACATTAATCCAAGTTGATGTAAATAAATAATCAGTTATGAAATAAGTAATGCTAAAAGATTAAGAGTTTGTGTATCATATAATGCTAATGATTGTTTAAAGACACACTAAAAAGGTGAACTTTATCTCATTGAAAAAGACATCAAGCCTTTCTCTTGAACAATATAAAGATTTTTTTAAAGTGTCATTCTTATACAATATCAATCTACTATTCCATGACCTAGGGTGACATCTACATATCACTAAAATTCCCATTATATATGCGTGTGTGCACACAATAATTAATAATGCAGCTTGCCCTATTTATCAATAGAGTGCTCAATATTGGTGACAGAGAATATAAGTTAAGATAACAGTCAAAAGCACTTGATAATTTTCAGTTTCTCAGTTATGTCATCAGACTAAGCTTGCTTCAAAAATCCTATTGGCAAGACATGGACAGTTAGCAAGAACTGTCAACTGTGTTGGTATATATACACTATCCTCACTCTCACACACACACACACACACACACACACTATATAAAATTAATTTGGCAACCGTAGTCAAAGGCAACCAGAAGGCTCCCTTTTCAATAGCTACTACACCGAAGTGTAGGGAAGGGCACTACTTCTTTGCCAGGATTTCTCCACTTTACCCTTGATACATACCCTATATTGCTGAGTGTTAAGCAAGTAGGTATCAAGTACTATTTTTAAAGTTTTTGGTATGACGCAACCTGGGATTGAACCCAGGTCCATTGGTGAACACTACCCACTAGGCCAATGAGCCGACGCTATATATATATATAAAAACCATAACAGCATGCAACATCCTTGTGTAGTTCCGATGTAGCTTTTTTTCTCACTAAGAAAATATTCTGGTACATTGACACTAATCAACAATAAACTAGTAAAGATATCAACTTATATTTGTAATAGGATGATGGTATTAATTATAGACCATCATGAACCAGGCTACTCATCCGGACATTTTTTTTTATTACTCACACAAATCGATAGTTTAAACATGGATGCATTATTCTCATATCCCAATAGTTTATTTGGCAACAAAGAAAACAAGAATTAAGGAAAGGTTTAATTGGTCGTAACTTGATACTATCACTTAGTAAGGTGATCTGGAGAGGTCAAAAAAAGTCCGAGGACGGTGGGGGAGGGTATTGAAGTCATTGGTCTGGGTCAGTATTTATTTTTTCAAGTCTCATTGGATTTTCAACAAGGTCAATTTTAAATAATGAACTTTTACACTCACTCACACTGAAGGCTGAATCTATAAACTCAAAACCTAACACAGCTAAATTTTCAGTTTTCAGTCTATAATGTTTGATCCATATTTTATTCAAACATGCTTCCTCTAATATTCTTCAGGAACAAATATTACAACAGAGACAAAAAAAAAAAAAAAAGTCACTGCTGCATGACTAAAATTCAAATTACCAAATTTACTCAATTTCTTTATTAAAGTTTGTTTTCTAATTTATTACTTCTTTAATACTAAATTTAACAAAATCAATTTGATTTTTTTTTTTAAAAAGTTACCAATGATTTTGAAAACTATTTTAAGCAGAACAATTCCAGATAAATGTCTAAATGAATCTGTTAAGTAATTCAGAGCAAGCTATAATTAGATAAATAGTTGATGCCACTGCCATACATACTAATGTAATATTTGCTTCTATTTAAATGTTATGCCTACTTTTTACCCCCATAACATATCAAGGGTTTAACATGTACTACATGTAATCCTCAAGTCTGAAGTGCATTTGGGGATTTTTGTACACAGTTCTATTGAATAATTTTCAAAGAGATCTCTTTGACCTACAAATGTTAATGAAGGAGTAATCTACATTCCCAAAAGCTCCAGAACTTGAGCCTCACTACCAGGTGCAGTTTAATATCATACCCAGGACACCCCTTTCTGAGAGGGTTTTATCCAGAATTTTTTTTTCTTCTCCCACCAATACTAATCTCCATTGTAGGACATCAACTTCAGATTATCCTTCAGAATGCATTTCAGAATTTATTGTATTCTCTTTTATTGTCCATTTTCCTTGTTGGTCAGATGAAGAAGACTAAGATGGTATCCAGTATTGGCATCAAATGTTTTGGTTTCTACTTAGTCTATGGTTGAGCTCCTGTAATCAGGTTGAGTTGTTGCTTGGCCGTCTTTCTTTTCTTTCTGGTTGTGATTTATGGAGAATGGGATGATCCTATTTACACCCAACAGGGGTGCACAAATAATCATTTCATTCAGAGAGTTCTAAAAGAATTACAAAAAAATTTGAATGGTGAATCAACGGAAGGGGATTATTTTGAAAGAAACAAATCTTATTTAGTTTTAGGTAAAACAGTAAATCTACCTTTGAAGTGTTTTATAGAAAAATATAAGAATTTTCTTTGCTAAATTTTCACCATTTGAATAAATCAGAACATCAATCATTCTTGGGAGTCTCAGTTGCATGGGCTAAAGTGCTGGACTATGTCCATAAAGTAAGCATATACAAACTGCAGTCATGCTATTTTGTTCACTTTCCAACTAATACACTTTGGAAAGTCATGAAACCCCTTATCCCTCCAGCTATGGGTTAAATAGAATCACTACTGTTCTATAAGGATGGCTTTGGCATTAAATAACTCGTGAAGGTTGATATGCCATTAAGTAAAGCAATGAAACCAATATGAATCATTTTTGCTTGTTTAATTATTACATAGACAGAATTGATGTTCATACCTGGTAGGTATCATAAATACTAGATCGTAGGTTTATTCTTATTTAAAACATGAACTTTCCTTCAAAGTGAACATATAATAATAGTTCTAACTAACATTCCACTCAGAACAGTATCTCACATGATTAGCAAGCCAAATAATAACTACTTAGTAAAACCTCTCAGGTTCAAGATTTTTTTCCAGTAACATAACAGACAGGTACAATCAGTCTATCAGTTAAAAGGCTAGAGTTTCAATAAGACAAAAAGTACTTAGCCATATTACATACGAGTTGTAAGATGGTAATTATTTAAGATAAAGGACGTAGAGTCGCTTTTAGTAAATTTACTAGCAGTACTTATCTATATTACATACATGGTGTTTCACAATTGTTGAAATAAAGCAGCAGCCTCTCAGATCTTCATTGTTGATTTTATTCTTTCTCTTTTCAGATTATTGTTAGGAAATAGTTAACATTTTGATATATTCAACTAAATATAGCAAAACCATGCCTTGGACAAGGGAACAGAAAAATCTTTTGTGTCAAGACATTAGGAAACTAAGTATTTCAACATTATTCAAGCAAGATACAGGAAGCTTAATTTCAACATTTCCAAACAGGAGTCAGATTTTCAAGTTGGTCAGGAACTTGAAGCTCATGGCACTTATGAAGATTGTAGGGCAATGGATTTCTCACCATCTGGGCCTATGATAACAATCCCAACACCCAAAAATGTCACAAGGGGGGTCAGTCAGTCCAGATCTAAATAGCAGACATCTGGACCATATACTCAAGTTCCTCTTGACATTTTTGGTTCATGTTTGAGACTAAATGGTTGCAGATCTTAAAATGTTATCCTTTTTACCTTTCAATAAATGTAATTTCCATTACTCTATGGTACATGGTTCTTGATTAGTGGCCAATCATTTTGTTGTACATATAGAAGATGGCTTTGGTTCAGAAATTTCAGATGCTCTGGGAAAAAAAAAAAAAAAAAAAAAAAAAAAAAAAAACCTTAAAAACTAAGGATTTTATAATTTTCCAGACTTGGAGGGATAGTATTAACCTGGATTTAAAAAAAAAAAAAGAAATTGTAAGCCCTTTTTAAAAGGTCAGGAAACCATAAAGATAAAATTAATTTTCTCCTAGTCCAACACCTGGTCACAGAAAGCATTGAAGTGCATATAGAGAGTAATCTGCTTCTCATAATGATTATCAAGAGAAGGGGTAAAATGCTATGAAATGGACACCCTACGACAGCAAGGGACATAGTAAGACAGAGGTTAAGAGACAAATCCTCCCTAAAAACAAGTTTGAGCCAGATCTACTAGTATAGTTTAAAACCTTTCTAGGCATAACTAAGAATTCCAAAAATAATGGCGCTTTATTAGGTACTGATGGACACTTGGTGAATTATAAAATTAGTATAAAGTCATATTGAATTCAATATCATCAGATGGATGTCATAGTTAAGAATGTGCAGGTATGGAAAAATGGAATCTGGAAATCAAGTTCAAATCCCATCTAAGGCTGACTGTAATACCATTGAAAAAAAGCATTCATTCATTTCTGCTCACCCCAGCTAGTTATAGGTAAAATAGTAGAATAGACTAAGCTCTCCAGCCTTGGGATAAGCAGTCCATGAGAAGGTTAACTTTGAGTTCAAACCCACCACCATCAAGTTATGAGCTGGTGCAGCAGACCAAAGCCCGTTACTCTCCATGTCTCAGAGACCTTGATGGAAGGTCTATTGAAGAGAATGCTGAGGGAAAGCACTGGTAAACTACCCTTGCATAATATTGCTTAGTCAATCATGCGCAAGTTAAAAATGAAATACACATGAATGCATACAGCTGAACAGATAACGCTGAAGAAAAAGAAGTAACCAGTTAGAGTTTGATCAATAAGTAACCATTTGGGCTTTGACCAAATCATTTATACCTCATGCTCATTATATTTAGGGCCTATAAAATGTTCAGTACCAAATAGAATTATATGCAGTAAATGAAATGTCCTTTTATAATTTCTTTTGAGCTTTTAGACTAGAGGGAAGTACTAACAGTAGAGCAAAGAATTATTAGGGGGTAATGAATAAAAATAAAAAACTACATATATATTTCTTCTGATGACTGTCTATTTTAACAAGGGTGTGTGATAATAAATAAATAAATAAATAGATTAAAAAATTAAAAAAAATAATATATTATATGAAATAGAAAAACAAAGTAATCCAAAAGTGATGAATTTATGATAAATGAAAGTCAAAGTGAAAATGTTTTGGTTTTATCAAGACATCTATTTTTGTTAGAGCAACAAGTTTCACCATCTTCAAGTCCTGATGAAGATTTACTAAAACCAAAACACTTTAACATTGACTTTCCTTTATAACAAATTTATCACTTTTTAGATTACTTTGTTTTTCTATTTTTTTTCATACTCTCCAATTCATTTAAATTATTTTATATATATATATATATATATATATATATATATATATATATATATATATATAAATAAATAAAAAAAGGAGGAGGATTTTTTTTTAATGCATTGTTTGGAATCTGTTTATAGCGAAAACTATTTTAATCTCACAAATATATTGGTTTAGAGGCTATTCAAAATAGCAGAAATCAAACAGAGTGCTACAATTTCAAACAGAGGTCTGTCATCAAATTTTTGCTGATTGAGAAGTGCAAACTATGTCAAATTTACAGAAGAATGTTAATGTGTATAGAGAAGCATGTTTTAGTCAAAAAAAAAAAAAAAAAAAAAAAAAAGTTTACAAATGGGTTAAAACATGGGTTTGCCACTAGATCCTAGTGGCAAACCCATGTTTTAACCCATTTGTAAAAGTCAAAAAGATAGTCCAAGTGGAAACACACCGACTCTCCTGTAAAGAAAAAGTTTGGAGTGCAGCGATCTGTAAAGAAAAAGTTCCAGGCACAGTGGTTAAGTAAAGAAGGTTATGCTGACAGTCCTCAGGGACATGAAAGTACACATCCCTATTGATTTCCTTGGAAAAGGGACAACTGTGAACCATAATTCCTAGTGCCTACTCTCTTAAGACAAAATTCACCTTATTTTTTAAACAACACACATGAGATTTGACACACGACTGAAAATATAATGTACCTAGTGAGGACTGAACTTGCTTCTCAGTAATAGTTTCAAACCACATATTATGTCATGGTGCACCTGTTCTATAACAGTAATATTTACATACAAGTTTTATACACTAAATCTAACTTCTATAATGGGATAGAGATCGTCAAATATTACTAGGTAAATGAATGAAATTTTGTTTTTGTTTTTCTTCTCCAGTGAAGACTGTTATAAGCTACAAAAAAGTAAAACAGTTCAGAAAAGAATGCTCTCCCGAGGGTTAGGAGTGAGACAGACAGCTGACCTTGCCTGAATGGGTCAAGTGTTCAGGCTTCCAGCCAATACAGACATCAGACAGGGAAAAATAAATAAATAAATGAATAAATAAATAGATAAATAAATAAAAGGACAAACACCCACTTGTTTTATCCACCACAGCTCCTGGATAAAAAGTATTTGTTTTTCCTTCAGTAAAAAAGCAACATACTCAAAAGAAGCTAAACAAAGCAAAATGGTTGATTGATTTCTAGAGATGTATTTATTTTATTTATCAATATTTCTATTTATTTATTTTTTCTTTTTATTCACAGTAGTAATTGCAAGAGTGGTCACTCAGACAACTTTATTTTAGAGCTATCATTAAGCACAAATGGTAAATATACCCTCAGTTCCTGAGCACCTCTCATGATGTAATGCTTAAAACCCATTGTTAGTGAGTTTGATTCTTTTGATTGGTTGGTTGGTTGGATTTTATGACATGTCAACCTTTGTAGGTTATTTAACACCAAATCCATTTTATGCAAATAGCCCTATTTCAAACAATTCAGTTTAGCATGAGTACACAGTTTAATTGTCAAAAACATTTCTATTTCAAGCTATTTAGTTTAGTCAAACAGTTCTATTTCAAACAATTCAGTTTAGCTTAAGTACAATTTCAATGTCAAAGCAGTTCTATTTCAAGCAATTCAGTTTAGCATTAGTACACAGTTTAAATGTAAGTAGACATTTTAATTGTCAAAAATATTTCTATTTCAAGCTATTCAGTTAAGTCAAACAGTTCTAATTCAAACAATTCAGTTTGGCATAAGTAAGCAATTTAATTCTATTTGACCCATAGATAGGACCCTATCAGGTGCTACCACTCTGGGCCAGAGTGGACTTGGGAGTGATGGCGATAAAGGGGTGCTCCTCATTCCCCAAAGCTCCAGCATTACTGGAACCTCACCATCAGATTGTTTACTGTCATACCTAGTGTAGGTCTTACCCCTCTGCAGAGAAGCAGTCGGTGTATTCTACAGCCCCAGCCAATTGGGCAATGATTCTTTTGGTTTAGGTGATAAACTAGGGTAAAGTGAGCAAATGAGTACTGTTATAATTCTTGTAAAAAAAATAAATAAATAAAATTTTTAAAGTAAAAGTTTAAAAAATAAGTAAACATAAAACAGTAAAATTTAAAGAAAAAAAAGAAAAAAGTAAGAAAAATAAAGTAAAAATTTTTAAAAAGTCAAAGTTAATTAAACAGTGAAAGAGTGAAAATTAAAAACAGAAAAATAAATTCCAAGTTTATTAATATATTGATGCTTCTATTAGCATGTATTATTCCTTCATGCTGCTCCAACCATTTCTGCTAAGGATTACAGTGTAGTATATGTACAGGTGAAAAAAGTTATTTTAAGAACTATGAGATAAAATACAAAGAGGAAAACAGTTACCAATTTGAAGAGTATTTTGTTGCCGACTCTTTTGGCCAATATTGGTGCAAGCAGGAAAAAATAATTTCTATTACTTTATCTATTGGAAGTCACTCTAGTTGACTGCACATATTGAAAAGAAATGTCAAATCTCATAGGATAATAAGCTTCAACTTGTACATCAACATTTACAGAAAAAGATTTTAAGTCTCAATCTTACTTTAGTTCTTTTGAAGAACATCCTTAATTCTGGTCACGTATATGTGAAGGGAGTGTGCTGACATTCTCAATATCATTTAAGACAAAAATAACTTTTTTTTCAACTTTAAAATAATGTACTAGGTGTGTTTAATTGTAAGGTGAATGTGTGGAGTGGAATAGTATATGTATTACATGGTTCTAGTTCATTCCATTGTTGGTTGAACTAAGAACTTTTCAATACCCCTTATATTTTGTAGTGTTACCATATTCTTGCAATACTAAAAATGAAAGAATAGATTTGTAAACATATAGATGATTGACTTTTTTAAAAATTCAGATACTACACTGATTTTAGGCAAAATTATGAACAATCACTATATATAAGTTGGCAACCGTAGTCGAGAGCAACCTGAAGGCTGCCTTTCCAATAGCTACTACACTGAGTTGTAGAGGAAGGTGCTACTCCTTTCCCTAGATTGCTCCACTTTACTCTTAATACATACCTTATAATGCTGAACGTGAAGCAAGGAGGTATCAAGTACTATTTTTGGAGTCTTTGGTATTACTCGACCAGGGATTGAACCCTGGGTCATTGGCAAACTAACACACACACACACACACAGAAGAGTTCACAGGATGATGTCATACCTGTTGTTGATGTCTTTTTAGATCCAAGCACTGCAACAGCGATACAAGCGCACGGACCACTATGTTGAAAAATAAACTTCATTTGGTCATATTTCATGAAATTTAGTTTCTTTGTTTAATGGCACATCAACTAGTGGGTTATTTAATGCTAAAGCCATAACCCATAGCTAGGGGAATAAGGGTGTACATACCTTTCCCCAAGGGTATTAGTCCAAAAATGAACATAACAGCGTGATTGAAGTTCAAACTCACTTTCTTCAAGTCATCCAGCACATCAGCCATTATGCAACAGTGACCCACCACCACCACGAGAGAATCTTGGTCAGCCTATGAATTTTTCAGCTGACCCCTATATATAATTTATCACTGCAATAATAACATATTTCCAAATTTGAAAAAAAAAGAAAAAAAAAAATTAACAAAAACACCATAGAATAAACAAAACAAATAGAATAGCCAATACTCTTCAATATTATTTTGAATTATTAGATGAAACACTGTCAACTATTTTTCAACTTATGCTTCTATCGTTGATGAGAAATCATTACAAGAAATAAAGAACTTTCTTTTCTAACAATTTGTCGTTCTACGAGAATAACATTCCATGCCTTAAGCACAACCAAATTTTGGATAGGACTTAATAAAAGTATGTACATTATAGCAGCATTAGTTGTTAAAAAATAATCGTATTAAGCTACTCACCTACCATTAATCCAATATTAGTTTAGAATTTTCTCATCCCTAAAAATAGCTTCATACATTCTGGTGTAATTTTGACAACAGTCCAAGAACCGATATATTGGTCTCAACTAACAAATTCATTGTCTATAAAACCTACAATACTCAAAAGTTATAAAGATTCACATACAGATAAGTAGTATAACAGATTAAATAGCTCTTAGAATTTACTAAGCTATGCTGAGCCTGGTACACAGGTCTCATAAGTCCAAGCATTCTATAAAGAATATCCAACTGACCAAGAAAAAAATTCAAAAAAAAAAAAAAAAAAAAAAAAAAAAACGACAACTTGTGTTGGATAGGCTTAAACTTATAACAACAACACACACAAAAAAAAGTTAGAACAGTTTCAAATACCCTGTTGAGATTTAGGAGATTTGATATTTTATTTATTATTATGTTGCTCTTGTTATATGAAATTTTTTTAATTGCATAACGAAACAAGTGTTAAAAAATAAATAAAAAATAAAGTGTCTAAGTAAATCAGATGTTAATAGGGAACCAATATGTAACTACCTCACAGCTATCATAAAATGTATAATGAATTAGGCTGAATTAGTGAATAAAGCATGAAACACATGACCTAATTGAGGTTTTATAGTTTCAACATTTTGTAACAGACATAGCCCACATTGTTACTAGCAGTCATAATCCAATTCAGAATATCTCATTTGGTAAACTTCTGATGTTGGCACAAACACTTTCACCACCAGAGCAAGATAAGAATCAAATCAAACCATAGTATTGCAACTAAATCAGCAGGTGCACTGAATAACCTCCAGGAGTTTCTAGGGAGCAGGCTGAAGATCTGCCATATTGAGTATAAACTACTAAAAGTTCAACAAGCTATTTGAACCATTTCTACTCACTCAATATTCTTTGGTAACAGTTGACATGTTATGCAGTACATTTTGACCTACCAAAAAGTTTAATTTCTGCTTCAATTCATACTGAGTATAACTACTTCGTAAGTTGTCACCCATCTAAGTTCTAAGTAGACTCATCAATGCTCAACTTTAGTGATCTAGCAAGAACTAGTGTTTTTAACATGACTTGACCATAAATCAGATTAAGCAGTTCTTATATACTGGTAAAATAATAACAATCAGGTTAATCCTTTGAGATCAATGTCATCATAGAATATATGCTTACACATTTTTCCTTTTTTATATATCAAACACACATGTGTAAGTACCTGGCCTATAACTGAACTAAAACAAATTTCAGAAACACAAGTGAGTGAGAGAAAGTGAGGAGTAAGTTAATGATTAAAATTGTCCTTATTTATCGTTGAAAGATTTTACCTATTAATTCAAATTGAAAAGTATCTCATTTTATAATTTTTTTTTTTATTCCTTTTTAGACTACATTTAAAATAATATATAAATATTTAACCCTATACAGGTGAAAGGCTGAAAACATATTCATGAGTGGGGGGGAATTAGTTTCTAATTTTTTTCTTTTTTTCCAGTCACAGAACACTGTTTTAGTTAATAATTTTCAAAAAAAGCAAAGTTTTAATTCTGATCTTTAAAAACCTTCTAAAAATTTAACAATAAAAGAATCTAAGAATTCCCATATCATAATATTCTTGAATTTTTAGGATTTTTTTTTTGTTTACATTTAAAATATTTTGTTTACATTTAAAATATTTTTTTAAAAATTTAATCCTAAGCTAATGAGAGGTTTAAAACAATTTTATTTTTCTAAAGACTTTTTTCAATATGCAAAGAATTTAAATTCCATTTACTGCCTGTCGAGTTATCGATAAAAAAAAAAAAATTTTTTTTAAATGTATTCATTTAATTCACTTTCATCCTATAAAAAAAAAATCTAACCTTTGTTATTTCCATAATGTTTCAGCCGATATGTCCTCCAGCCTTCTTCAGGTATTTGTCGAACTCTGGAACTTACACAGAAATTCAAACTATGTGCTTTATTGAATCCACGGGGGATTGCCTGTTCTGATTCCGTTAGCCATAACCAAGTACAAGTGTTAAGTATACCTGTATTGTTACACAACTGCAGTCAGGATTGAACCTGCAACCTCCTGCTTAGTTTATAAGTCCCAAAAATTCACTCTAAACTGTCCAGCAGGACACATAGCTTAACGGTTATAGGCATTGGTTCCCTAAGCTTCTAAGGAGACAATCATCTGAAGGTTGCAGGTTCAATTCTGACTGTAGGCGAGAAAGAATACTCATACCTGGTTATGGCTAACGGAATCAGAATAATTAGTACTAAATTACAAAACAATTCTTAAAAAGCAATAAATTCAAATTTCTATGTGATATTTAATCATAGTGGATTTTTTTTGTACTTATGAAGAACAAAGAGTTCGACAAATAGATTGACTCATTATTACTAAATTATACTATTTAATCAGTAGCAATGAAAAAGTAAATTTTCTACTTTTCCTTTTTTATAAACATATTAAAGTGCACACATGATTTTAATGCTCAATGACATCTCTTTTCTGAATTAGACGTCACCACATACTTATGTATAATGGTTAGCATTGTAGGAAATGGACATTGCAACCCAAGTTCAAATCCTGAATATGGCTTTTTGCATTTCACATAGTGCTAATACCCTTGGGAAGTATGTGCATCCAACTTTTCTTGAAGGCTTTTTAACCTTGGTATAGACACCAGTCTAGGAGAAGAAAACCTATTGGACTGCTCAAAAATTGATCTTGTTTTGCATCCTGCTCATACAGAGGTTGGTAAATACAGAGAAAGAGAGTGTGTGTATGTGTGTGTGTGTATATATACATACACACACACAATCAGATAGGGGATCTATCAAGTTTAACAACTTGACCAAGTCCCTAAACAAAGCAAGAAACCCAAAGACTAGACATGAGGTAGTGTTCTGTAAGTAGTGATTACATGTCCTGACCACTGAATCTTTCTTCTTGCTTTTTAATGCGTAATATGCAGATTAAATGGTGGAACTTGCTAAAAAGTGAACTTTGTAAAAATTTAATGGTTAACCCTTTTTGCTTCAAGTTCCTGGACCAAAATTTACTCTCTGCTGTATGTGTGATCTCTGCACCAGTAAATTACTGTTACATTGTGGAAGGAGGAAGGGCGGAAATAAAAGTACTTAAAGGGTTTAATCAACAAATTCTACTTTCAAGTTTTAATGTTACTATCATCATTAAGTCATGCTGAGAGCACAGAGTTCCCTGACTCTCCCTCACCATCCATCCCTATTACTCATCACTCTTGGCATGTTCAAACAAAGCTGTACATATTTGCTGGTCTACCACTGCTGGCACATCCATGTGTAAGAATCTATAAGAGAACATTGCTTATGAATTTGTCCTTGCTTCACTAGCAGTGCTTGTTCATCGTACTTGGATGGTTTGGGAGATAGGAGGTAAATGGCTATACAGCTGACCCATTCCATGTCATGTGTGTTACAGTTCAGAAGGGTTTTCAGCGATAAAATTTATTTAAAAAAAAAAAAAAAAAAAAAAAAAAAAAAAAAAAAAAATCGCCCTTATAATACTTTACTCTCTTTTCTTTTTGGCTTGTGTAGTCTTAAGGCATTACTCTTTCATGTAATACATAAAAAAAAACCATACCTATGACCATTTTTTAATAATAGTCTTGTTTCTAGTGTCACGTGCATTACATTCGGACGTGAAGGATATTTTAAACATTTTTAAACAACGTATAAACTCTGCAAATTGTGCCTTTATTTTTTTTTTATAAAAATGTGTTTTTCTAAATTTTTATGGAGTCTCCTAATTATTACAATAGTCCTTGTGTAAATTTTTATTCATTGAACCTCTAAGAATTAAGATATTTGTTGTCACGTGTGTTACACGTTAGCATCATGTGCGTTACCGATGCGAAATCTCACCAATTTCCAAAGCTCCATGAAGTAGGAAAATACTTAAATTTGGAAACCAATCAGAATAAAGAATTTTCTTAATCTTAGTTTTTGTCCTAAGAGAATTGGTCATTTGGTTTGGACAGCACCGTCCCTTAAAGTTCAGGCTCCATAGCATAAACAATTTTCATTGAAAAGATTTCAAACCTGCAGAGGTTAGTGTAAAAAACCCTTTTTTTCCCCCATATATGTATCATAAAAATATATAAAGTAGCTTTTTTGAAAACTGTTTGAATGCACACATATATGCAAGAATTTTGGAGTAGAAATTTTTCGGACAGTGTTCATTTTTTAAGCAGCAGCAATAACCCACAAGGCCAGTTTAGTTTTCCATATGGTTGATAAAGAAAATTATTTTCTCAACCTTGAATATTTTAACTTGTGATGAGAAGAAAAATTAAGTATTTTAATTATTTGTTTATTTTGTTGCCAATGGAATTTTTTTTTTTTTTATCTTCGATAATTTATTTTAACATTTAGACAAGGACCTATTTGAAATAAAAGCATTTCATATCAACAAAGCTGAAAACTACTGGTTGCCAAATGTTGCTGTTTGAAGTTATCAGCAAATAAAACACTTTTTTGTTTTAAGTTGTTCTATCACCTACTCACACTCACATTTTTCTTTCAGTAACAAGTCTTAAGTTTAAGAAAGTGTGATGTGTTTCAAGAAAAAAAAAAAAAAAACTAAAAATATTAGATGCAACATTTCATACTCTTTTTGTTTCAATGAAATGAATTTCTAAAATAATTTCTAATTTTTTCGTAAGCATACACCTACACTTAGTGTTGGGAAAAAAAAAAAAAAAAAAAAATGGGTGTGTTCATTTTTATTAAACTTCGAAAGTAAAACAATTCCATTTATTGTAAAATATTTTTCTATTTTTCTTTTTATACCTTGCTCCATATCAATACTTACTTTGTTGCTTTTATTTGACTCAAAAATTTAGATAAAGAAATTAATTAGCATAATTACAAAAATAGCATTTGTTACAACTAAAGATAATAAAAATATTTAGTAATAAAATAAATTACTTGTTTATCATTTTTATGAAATCATTAGATTTTGTATCAAAACTTATTAATATCAAAGGGTTAGACATATTTTTATTTCTAAGTAATTGTAAGTGATAAATAGAATGTTAAGTGACTAGCTTTTTAAGTTAGAATAGAAAGTCTTTGACTTTATAGCTACTTTTTTCCATATCCAAAAAATTGTCTGTTAATTCAGTTTTCAGATGGAAATCTTAAGTGTGAAAAAAACATCTGCTGAAAGAATGAGAGCTCTAAGAAAACAAAGGAAAGAAGTGGGTACATCTTTTCAAGAACAAGAAAATGCCAGGATTTCAGCCCTTCAAAAAAATCAGCGAGAAACAATGAATATAGATCAACTAAAAGAACACCATAAAAAAGTTGCTGAACGTGTCCGTCTCTTTTGATTACGTAAAAAGCTAAGACAGCAAGAAATCATTGAGTCACTCCCCGTCAAATCAGGCAAAGGGTTCAAGACGCCTCAATCATTGGGAAAAGCAATCCGAAAATTAGATGATAACTTGCCTAAGTCACCTACAAAACAAAGGGCCGTTATTAATGGTTTAGCCAAGCAGGTAGGACTGGAATTGAGTCCAAAAATCACACATAACCATGGACAAAGGATAAACCAAAGATTTACAGAAGAGAATAAAAAGTTGATAACAGACTTTTATATAAATACAGATGTTGTGTATACCATGCCTGGAATAAATGATGAAATGACAGTTTGGGAAAATGAGATCAAATCAAAATGCAGGAAATATTATTTAATCATGTTTTTAAAGGAAGTTTATGAGCTGTTTAAACAGACATTACTGTAAGGTTCAGTAAATTTGCATCTCTGAGGCCAGCGAATGTGTTGTTGCTTAAAGATCAGCATCCAGACATGTGCAAATGTGAAATTCATGAAAATTTTCTTAAAATTAAAGGTCTAGGAATTACCTATGATGAACACTTTTGGCCTAGCATTCTTTGTGATGACAGTCTTGATTTTACTTCTCCTTGTTGGAGACATATTTGTGTTAATTGCCAATTGAAAAATAAGTTTACAATAGAGAAAAGTGATGCTGACACAGTTTTTTGGAAAGAATGGATAAAAACTGAAACCGAACATCTGCGAATAGACCAAAAACAAGGGTGTGAAGGTAAATTAAAAGAAGATCTTTTCAGCGAATTTTCTTTTTTCAAAGAACATGTGAGAATTAAATGGATTCAGTCTACAGCATTTACAGAGGACAAAAAGAGGAGTGATTGCCATGTTTTACAGTGCGACTTTGCAATGGCATACAATTGTGATTATCAAAATGAAGTCCAAAGTGCTTTGTGGTCTCGGAAATGCATTAATTTATTTACTGCTGCTCTGTATAGTAAGAGCCAAGTTTGCCAACCATTCTTGATAATCACAGATAGCCAAGACAAAGGAAAAGATTCTGTCTTTACCTTTATAAATGCTTTGACAGACTAGATTCAATTTGAAAAAGGGGACATGCTCATAATCTACACAGATGGGCCATCATCAGAGTTTAAAAATAGATACATTGTGAAACTGGTATCTATGCTATCAAAAAAAATTCCTGTGCAAAGTTTCCTGGAAATATTTTGCTACATCACATGGAAAAGGTGTTGTTGATGGAATTGGTGGCTCAGCCAAATCTCTAGTGAGAAAAAGAGTCATGAATCAAGGTAAAAATGCTGTGATTGTACAAAACTCTGCTGGTTTTTACAAAGTAGCAAAAGATAACATGAAGGGAGTAACCGTTCTTCATATAAGTGAAGGACAAATTTCAGAGTTGATAAAAGAAAAGAAACCTTGGGAAAATATTAAAGATGCCTCAGGCATCAGTAAGATGCACGTTATCAGTTGTTGTGATGGTTCGACTATAGAAATGTTCAAGACAAATTTAAGTAAGGATCCATCATCGAGTATTGTATATGAAGATGAGAATGTGGACAGAAGTGAGAAACTCAATGTAGGTGATTGGGCCTTAGTCTCCTATGATGGGAAAAAATTCCCTGGTGAAGTTGTGTCAATTATAGATACTGATATAGAAGTATCAGTAATGAAGTATTCCAGAAAAGGCAAATGGTACTGGTCAGATAAAGCCGATATAATTGCATACAGGCCCGAGAATGTGATAGGAAATCTGAGTCCACCAGTTCCAGTAGGAATGGTAGATATTGGGAGAAATCAGGATGTGCTTTATCATTTTCAACCTGAAATTTTTCAATAAATAAATCTATTTTATAGTATTGTATGAGTATGTTATTTATTATGTTGAAATCCATTGATTATTGAAGGTTTTGAAGTGATATTTTGGCATGTGACGTCACATGTGTTACACAAATTCAGTGTTCTTTCAAGAAGAAAAAAAATAGCTAGATTTTTTTTTTTTTTTGCTATTATTTTGTTTACAGTAATATACTAGCTTATAAACAGAAAGGATTTTTTCCACAGAGGTTTTATTGAAGAATGAGAAAAAAAATGTTGATTAAGCATCACATGTGTTACATGAACACAGGGCTAACTTTATGAAATTTTCATGTAAAAATGATTAACAACAGAAACTCAGGACCTCAATTATCTTGAAATCTATATATGTATCAATCATGAAAAATATAATTAAACAATTCTATGTTATTTATTAGTAAAAATGAATGCCTGAAAAATAGGCAATTCTTTCATTTTCTGACTTCAATAAATAGCCGATGCTTATAGCCTCAGCACAGACAATACAGAAAAGATCAGAATTGGAATTTTTTATTATTCTTTTGTAGTTTAGGGTGTTGTCTTTCAGAAAAAACATAAGTGCTAGAAAATATTGGATTTAAAATTCTCTGATTTTGGACCACTTTCCATGGAATGAGCCAGTTGCTGTTTTGCAAGATGCTGCTTCCTGGATTTGTTCATGGCAGCATTCTTGAGTAGTTCCCATCAAGCTTTTTCTGTGTTTTGTTAGCATCCATGTTATACATCCATATACTAGTATGGACACAGCTACAGCTTGGAAGAAATCCAGTTTTATTTTAGTGAATAGATTAGATTACTATATGATCAATAGCATTCCACACCTTCACTATGCATATGTCGACATCACTTTCAGTTGATGTTGCTGCTGAGGTATGTGAACTGGTCTACAAATTTTAGAGGCTTGCCACTTGGAGGGAGATGCAACACTGATGGAAGAAGTGTATGAGTCGCAAGGGGGGACTATGTTGAAAAATAAACCTCCTTTGGACAGATTCGATGAGAGTATCTTGGCCAGCCTATGAACTTTGCAGCTGACTCTCATAAGCAACCAGAATTAAAGGTGATCTTCAAAATAACTAAAATAAGATTGTGACTTCAAGTCATTTCTTGATTTTTTTTTTTAATGGTTGATGTACAAGTTGAAGCTTATTATCCTATAAGATTTGACATTTCCTTTCAATATGTGCAGTCAACTAGAGTTACTTCCAATAAAGTAATGGAAGTTACTTTTTTTTTTTTCCTGCTTCCACTAATATTGGCTAAAAGAATCAGCAAAACTTACTTTAAAATGTCCTTCAAAGTCAAGGAATACAATAGATATGCACTAATCTGGCACCACTGGGACTGAAAGAGTACTGCATTAGTGATAATGCCAAATCACAAAAAGATTACATCTAAACGCTAATTTACCACCTCACCATGCCTGGAAAATATCCAATAAAATCAGTACAAGTTAGATGAGGAAAAAAAAACAAAAAAAAACAGTGATTGATTTTAATGTCATGTCAACTTTTCTTTGGTTATTTTATGCTCAGGGGTTAAGAAATCGCATTCATTGTATGTTTATATTTGCACTTTTGTGTAGTTGTTTCTTCAGTTATTTTCGCATGCAATTAGGACATCAAGTATTTCTATCTAATGCAAATAATTTGCACAGTTGTATAGTTTCAAGAAGGCCTAATCATATCAAGTAATTATTTCTATTTAATAGTCATAAGCACAGTTGAATGGTTTCAAGTAACTAATAATCCTTCGTAAACAACTATAGCTTTGGGTAACTATTCTAAATACAACTAATTTACAGTTACATCAAGTATCGCTATCACATACAAATAGTATTAAAACAGATCTACTTGGCTCACAGGTGGGATCCTAACAGATACTACTACTACTACTCCAGGTCAGTATGAAGCAGTACTCTACACTCTCCAAATCTCCAGAAATGGAGCCTTACTGTCAAATGCAGTTTAGTGTCATAACCAAGAAACCACTTTATCTTCTGCAAGGGATACAGTCAGCATGTTCTAAACCCCACCAACAGGGGGCACAAACATTGAGTTAAAACCAAATGAAATTTTATCTTATGTAGTTTTTTTCAAATTTTTTTATTATACACGGAGGAAGAGCTAATATGACACCAGGTTTTCACTAAGACACCACGGTTCATGTTTATAGATCTTTAATGAATAATGTGTAGTATTTTCACTTCACAGCAGGAGATACTTTATAGCTCCAGTGAATAAAACCCAAGTTGGCTGACTGTAGTTGAGGGCAACCCAAAGGCTCCTTTTAAATAGTTACTACACTGTGATGTAGGGGAGCACGCTACTCCTTTCCTGGGATTGCTCCACTTACCCTTAATCTGTACCTTATAATGCTGAGTGTTAAGTAATGAGGTATCAAGTACCATTTTCTGAGCCTTTAGAATGACTCAACCTAAGATTGAACCTCGGTCTCCTAGACCATTGGCAAACACTGAGGTTTAAAAAGATTGTTTAGATGTTTTATGGTATATCAATCCATGTATATTATTTAATGCCAAGTCCCGTTTATACATATATATTAGATATACATGATTTGTAAATGAATAGTTTGTTACATTTTTAAACAAGCTAGAGTTCATGTTTGCACACAATCAAATGGTTTCAAGTATTGCAATATAACAAATAATTTGATTCAACATCAGTTATGTTTTCACAGTTAAAGGGTTTCAAGTATAGTAAATGATTAAATATTTCTTTTAACACATAGATGGGGCCTTAACATGTACTACTATTCCTGGTCAGAGTGGACTTGAGAGCAATGGTAACAAAGGGGTACTACACATTCCCCAAAGCTACAGGACTGGAACCTCACCATCAGATAGTTTAGTGTCATATCCAACACACTCGTTAGAATCTTACTCCTCTGCAAATGTATAGTCAGCATATTTTACAGCCCCAGCTGATAGAGTGATGAAGTTAGATAAAAGCAAATGAGTAATAAATGCAGGAAAAAAGAACAGAAATTGCTTTGGTTTACAAGAGCATGACAAAAGGAGAATAGATCTCGTGCAAACAAAACAATATGCAGCAGGTTGTTTCCTGGACCGGAGAAATTTTAAATCGGTACCTGAATTAGTGAAACAATCAGATTACAGGTAGTCAGATTAGTAAAGGCCTGCCACTCAATTTTTTAATGATTACAAATAAAAAATTGCTTTAAAATTAAAAAGGAAGGAGGGAAGGATGTTTTGGATTCATGGCATATCAACCACAGCTGGTCATTCAACGCCAAACAGTTTATATATATATATATATATATATATAAAATTTGAAAAATAGTTTATGAGTAGCAAAGTCTAGATCAGCAAAGCTCACTTAGTAGTAATACACAGTCAAACCAATTTCAAGCACTTAGTGTAGGAGTTAGAGGTAGTTTTTTTTAAGGTACTCTATTATTTGAGAGGCAGGTACATCTTTGAATACCAAGGCCAGAGTTGTTGCATGGTAGCTTTTCTTGCGAACGTTCCCATATTTTTTTACAGTCAACCAATATGTGACTGACAGTAAGTAGTTGATTGAAGCAGGTACACCAAGGTGCAGTTTCTCCCTTGAGCAGGTAGGCATGTGTTAGGTGTGTATTTCCAATTCAGATTCTGCTTACTATTATGAAAATTAAAAAGGAAGAAAAATACCTAGGATAAGAAATTTTAATCTGGCCACCTACCACCAATCTCAAAGACTATCCAAATTAGATGAACAAGACATGTGAGACACTGCTGGAGGAGCAAGGACGTTCTCCTATGGAACCCTTCACACTGACGCACAAGTGTAGGACGACTAGCTAGAACTTATAGACAATAGCTCTGTACCGACACAGGATGTAGCCTGGAAGACCTGCCAGAAGTGATGGATCATAGGGAAATCCGTGCAAGCAGCACAAGATGATGATTTATCAAACAGGCATAGAAACACATATGAAAATCTGATCTCAGACATATCAATACTACTGTATTGGTTACACCACTAGGACTAACAAAACATCCAGAGAAAAAGCTAGATGGAAACTACACAAGGATGCAGCATGTTGTTTTGAACAAATCCTGGAAGCAGCACCCAACAAAACAGCAATTGTGTGACCACTTGCCTCCCACCTCACAAACCATCCAAGTAAAACATGCTGGGCACTCCTAGAGAAGTAAAGATGAACTCATAAGCAACATTCTCCTACACACAGACAAATCAATGTTAGCCAATCAGCAAATACTTACATTCATCACCACTGTGCTATCTAAAATTAACCAAGAGCAATTATAAATAGGGATGGATAACAAGAGACAGTCAAGAATATCCATGCTGTTAAGCACACCTTGATGGTGATCCTTTAGATTTGGTTGATTTACTAAAATAAAGTTGGCAACTGTAGTTGAGGGTGTCCCTTTTCAATAGCTACCACACCAAGGTGTAGGAGAGGATGCAACTCCTTCCTCTGGATTGCTCCACTTCACCCTTGATATGTACCTTATAATGCTGAGTGTTAAGCAAAAAGGTATCAAGTACCATTTTTTAAGTCTTTGGTATGACTCAACCTGGGATTGAACCTTGGTCTCCCAGACCATTGGTGAACACAACTTATTAGCCCAATGGCTCATTAGCCTAGTGGGTATAGTGTTTGTCAATTGATTTAACATCTACAAATGAATCAAATACTAATAATTTGAAATATTTTAACCAATACAGGAGGTAAACTTAGCATAAAATAGAAAATGGAATTGGTGACCCAAGTTCAAATCTTGAACAAGGCTATTTGCATTTCATTTTGCACTAATACTCTTTGAAAAGGCCTGAATGCATCTTTTCCATTCCAACTATGAGCTAGTACTAAAGGTAGACTGGATGCTTGCTTAGGTAACTAATCAAGGAAAAGGAAAACTGAACTCAAACCAGCTTTACTACACTTAAAAATTGATTTTTTGTTACATCCTGCCAGTAGTAGATGGGCTGCGTAAACATATACTTAAACCAATAAAACTGTGCAATCATATGGTTTTAAGTAACTAATAATAATCCTTAGTAAACTATTATAGCTTCAAGTAACAATTCTTAATACAAGTAATTTTCACAGGCATATCGTTTCAAGTATTCCTATCTAGTAAAAAAAAAAAAAAAATAAAATAAAATATATTAAAGACAGATCTATTTAACCTATTAATAGGATCCTAACAAGTACTAATGTTCCTGGTCAGAGTGGACCTGGGAGTAAAAAAAGCTACTCCACACAGCCCAGAGTTCTAGAACTAAAGCCTCACCAAATGTAGTTTCATGTCATAACCCTCTGCAGGAGATGCAGTTGTATTCTAAGTCTCACTGACAGAAGTAGTGTCTTGAGTAAATCAGATATTAATAGGAAACCTATATGAAACTACCTCATAGCCATCATAAAAAGAATTATTAATAATTCAGTATACATTCAACAGAATAAAATGATTCTTACATGTCGTGACATTTTGACTTAAGGCCAAAATTAAGAGTAACAAATGAGCTCGGAGCCAATATAACATAAATGGAAATTTAGATTTTTTTTTTTTTTTTTTTAAATATAAATAGATACAATAAATAAAAAATAAAAATAGAAAAATTAAAAAATAGCTGTTTCATCACTTTAGGTTTTGCTTACATTAAATACTTAATTTATTTAATGTAGCACTTTTCAAAATTAACATGGTACCTATAATTCACAAACTCATTTCAAAAAGATTAATTTGCTCGTTCAATCTTCACAGACTGCTACACTACAGCTATATAGCTAGCTCTCAAGTTCTTCATACAATTAAACCCAATAATGGTATATTAGCCTCACTCGATGTAGAAAATTTATTTACTAATGTACCTGTTAATGAAACAATTGATATTATTATAAATAATATTTATAATAACCCATCTCTTTCTCCTCTTAAAATCAACTCTAATATACTTCGAAAACTACTCCTAACATGTACTACTGAAGTTCCATTTTATGACCATCTTGGAAATATTTACGTTCAGACTGATGGCGTATCTATGGGGTCTGTCCTAGGCCCGATTTTCAGTAATTTCTACATGTCCGATCTCGAAAATAGAATTTTTAATAGCATAAAAAAACCTCCAATATACCTAAGATATGTTGATGACATCCTTATTCTTACTAATAATATTAACGAAATCAACATACTACAAGACACCTTCCAAAACAATTCAGTCCTTAACTTTACTCATGAAGTAAACAAAAACAATAAAATTTCCTTTTTAGATGTTCTCATTGATGCTAACAACAATAATAACTTCACTACCTCCACTTACAAAAAACCCTCTAGTAATAACTCCTGTACCCTCAACTTTAAAAGTGAATGCCCCTTCAGATATAAAAAAGCAATTATTCATAATCTAATATCCCGTGCCAAACTAATCTCCTCCTCCAAAACAATATTTTATAAAGAGGTAGAAAACATAAAACAGGCTCTCATCAACAATGGGTTTCCTAACTATATTGTTGATGAACAAATTAAACTTATGATCAAAAATGTTAACAAAATAAACAGTGTACTACTCCATCCAGCCAACAAACATATATCAAACTTTATCGTAACCAAATGCACTACAATTACAAATCCGATGAAAAAATCTTGAAAACATTGATTCACAAAAACATACTCCCCACTGATCCTAATAAAAAAATAAAACTTGTTATATATTATAATAAGTTTAAAACCTCGAATCTAGTCATTAGAAATAATTCCTCTCCCTCGATTGGAGTTTTGCAAAAAACCAACGTTATATATAAATTTAAATGTCCTTTAGGAGATTGTATCTCTGATAATAATAATATATATGTTGGTTTAACCTCAACTACCCTGTCGAGGAGACTTACAATGCACCTTTCAGACACAAGTTCAATAGCTCAGCATTTAAAAAAACATTCATGCCCAACAACACAACTACGGAAAATTCTCACCGACAACACAACAATATTAGAACATCAAAATAATAAACAAAAACTTCAGATTCTCAAAGCATTACATATCAGAAACCTGCAGCCGACACTTAATAGAATTAATCTTCAAACCAGTGCTAATGTACTTAAATGTCTTTAGCTACTGGCACTAAATATAGAATCACATTCAAAAATAAACGCCAAAACCTTCAACGGCAAAGACGCCCTTACACAGTAGTAATATGCTAAAACAAAAGTTACATCACTTTTGTAATAGATCCTCCCCTGATGATGGCCCAAAGTCGGGCAGAAAGTACTAGGGATACATGCAACTATGGACAATACATAAATCAATTCCCCCAGAATACGATAAAAGTAATACAGGAATTCGAACGGATCCAAAAGAAAATATGTAGACATAAAATGTCTATTATGTTTAATGAAATTTGCATATATATATATATATATATATATATATATATATATATATACACAATTAACTTAAATCGCTAGTCGAAAATCTTCTACTAAAGTTTCACCTTAACGGATCATCAGGAAGTTTCGCCTAAACCATTCTAAGGAGAAATTGCCTTTATTCACCAAAAACCTCCACCTATCCTAAAATTTGCATAAAAAATAAATAAATAAATAAATAAATACAATAAAAAAATAAAAAATAAAAAATAAAAAAATAAAAATAAACCTATAACATTTCCTAATTATATAGTAACCACGCTCTTTTGTGTATACAACTATTCAACACCTCCGATCTTTTGTTTAGCATATTCTTACTTTTACAATCTGCTATTATCAATTTTTCCTCCATACAAAGATTACAGGTTCTATTACCTGCCCTATATTTGCGGCATTTCTTTATTACTTCCCATTTCATTATCGGATCTACTCCCATTTTTTCCTTAATCTCCCACACATAACTAGATAAAGCAGTGCTATATCTATATCTTTCGTGCAAAAAACTTGTTCTATGGTTATAGTACCTAGTTTTAAAATCCCCTTGGGTTGACCCAAAATATATCTTTTTATCTCTCTTATTATTCGAATCAGTATATACCTCTACTTTATACACTACACACTCCTGCTTACACTTTCCCTCGAGAGGACACCTAACCTTATCCCTACAGTTGCATTTGTCAATCACCTTATGCTTCTTTGTACCTAATTTGGCTATATTACTCCTATTTATTATTCCATTAATGTTTGGCATGCAACTGTAACTTAATTTAATACAATTCTTATTAAATATCTTATATAATTGGCTCCCACTAGGGAAGTTTCTTTTTAATATCTTGAAGAACTCTTTTCCCAAGTTATTAACTACTTCCATGTTGTAAGGGGGATTAAACCATAAGATTTTTCTAGGTCTATTTCTCCTACCTTGTGTTCCAATTCTATCCCTATTCTTATATTCTAAATTAACCCTATATCCGTCATTTTTTAGAGCCTCCTCATATTCCTGCTTAGTTCGTTCAAAAATTTCCCTGTTGGAGGAGTTATTAGATAATCTATGCTCTATTCCTTTAGGTACATGTTTAAAGACCTGTATTGGGTGATTAGATCCCCTGTTTACATAACGCAGATCCTGGTTCCTTTTTCTAAATGGAGATACTGTTCCACTATATAAGTTTAAAGTAATATCAAGATAATCAGTTATTTTTAAATCTGTTGTTACATCCAACCTCAATCCAAAGTCATCAAACCGCTTATACAATTGTGTATGTATGTACAATTGTGTGTGTATATATATATATGTATGTATATATATATATATATATATATATATGTATATATATATATATATATGTATATATATATATATGTATATATATATATATGTATATATATATATATATATATATATATATATATATATATATATATATATATATATATATATATATATGTATGTACAATTGTGTGTGTGTATATATATATATATATATATATATATATATATATATATATATATATATATATACACACACACACACACACAAAGAAATGACTTCTGATGATTGAGTCATAGTTGATACATGAAACAATAGTAAGGAGGTGAGATTTTAATTACTTTTAACTTATTTATATATTACTCAATGTGAAACTAAAAGTTGTAAGTTGGTTGATGTTTTGTTTTGATAGCATATCAACCTTTGCATGTTATTTAATGCCAAAGCTATCTCTGTAGAAAAACAGTAGAGATACTATTTAATTCATCATGGGGTGATAAGGTTCATACTTTTCCCCAAGGTATTGGTCTGAAAGTGAATATAATAGCATGACTGGAGATCAAACTCACAACAAAGTCCAGTACTTTAGCCACTCCATTATGGGGGCCCCTTCCTTAGAGTTATATTTTAATCGTGATTTGCTCTATATTTTCATTATATTAATACAACTTTTGTGTCATTTTAGTTTTTCTGATTTTAATGACATATTTGTTTCTATCTAAGTATATATATCTTACAACAACAACAAAAATGATGAAATGTCTATTTACATAAGGATTAGTACATCTGCCTAAAAACAGAACATAGATCTACACATTCTGAAAACTGTTACAGACAAAAAATTATATATCAACAACACTTGATTGTAATTATAATGTTTTAGACTCATGTACCTTTGTACTGGTTGTAATGATGGGTATTTATTGGCCATAGGGTATATTTATAAATTTTTAAATTGGCATACCTTAACATTGGTTGCATTAAGTCATACCGAGTAGTGTACCTTAGCACCAGTTGTATTTATAGTGATATTGTAGTCTGGTATACCTCTGCATTATAATATATTCATGGGGATAACAGTGTTATGATTATGGTTTTAAACAAGTGCCCCTTAGCACTTACATTATTTAACAAGGTTGGCATGCCCCAAAGAAAGAGCAACAAGTAAAGTAAAATACAATAGCTTGTATAAGATTGCCAACTCAATAAAAAGAAAATGTAAAAGTAAAAATTTGAAACGCTGAAAAACAATACCAATTTTGAACTGCATATGTGTAAGCACTTGATATACCACTTACTTAGGAACCTGTACAAAAATTGATTCTAACATATCTAGGATTATTTTATCCCTAGATGTTTGGGAATCACATTTTTTGTAGAGTTGTTTCTTAAATTTTTTTTTTAACACATGGTCCTATTGAATACAAATAATTTTTTAAACAGATTTATTTAAACCATAGATGGGACCCTGACAGATTGTGCTTATATCATTCCTTACATATGATTCTCACTCTAATCCTATCTTAACTAGGTTTAATCTTGAGTAAATTAAAAAAAAACAAAAAAAAAACATTCAAGCTTTGTATTTTTACATTCTCAGTGGGTATATATGATTGTCATTCAAAAAGTTTTAAGCCACACAGATTTTAAATTTGTCAGACCTTTGTATGAGCCTCAGCTGCACAGAAATTGAGACAAATCTGAATTAGTTTTTGCAGTTTTATAAATGGCAATATATTGGCACAACAAAAATGTTCAGTTATGGTTCTTCTTTCTGGGTGAGGCTTAGAATTTTTTTTGAATGATTATGTGAAAGAATTAATTGAAAAGTGAATAAAATGAAACAGACAACAGATTCAAATCATCCCAACTTTAATATTTCGTCTTTATTTCAAGATATTTAAACTGGGATGATTTGAATCCGTTGTCTGTTTTGGTTTATCCACTTATTTTTTCACAACTTATATTTACCAAAACTATCATTCCTCAATATATATAAGTAATTGGCCTAATGAGTAGAGTGTTCGCTAATGGTCTGGGAGACCAGGGTTCAATCCCAGGTTGAGTCATGGAAGACCAGGGTTCAATCCCAGGTTGAGTCATACCAAAGACTCAAAAAAAAAAAACAAAAAAAAAAAAAAAAAAAAAAGGTACTTGATGCCATCTTGCTTAACGCTCAGCATCATAAGGTGAGGATCAAGGGTAAAGTGGAGCAATCCAGAGATTGAAGTATCACCCTCCCTTAGACCTCAGTGTAGTAGCTATTGAAAAGGTAGCCTAAGGATCACCTTCATCTAAGGTCACCAACTTATATATATATATATATATATATATATATATATACACACACACAATGTGTGGGTGAAGAATCAAATGACAGTAACAGGTTCGATCTTGAGGCAGGCACTGAGCAAACACGCTCTTTTAAAGATCCATGCAACTTATGAAAATTTCCTGCAAAATCAATCAATGCCAACTCAGCTACATAAAAGCACAACTGCTCACTAGCAACATTTTACTTTGAAACATTAGACATATTTAAAGTTAGGATTTGTTAACAGGAGAACAAGTTCAGCAGCATAAAGAGAGAGTTCATCAAAAAGAAAGCAGCAAATCTCAAAAGTAGTATAATCTCCAGTAAATAAGGACTGAATATCCAAAGAATGAATGCTCAATGCATAGCTATTTAATACAAAATATACCTGCAGAGCAAAATATATATTTGTTTAAAAAAAAACAAAAAAAAAAACGAGAAATTTTGAAATGGTATTCCATTTCCATAATAAATTCATTTTGATTATTCAAGCTCATCATGTGTGTGTGTGTGTTTTACTATAGCATCCAGAAGAAATAATTAGATTTACAGATCGGCATTCTTGCAAGGATCAGAGTGTAGTATTGGCATGCTCTGTGAAATGTGTAATAGATACAAATTTATATATGCAAGGTGTTTCAGAAAATTTGATATAATTTTATACTCTAATAACTTGACCAATTCTCAATCAAATGATCTCAAATCTTAATGTCTAGAAACCCCAAAATTCTGTTTTATTAAGAATAGAAATTCCATTTACTGGAAAAGGAAAGATATATAAAAGGTTAAACATTAAATTTTCAGTGCAAAAACATCTGCTGTTAAAGTTTGAGATCATTAGGATGAAAATTGGTTAAGTGATTAGATTATGAAATTATGTCAATTTTTCTGAAACCCCAGACACCTGTTACCACAATTATAAAATACATTTAGGACAAATTACATGATAGGAATCTACACAAATAATTTTTTTTGTATAAATATATTACACAAAAAAAAAAATTAAATAAATAAATAAATAAATAAATAAAAAGGTACCTGTTCAATTTTTACCATTTATTTCTTGTTTTTTTCTTTATGCCGACTTATCAAACATTTATCAAAAATTCTGAAATCATTAAACTGCTTTGAAGTTTTCTATTTAGTTTAAAGATTCAAATATTACATTTATTTTTGTCCCAGAGAAAAAAAAAAAAAAAAAGAAAAAGAAAAATAGAAATTAAAATTTTTGCATTATAAAGTTAAACTGCTGAGATTTTAGAAAACAGTCTTGTTCATTGTACAAAAACAATTTTTAATCCAAGCAATATTGAATAATCTTGACTTCTATACAAACAAATAATACTGACAAGATTATCAATGTTGAACTTAAAATAATTTTCAAAATCATCAACTCATGATGAGTTTGTTTTTTTAACTAAAAGAAATTTACAAAAAAAAAAAAACCAAACAAAAAACAGAATCAGCCACAAAGTGATGCAGAAGAAAAATTAAGAGGATAGTATTACAGGGGAGGAAAAAGGGTAGAAGAAGTAGTGTAGTCTACTTAATTATTACTTGTAAATTTCTCAAATGTTTTCAGCAATAATAACAGAAATTCTCATTACTTTTTAAATGAAACCAAATTGCATGATAGATAATTATAGATGATATAATTGCATTACTGTATGGTTGAAACACTCAAAGAAAAAGCTTGATGAGAACTACACAAGGATGCTGAATGCTGTTTTGAACAAATCCTGGAAGCATCACCTCATAAAACAGTAGCTGTACCTCCCATCTCACAAACCATCCAAGTAAGATGGGCAAGGCATACTTGAAGAAAGAACAAACTCATAAGTGATATTCACCTATGAACTCATACACATGGATACAGCAAAAACTTACATTCATCAGCTGTATGGACACTGCGTGCCGTCTAGAGAACTTAAGATTAATGGTGAAAGAATCAATAGGTATCCATGCTGTCAACATGCCTTGATGATGATTATATAAGTAAATTTCAGCATAAACAATGTATGAATCAGAGTATCACAATCTGCTATAGTAAACTTAGAAAATGCCAATATACGAAAAACAAACTAATATCTATGAACAAAATAAAAACTGATATCACAGCTAAAGCTGCAAAAAAAATCAATAAACAAAAACCTGAAGTGTACCCAAAACTCCAATACAATTCCATGCTTTGTAATTCAGTCAACTAAGCTAGTTTTAAAAGATTTTAACCTAAATAGAACGAATGACATATTTCTGACACATTGTTACCTTATCGGTATTATGATGCCAATTATAAGTCGGAACAAAAAAAAAAACAAAACTATTTTTGCCAATATCTCAAGGGCTTTGAACTGGATAGCTTTTAGAAATAGCCTCTCAACCCATTTGATTTATTACTTTCACCATCCAAGCTTCTTTAAAATAGTCATGATTAGAAAAATGTAGAAATGTTTTATCTGAACAATAAAAGAAATCAATACTTAAATTTACTATTTTATTTCATAAAGAAAGTTCCTTCAATAAATGACCAAGTAAAACAGTTTCTTTATATAAAAGAGTTTAAAGATTCAGTCAAAGAGGACAATGTTTAAAAAGTTTGTCAATAAATTTTAGACTGATTATTTCAATATAATAGAGCAAATTTCTAGTACTAATCAAGTATGTGCATATGAAAATCTTGGTAAAATTTATATATCTATTTGACTAAATTTTTTAGATGAAGCCTGATAATTGTCTGAATACAGTAAATGATGCCAAACTCCTCTGCTGGAAGATGTCAATTTTTAGATAGAGTAAAGTTGGTTTGAATTCAGTTTTCTTTCTCCTAAACTGGTTGCCTAACCAAAGCTAAAGAACCCAGGATTTCAAATAAGCTTCAAGTAACTTTTCTTTATACTAATAATTTGCATACAAATAACAAATTAGATGAAAGGTTTTCAGTATTGGTATCAGGCCACTAAACAGATAATTTCTTCTGAAAAAGCAATATACTTATTTTGAACACTGATATTCATTGGAGAAGATGCCAAATAAACATAAGTGTATTTATATACATGTGCATAAAAATTGTAAATAGTCACAGGTTATTAATTGAGATATAAAACTAAGTTTTTAAAGGCTTAAACCTGCACATTTATAAATGACAACAAGAAAACTTCAATTTTTCTCTCTAACCTAACAAGCATCACAGTTCTATTTATGAAACTATAACAAAAATTGCTATATTTTTATCTCATCAATATCTTATAAATAGAATTTTTTTAAAAATAATATTCATGCCAATCTTGAACTATGTATACATTGTTTTTGGAAGGCTCCATCATGCCCATCTAAAAGAAATGTTAAAAAAAATTCTCTTTTCAATAATGGTAGGCATTTGTTTGGTTTCTTTGTTTAGTGGTATATCAACCTTTGTGGATTATCTAATGCCAAAGCCATCCTTCTAGAAGAATAATATTTAACCCACAGCTGGGAGGATAAGGCAGTTCATAGCTTTCCCAAGGGTATAAGTTCAAAAGTGAATGTAATAGTGTGACTGAAATTTGAACTTCCTGAGTACAATGTCGCAGTTCAGCAGATTAACCACTACGCCACAATAAGTAAAGTAAGTAAAGTTGGTGACCCGAAAGCTCCCTTTACAATAGCTACCTACACTGAGGTGTAGGGGAGGGTGTTACTCCATTCCCAGGATTGCTCCACTTTCCCTTTGATCCTTACCTTATAGTGCCGAGTGCTTAGCAAGGCGGCATCAAGTACCATTTTTTGAGTCTTTGGTATGACTCGACCTGAGATTAAACCTCTGTCTCCCGAACCATCGGTGAACACTACTCATTAGGCCATTGCAAAAAGGATTGAATTTATGCTGTTGATATCATCAAGGCATACCAACAGCACTAATTCCCTTGACCCTCACTCGCCATCCATCCTATCAATCATTGCTCTTGGCAAGTACTGTACACAGTATCCAGTGTCCACACAGAGCTGATGAATGTAAATTTTTACTGGTCAGCTAACACTAGTGTACCCATGTGTAAGATTCCATAGAAAAATGTTGCTAAAGAATTTGTCCTTACTTTTCCAGCAGCACTTTGCATGTCTTGCTCATCTTACTTGGATGGTTCATAAGATGGGAGGTAAGTGGCCATATAGCTGCTGTTTTGTAGGGTGCTAGATTTTACCAACTGCAGAGACTTACACTTATATACTGTATGTAGTTTATAAGAACACTGAAAATAGTTATAATTGTAATCAAGCATTTAGAAATTAATCAAACTTCAGCATTAAATAATCCATAAGGAGTTGATGTGCTATTAAACAAACCAAACCAAAAGCACAGAAATCTATTCCATAACTGCTCCATTCAACACATAAAAACAAAGGCTTTAAGACCAATTTACCTACTTATATAAGTAAGGGTAGGCTGAAAAGTTCATATTTTCTGTTGATGAATTTTTTCACCAGAGATCCAAGCATTGCTACACAGACGCAAGTGCGCATACTGCAAGAGGGACTATGTTGAAAAATAAACTTCATTTAGTCACATTTCATGAAATTACCTTGGTCAGTCTATGAACTTTTCAGCCTACTTTCATATACCTCCGACCTTGACATGCATAGCTAGGTAACAGCATCCAAAATACTAAGCGATTCCTAAATCCATTTTTATCTCCAGATAAAGCCTTTTAATATTAATGTGAAAAAAAGATGATCTATTAACTTTTCATGGACAATTTCATAGACCACTGACTTTGGAAGATCAAGTTCCATAGCTATATCACAAAGTTTGTGCAATTCATCACAATACATCAAGACTTCAATAAGTGCAATGTTTTCAATAACAAAAGACAATAGTGTTCACATTGAAGCTTTTGTAGACAGTGAAAATTTTATTATAGGGCTTTCAAATTTAATCTTTCGCAGTCAGTGATCAATGAAATAGAGAAGTCCAGACATCATTTTATTGGGTCCCAAGTCAATTGGCTTGACATCTTCAAGGAAGGTATTTATGTGCCAATGTACATATAGTATAAACATATCAATATTGATGGCAACTATATGGAAAGTGGCATAGTGCTAACCCCTGCGCATGAGCAAGATGCGATATAAGGTCAAGTTTTTAATTCAGAATTTTCCTTCTTGACCAGTTGCTATATCAAGGTTTAAGAACCTAGTTGGCACTATTTAACTATAGCTGGAGAGAGAATAGTTGGATTAATACTTTTCTCAATGGTATTAGTACTATGTTAAATACAGCCTAGTCTAGGATTTGAACTCATAACACTGTTCATTTCCTACAATAACCATGAGCATCTGGCAATATATGCACAATGTTGGTACTTTTCTTTTTATATATCACTTGTATTTGTATATAATATCTATTTTCACAAGCTTTCAAACAGCATGAGATAAATCTATATCCAATATGAATATGATTACAAGCTAAGCATTTATATGTGTCTGTAAAGTATAATGTAAGGATATGTTTTTGTCTTTTTTTCTGTTTTGTTTTGGATTTTTTTTCAATAATAGTGTTAATATCCTGAGAGTCAGGACAGAATACAAAAATTCTAGAAACTATCTTAACTCCATATCTACTAAGTGCATACATGTCAAGTGTACCCACAACAACCAGACATGCAGGCTGAAAACTATATTCTGATATAGGACATGATACTTCAAATTATGAATGACAGGTACAGCAAATCTTTGCCATAAATTTTTTTCATTAATGTATAAAAGCAAGTATACTCAATGTAGGTAAAAGGTTAAATAGAAGAGAATATAATTTCATCAACACACACACACTTCCTTATTTAGGTCTATGGTATAAGTTCTTATTTTGAATACTAGCCTAAGACAAATTCACCTTGCATAGCAACTGAAAGTAAACAAATAGTCTTTCATCACTATTTATGTCTAAGGTTAAAAAAAACAAACTAAGACTGAATAATTACTCAAGTAGCCTTGTTTCACAGTATAAATGAAAAGGTTTTAAAACAGCAGCTGATTGATAATATCAAAAGTAACAACCAAGAAAGCTTTTAGGTTGAATTTTAGAGTGCTGTCTTAAAAGTCCTAATAAAACCAAATTATGATAAGGAGCCATTAGTGGTGGAACAGTTATTGTCATAAGTGAACTTGACTATTAGAGTTCAAATCCTGAACAAAATTGTTAGCATTTTACCAACTCTTGGGAAAAGTATGAATCCAATTATTCTCTTTGGCTATGAGTAAATAGTAGGGCAGACTAGGCTCTTTAACCTAAGTTGATTTAAATGACATATCAACCCATCTAGAGTTATTTTATGCCAAGAGAAGGAGTTATATATATATACATTGTTTATATTTACATTTTTGCAATTTTTTAAGTTATAATATCAAGTATTTCTATCGAATATAAAAAATTTATTTGATGAGATCCGAACAGGTACTACCACTCAGGATCAGAGTGGATCCAGGAGTCATGGCAATGAAAGGGTTCTCCACAATACCCAGAGCTTGTAACAACACTTTTTGGGGAGGATCATACTCTTCTACAAGGGATACAGTCAGCATATTCTAAGCCCCACCAAAAGAGCAGTATTTAACTCTGGTATGGCAACCGGTCAGATAAATTCAAACCCATTATAGACCTAGAGAAGAATGGGATCGACAAGAATATTTCTTCTCAAGACACACAACATGAGTAATGCACCCATGACCAAACCAGGTTATAAGATTTACTCAAGTTTATGATTTATTTATTTATGATTTACACTTGAAAATGTCATTGTTAAAATTCTTCAATGAAAAATTTAAAAAAAAAAAAAACAAAGAAAAAAAATTCAATTCTTTAAATGAAAAAGAATTCTTGTTTTCAATGCTAATTTAAACACTTTTCATCACCAAAAAGGATAAAAAGAAAAGCAAATGTTTTCTTGAATTCAAATATGAATGAAAAAAGATTTTTCATTCCTTTCCATTTTATTGTTATACATAGTTCTTACAAAGTTTTAGGTAGTAACAAAAATGAAATCTTAACTTTTATGATTTCAGACTTTAAATCTGTGTTTCACAACAGGGTCTATACCACTCAGAGATATATTGTTTGTTGATTTGTTTTATAGTATATCAACCCTTTTCAGGTCATTTAATGCGGGATTAAATCATTTTGATAAAAGCTTCAAACAATTCAGTTTAGTTTAAGTATAGTTTTTTGTTTACACACATTTAAATGTCAAAACAGTTCTATTTCAAACACTTCAATGTAGCATAAATACACAGTTTAATTCTATTTGACCCATAGATAGGACCCTATCAGGTGCTACCACTCCAGATCAGAATGGACCTGGGAGTGATAGCAATAAAGAGGTACTCCACATTCACCAAAACTCCAGTATTACTGAAGCTTCACTATCAGATTGTTTAGTGTCATATCCAGGACACTTGTTGGGAGAGTCTTAGCCCTCAGCAGAGATACAGTCAGTGTATTCTGCAGACCCAGTTGACTGGGCAGATTATTATTTGGACATCCAGTAAACAAAACAAAAAACAAATTCACTATCAGTAGCCTGCAAACATAACTTTTTCATATTCCCTCTACATTGAGCAACCTTATATGGAACAATACAGTAGGGAGAAGTTAAAAGAAAAAAGAAATAGCCTTATATCCACACACAAAGAAATCACAATGTGTGCATGTGTAAACTATTTTTGCTTTTCAATAATATATAAATAATCCATAATTTATGATGGACACAATACATAGCCTAGTTTTACAAATATTTTCCTGTTCTCGATGAATAGTCTAAAAGGTCCTATTGCACTCAATATTTATATAATGCACTTTATGTATATCTATTACCATAACACAGGAACATTCACTTTGTTTAGAGAATAAAGCAATTTCCAATTCAATTTCTAACTTGGGATCAGCATTCACTCACCCTGATCATCTCAATTTCCCAAGGGAGATAATTATTAAATGCCAATTATAGACTGCTCTAGATGTAATTCGATACAACAAAATGCTTGCTGAAAGTGGCCTTTAAGCAAGTTATTATAAAAGTTAATTTAGAAGACAAAGGTAAGATCTCTTTATAACAGATTGAGTTATTCAGAAAGGATATTAGACAATGAATAAATGTGATATAAATTGACGTAGTAAAAATAATACTGTATAAATTAATGTACAGAAAGTCTAGTGAAAAATATTAAAATCCAGGACAATGTTAAAGATACCTCTACAGGAAAAACATTTGATAGCAAGTCTTAGGCTGGTTCAAAAGATACCTTGGTTATCATGTACATGTTTTACAAAGAAAAAGAAAAATGCTGATAGCAAATAGTAAATAACTACAACAGATTTCCTGAACATTAATTAATCAGCCTTGTATTAATTCTGAAGTTAATATTAAACTTATTAACTTTATTCAGCTTTCCAGAACAGTATCTATGCAAGCACAGACTAATGAAATATAAATTATTGATAAGCTCGATGGTAGCAAAAAAGATGTTTGGGAGATTGGGGATTCTACTAGAACCATTATTAACATATCTGTAATATACTAATACTGAACAAAATGGAAGGAAAGAGAAAAACTTCATTATACATACAAGAACATTTAACATTTTATATGCACAATGTACATACAGGTAGCATTGCAAATAAAGAACACACAAATGTGTCCCAATAATTAGGATTATACACATGTTCCATGAACAAGCAATATGTGGAAAAAGTACAAAAAGGTAAAAAGTTTGCTTGTCAAGTGTAAGTAAGATGACTAAATGGCTTTAACGTTCTCTGAAAGAGTCAGAAACAACATCTATACAGGTCAAAGACCAGAGGCAAATAGAAGTAGAGAATGGGTTTCTGGAACTGCCATATGACATCCTATAGACGCCTAATAAATATGCCAATTCTCTACGGGAGAAACCAATTGTGTAATGTTATATATATATATATATATATATATATATATATATATATATATAAAAAAGAGAGAGAGAGATGAGAGTATTATGCAAAACCAACAACTTATATTTGAAGAATTTGAATTAAAAAGCACTAAATGATCTGAAACCGAAACAGAGCTAGAATATAATTTAAAAGGTTCGACTAAAAAGTTTACAAGAGTTGTTACTCAGTTTCACATAGTTATAACACAACAATCTTCAGACAACTGAACGGTTATTAATTTCTGATTAAAATTCATCTAATTGTAATTGCTTTCACCGGCCGGGTAAACTAGAGGGGTAAAACAGTGGGGTAAGTGGGTAGCCACATCCCAAGAAGTACCTATTCCAAGTCTAAAAGGGATAGGATAGGATAGGATAGGATCAGATTCATTGTCTACTACTCAGAAAAAAAAAAAGTGGGTAGGGAGTTAAGCTATTTTTGACATTACACACTCTTGTGTTGAAACCTGTTTATAGCGAGGTGTAAGGTAAATACATACATTAAAACGATTCAAGAGTATCATCATAAACAAGGATTGGAGGTAAAGAATAAGCTCTAAGTGAGATTCGAACTTTCATCCTTTTCGCTTGAACTGTGCTTATCCATACCACAAATCAGCTGTTAGATTCACTAACAATTTAACGATTTTTTTTAATGTTGATAAGGTAAAGAAATAAAAGCTACGTTCAGTAAATTACAAAAATAGAAGTTTATTAAAGAGCGTGCAAAATTTTTCTACCGCTCCCGTTGCTTAAAACGGATAATAGAAAAAAAACAAAAAAACAATTGAGAATGGCGAAAGTTTATAACTGGAAAAAAAAATGTAATATTCGAATGAAGCTGGAAATTTTTGCGCACACCCTAATACCTATTTTGTATTTATCAAGTAAAAGATTTTTTTTAACATGAAACTGAAAAGATGTAATATTTTTGTCCATTCATTTCAAATACCAATCTCGTTTAAAAGAATTTAGTATCCCCTCCACAATTCAAGTATGGGGAAACTAGACAGATTTTTTTAAGGGGAGTGTTTTAAAGAAAAAAAAAAAGGGGATGTATTTTTAAAAATCGTTCCTTTTACTTATTCATCTCACCATAAGGCCAGAATGTAATACAAGATCAGTTTAACGTGGAGTGCTGAGCAGGAAGCAAACTTCCCACAGGGCACTGCAAAGAAAAAAATTGTTTAGATTCTGTGGGCATTCCCTCTCAGGGGCGCCTGAGGCACCGCGCAATAAACCCAGCACTTACCCCTTTTAGGCGAGGGAGGCATGTGTTGTCTTAAGAGAAGACTATGGAACTTGAATGATGGAAAACATTACAATCAAGGCGAAAATCTTAAAACAAAAACTTGTATAAATCATGTACACCAGGTAATAAGAACTACTGAAATAAGTTTTTATCTCTAAGTAAATTTAAATGTCATTTATGATGTGAAAGTATTTTGAATGTGATTAAATTAAGAATTCTAAGTAAAAGAAATTGCTTTTCAATAAAATTATTGGTAGACGTTTTGTGATGGTTTTCTGAAAGGATATTTTTGACATTTTTAAAAATTCGTGAATGCATTGTTGTAACATCCATTTCACACACCAACTGGAGAATATACTGAAAAGTTTCCAGCACAGTTTTGTATGAATTAAATATTAAAAGCCACAAAATTTGGCCATAAGTATTTATGAAATTAAGCTGAAACATTTGTCAGCGATGTTTTTCTTTTTTCAGTTTTGTTTAAAAAAAAAAAAAAAAAAAAAAAAAAAAAGGTTCCTAAATAAACATTTATGTCAACATTCATCAATCTGTTGACACAAATGTTCTTGCCCAAAACGATTTACCTAATTTTATATAGATTTAGTTACTTCGATGTTAATGGTAAATTTGGATAATTCAATTTGCTATAATCACATTGTTAGCTTAATGGAAGGGAGGAATTATAAATCCCATATGAAATAAAGAGAAAAGTATCTCAAAATCAATACCTGTTGGATATAAAATTATTTTGCAACAATCTGATTGCATATCTAGAAAAACAATGATTTCACTACATACATGATTAATTTATTTTTTTAGAATTGTGTTTAGTATTTATCAACTAAGCTTGGCTTAGTTGTGGCACAAGTTGAGACTCGAATTCATAAGTTATTATATGTTTAGTTTATAACTTTATGAAGTATTTTTCGGGCTACTGATATAGTTGAAGCTAGAGACAAAACAAGTAATGACTTCTTATGATGATCGGAGGAAAACAAATTTAAACAAGTTATTCACCCGGAAGAGTGATTATATGAGAAAATAATTACAGTTGATGAAATCAGACCAACAGAATAAATACTGAAAAACATTTAATTTTGAAGTATTAAAAATAAAAAATACAAGTTATGACAATATTAATTCAATGAATACTGATTATACAAAAACCCGGAATATTTAAGTAAAATGCAAAGCAGGGAAAATATCAGTTGTAACTAATTAACACTTACAGCATTTTATAAATGAAAATAAATAAAAATTTAGGTCTTTTTTTTTTTAATGGGAAGCTATCTGATAATAAAAAGCTTCAAGTTTTTCTAAAAATAAAAAGTTAACATGAATGTTTGAAAATAAACTATTTTTTATAGAATTATATTCTATTTATTAGGGTGGACAAACTCAACTGAAAGAGAGTGAGAAAGAAAAAATGTAAATCAAGTAACTTATTTCAGCTAGACATTTAAAAAATATATAGGTCATTATTTCCTTTTACATAATTTTTTTTAAAAAAGCACACAAACCTGATAAACAGGGACACAGGTGTTGACTAATTCAGGTTTTGTTTTCTTGGTAAAATTTAGACTTAGATAAATTTAGATAAATTACATAAAAGAAACCAAAAGACTATATATATATTTCAGGTCTAAATGGTGACGAAGTATACAAAAATAAAATGAAAATTATAATGCTTATTGCCAATCATCTTTTCAACAAAGAATAGAAGGTGCTAATTAGGATTTTCTAGCAGCTGAAATTTAAAAGTTAAATTTACTAAAATAAAAAATAAAATAAAATAAAAACACCTGTGCACAATTAAATTGTTGAACAATGAGATGGAGAAATGATTAAATTAAATTTTAGACTAAAGAAAATATCAAGAAGTCTTAAAACTAACTTTTACTTAGTCTCATACTTTAAAAACTTATAACATAAGCCAAGCAGCTTTATAATCTATAGTCCCCATAGTTTTGTATTCAGTATGTATTACGATAACGTGGTCATGTGACCAAGCATGCTTTCTCTTGCCATGACGTACTTCAAAACGTCTTTAAATGATTTACCACAAGATTTAGTCTTTGTTCCAGTCTAATACAGTCAAAAATTATCTATAAAAGGAGCAACACAATATGAGGCAAGCTAAGAAAGACTTATCTACTAATCACTTAATATATGAATAAATCAGTGGACATAACACATTCACAACAATGTGTGACATCACTGGCTTTTTTACCACAAAAACAAGATTAAACAAAACTCATTTTAACCGTCCACCGCGCGCACACACACACACACACAGAGCAGCTGGTATAACAGTGTCACACAAATACTGTCACTCGTTTTTCAACAGTTTTAGTCATATTAAAAATATATATATATATCACAGGAACATAAGTAAATGAAATGTATTATTTCAAATGCTTTCTCAACCAGTGAATAAAATGAGCCAAACAATCAGGAAAAACGAGGGAGGCTTGATTAAAATGCAAGTCAGTTATGTAAATCTTTAGGGAATAATAAAAACTTAAAAATAAATTTAGGCATATCAATATCTATCTGGGTCATAATGCACCAACCAAAACCCAAAAGCTAACAGTTATAGCGAATAAAACAGTCCTTTTGTCGCAGGCAGACAAAACAAATCGACTATCATCATACACCGCCCCTCATTTCCACGAGCTGTAAATAAACGACTACCGTTACACCACAATTATTTTGAGTGGGTTGATGATGCTCATTAGCAAAAAACTAAACGAAGAAAATCAAATTTAAAGATTAAGGGGTGGAGAAAAAAAAAAGAGAAGAGCGTGCTAAATACTTGTTTTAAAAAATATCAACGATAGGGTTTAGGAAGGGAGAGAGTTGATTTTAATTAATATAAAAAGAAAAAAAAAACAACATCGATATGAATTCAAACAAACCTTTTCGGATCTCTTAGTAACTCAGCAACATTATTGATTAAATAACATGTCATTGTCAAGTGTTACCAACATGTACTATTATTTCAAGTTAACTTGACATTCAATTCTTTGTCGAGATTTCTCTTCCACCCTCTCCAAAAAAGTAAATAAATAAACTCGATTTATATATAAGAAATTATAACCAAATTCACTAGTAAATAACGTAAAATACACCTTTTTTGTGGTTAGTTGTACATTACAACAAAAAGTCTAAAAATCATTTTTTTGTAAATATCTAGAATTATTTGAAAATACATTTTTTTGGTCTTCTGTCAAAAAAAAAAAAAAAAAAAAAAAAAAAAAGTAAAATGTACAAAAGAAAATCCTTTTAAACGAGCTTTTGCCCCCTTAAGTAAAATTTATCTGCAGAAAAAAAAGTGGTAGTATTTTTATATTCTATTATTAAATGCACGAGAAAAAAGTCTCGTAAATAAGTCAGAATATATGCAATTTTAACGCATAACTATTTCTAGTGATTAGTAAGTACAACGAAAATGTAATTCAATTTTAAAAACTAAAAATCTCTAATTTTTACCTCAGAGAAAGTAAAGACGATATCCAGTAGCAAAAAAAAAAAAAAAATAAATAAATAAATAAAATAATTATTCATAATAATTCAAATCATCAAATTTAAATAGTTTAATGACACTGAACTTATAACAGCAATAAATCACTCACATGATTTATACTTTTTGTTTAAACTCATATTCAGAAAATACTTTAATGAATTTTTGCTATCATTCAAAATGGTTTTTAAAAAGGATTTTTTTTTTTATATATATTTTAATTTCTTAATTATTCAATTCAAAAACCTGTTACATTAAAAAAATGTTCAGATATATTGTAACAGGTATAGTTAGATTTTCAAAAGCTTACAAACCATAAAAATGTGTTTATTTTCTTTAAGTTAATTAATAAGATTTACTAAACTAAATAATTTTTTAAATTGTATAAAAAGAAAATAAAAATAGGTTTCTTAAATTACCGACTGTTTATTTTCATAGACAACATATATATATATATATATATATATATATATATATATATATATATATATATATAGGAAGTGCATAGAAAGATGATCACGGGTTTAAATTTCTAATTAAAAAGCTTATTATTATTATTATTACTACTGCTAATAATAAAGTTTATAATCAAGTCGGAGAAATTCGAGAAGATAATGAAAACAAAACAAGATAGTTTTTAAGTTGTTTTATGCTTAGTATTTTTTTTCTCTAAACAATGCTAAGATCTTTTTTTTTTTATTAAAAGTTTCTTTAAAAAAAAAAAAAAAAAAAAAAAAAAAATTCAAGAAATTTCTATCAATTGACAGGTACACACACTATGTGAAAATATGTAAATAGATAAATAAATAAGGCGAAATGTTACGATGACACAACAACGACGATGAAGATGTTAATTATAATAAAATAAAACAAATCTGTGGAGGAATGGATTAAAAACGAAATAACAGACAGGAAGCAATAGAAAGAATTTTTTTAAAAAAAGGCCAAAGACGTCAGATTTCTATTAAAAACAAAAAGATCTTTTAAAAAAATAAAAAACAAAATTTAAAAAATACATAAATAAAACAATAAACAATTTTTTTTTTTAAGGCAGGAAGGAAGAGATCCCATTTCCACACACAAACATGACGAGGAGGTGAAGAAAAAAAAAGAAAAAGAAAATAATAAAAAAAGACCCCAAAAATACGTTTTGTACATTGTCACACCCCCAAAAAGGCAATTACAACCAGTTGATTTCTCAGTGCAAAGACTGGCCAAATGATTACTGTTAAACATTTTTACTCACCATAAGTTTCGGACATTTTTAATGTCAGTAAAAATTTCCCCCTTTAACTTATTATTCCTTTAAGTCATTAACAAACATGCAAAATGGCGTAGTACCACCACTCGCTGCCGATCTCAGACTGACGAGAGTTTAAGATTTTTTTTAAATACTTTTTAAACAAAAGAAATTTTTACGTATTCTGCCTATCACTTTTAATTATTCTCACATCAAAAGGTACTTTCAGTTTAAGAATTTAAAAAAAAAGTCAAACTACAGACAACATCCGGGTCTTTCTATGAATTTTGTTTACCCTAGTGATGACGTCAACTATAAACACGTGGAGCGAAGTAAATAAAGTGTATCTCGATGTTATTGGGTCGTCGTAAATCCACACGCGACTGAGAGGTGTGGCTGTAGTTTGTTGTTTTAAAGTTTAAATGAAAACAAAATATAATAATAATACTATTATTATCTGATGTTGTTTTTGAATTAACATCTTTTCAAGTCAAATTAACAAAAGTACTATTAAAACTTTCTTTTCTATTCAGTCAATATGTTTAAAAAAGTTCACAAAAAAGAGAAGATAATGGACCATTTTTTTTTTTTAGATACGCTTTTAGAAATTTTTCAGGCTTCATTTTTTTTTTTTTTGTTAAATATTGACTCTTCTTTGCTACTCTCGATTGACAAGGAATAAAGAAAGTATTTTAATTTATTTCGCTTCATGACTTGTATCCTTCATCTTCGGAGTCGATTCGTCATTTCTACGACTGTGTGGAAGAGCGCGCCTGGAAAACAAGAATGAATAAACAAGCACATGGTAAGATTCGAACTTATGCCTCTGGGGAGCCTGATATCCTGATATCATTAGCATTTTCTCACTTTTGATTAACATAAATTGGTAAGCTTGATTAACGTTGGTCGAATTTACTAAAACTTGGAGAAAAATATATCACTTCATGTCATGTTGATAGATTGGTTGATATGCCATAAGCATATCAACTCTTGTGGATAATTTAATGCCTAATCCTGTTCATACAAATGATGTGTAAGTGATTACTTTGTAGGAAACATTATTAAGTGAGCCAGAACCTATTGTTTGCACACAGTTAAATGGTTTCAAGTTTTGCTGTCTAATACCAATAATTCAATTTAATATAAATCATTTGTTTGCACATAGTTAAATAGTTTCAAGTATAGTATATGTTAAGATAGTTCTATTTAACCCATAGATGTGACCTTAACAGGTCTTACCACTTCAGGTCAGGGTACACATGGAAGTAATGGCAATGAAGGTGTACTCTATAGGAGATAGAAAAGAGAATAAAATAAAGTAAATTCAGGAAGTTTGCAGAGGCCCCTGACAGGAAGTTGGAACTTCACATGCCTGAAACAGACTTAAGAAGCCAAAAATAAAATGGGGTAGAGAAAAAAAACAATGGAGTCAGAAACGCTAAAACCAAAATTTAACCAACAATGATATTTGTCGCACGCCCCACCAAATGGACGAGTGTAGCAAAAGGCCTTTTTTAATGTAGGTCCAGGCGCAGGGCCATTGCCCAGACACACACGGCATCCCCCAAAATGCCTCGGGCCCCATCGGCATTCCCATAAAAAGGGGCGCCTCAGGCGCCAGGCAATAAACCTAAGTCCTCCAAGAAGGGTTAGAGACTGGGGGAATGCTCCGCTGAGGCTTGAGGTATCTCCACAGACAAGACACACTCGACAAGATCTGTGCCGCTAATACCACGGCCGGCCGAAGTGTGACCCATCTCCTGGATCCAGCTGATTAAAATCAACCAACAACCAACAAAACGAGACTTAATAAATAACCAACAAAATCTTCGGGCTTCACATCGTTCAACATTCTCCAAAGCTCCAAAACTGGAGCCTCACCATCAAATAATTTAGTGTCATATCTAGGACACATGCTTTATTACTCCTCTCCAGAGATGCAGTCAGCGTATTTTATAGCCACATTCAACTGGGCTTATGTCACCTTTAGTTCACCTAATATATAAATAAATATTCACTAAACTAATTTCAATGTAATACAAGGCCAGAAATATAGGGCACCTAGCGAGACACCAACTTACTAGTAATGGTTTAGCTTGTCTAGTTTGCTAATTATTTTACTACCTTATCAATAAATGAATAAAAATGATCATGAAGACAACGATGATGATGATTAGGATGCCGACAATAATGATAGCGATAATGATGACAACGCATTTTTGTCTGATTTTTAAGAAATGAAATGTTTGTAGTTGTTGTTGCTATATTCTTTATTTAGACTGAGTATCAGCTTATTTAAGGTGAACTGACACTGACAGCAATATGGGGCCCCACCATCCCAGACAACAAAAGGGTTATTGACTCTTAAACCCATTATAGTACTTGTTCAGAATAATCTGCTGAAGAAACACCTTCAGTAATATATATATATATATATATATATATATATATATATATTATCCAATGTCAAGTCAGCCAATGGTAGGAATGATTCTATTTTCGGATTTTCTTTCAACAATATCCATGTAATTCAAAATCTAAAAGAGAGTTCAATGTAAAATGATGATAAATTAAAATACTGAGCAAATAATTCCATATAAAAGAAAAAGCTTTGAGAATTACTCTTATCTGAAAATGCAGATCTAACTTTTTGAAAAAATATATGGTCTATTGAAATAAATATTATTACAAAATATATGAATAATTTTTAAAGGTTTTTCTTATATATATATATATATATATATTATATATATATATATATATATATGTGTGTGTGTGTGTGTGTGTGCTAGCGCATATGGGTGTAAAGTCACATTAAGATAGCTTATACACAGAATCAATGGCACTTGGTGACTGTCAATTTCTCGCCTATGTGATCATCAGACCAAGACTTGTCTACACTATTCTAATTTAGATATACATGTTCTATTAATCATATTGAACTCTTTTTATCTATAAACATAGCAATGTACACAAAGTAAGTAAAGTGAGCAACTGTAATCGGGGGCAACCTGAAGACTCCCTTATCAATAACTACTATAATGAGGTGTAGGGAGGGCGCAATTCCTTTCCCCTGGATTGCTCCACTTTATCCTTGATATGTACCTTACAACATTGAGGTATCAAGTACCATTTTTTGAGTCTTTAGTACGACTCGAACTGGGATTGAACCCTAGTCTCCTGGGCCATTGGCAAACATTCTATCCACTAGGCCAATGAGCCAGCATATATATATAACCCTAAACTAAAAGTTAACAGCCAACTGTTTTAGCAGCAAAAGTAATGGTTTCGAAAAGTAATCTGCTTTCGAAAAATTCACTCCACCACCTCACAGATTCTGACAATATATCAAATTACCGAAGAAGTATGTGCAAAAAATGTCAAGGTAACACTACTACAAAAGAACCCAGTCTGCTCTACCTATAACTGCGAGGGAGAGAACAAATGCATTCATGCTTTTTCACAAGGGCATTAGTGTCAAGTGAAACCCAAATGGCCTTGACCAGGATTTGAATTGGGATTGCCAATTCCATTTCCTTTGCCGATAACTGTTACATGAAGGACAATGTTGGACTTTGCTTACCTTAGAGTGGTAATGTGAGTTTATGTGGTTTCATCTACCCCCATGGTAGGAGTGAGCTGTGGTTTCACAAACCCTAACAGTGAAATGAGTGTAGAACAGTGGGTGTTATTACTTATTGTTGTGTCGTGGTATGGAACCGATACACAGTGAAACAGAATTAATTATTTATTAACTCAAGTGGTACATTTCAACTAGAATTATAAGTCTGTTGCTGTAGGTGTTACAACTGAAGTTGGTCTTCTATTGACCGACGTCCTTCAGGGCTCTGTTGTATAGCCGTAATACATATACATGCGGAAACAAAATCAATAATAATGACGAACGAACACACTTCTTTAGAAAAATATACCTCTCACACTTTATTCGAAATGGTTGCGAAAGGGTTATATGTGAGAGGTGAGTTGGAGACTGAACAAACAGCAACATATTGACCCCCAGTTCCTTTGTCTTTAGCAGCACTTCTTTCTCGTTCTGCTGGGCTGCTCAATCGGGGGTCTTGAGGGCCCATAGCCCTCTGGTGGGTGCTGGTTCTCACTACAGCATCTTATTTCCAACTAACTGAAATCCAACTAACTGAACTTCCTGTCGCACCGGGTTATATCATCGTTTGCCGTCCACCTGCTTCCTGTGAGCGTCGCATCTGCACTGAATTCAACCCGTCCACAATCAAGTTATACCCTGATATCTTCGACCGGATGCACCTGTTCCTTGATTGACGGCTGGATCGAAGGTCAAAATGTTACAGGTCTTCTGTCTCTGCTTCTGCTTCTGTCTGGCTTCTGTTGAGACATGGCGTCTTTTATACTTCCGCGATACGGGAAGTAACGTGATACGATCCACTATACAACATTTATATACCTAACATGCAGACATAGGTGTCGACATTTAAATTTCAACATTAGGGAGTTCAGTCAGTTGAATGCATCCCTGCAGAGGAGTAAGACTTACCTCCCCAATGAGTGTCCTGTTATGACTCTGAAAAATCTGACTGCTAGGTTTATAGGATCCACACTTTTTTATTTTTACTTAAATTAGCTAAGAAAATGTAAATCAGAATATTCTAGAAAAAAAAGATCCAAACCTCACTTACTTCGAATATTTTTAAGCCAATCAGCAAACACATAGATTAGAATATTCTTGAAAAAACATGATCAAAGATTTTTCATAGAACCAAAAAAATAGGCGCCTCAAAAAAAAGTAATTTCTACGATTCTGATAGGTTAGATCAGGTCATGAGTTGTGTTTATTCATACGTCCATGCATTTGAACTTTAGTTGACTCAAAATAAAAATATACCCTCTTAAACTTAAAATATCCTATTTCGATCCACTCAAAGAATATAAGAACCCAGAATTTTTTAGTTGAAGGTGAGAAGAGACAGCACACCAAGGCGAGGCAAGGCAAGGTAACACACAGATGATACAAATACGATATAATACACGTGAAAGAAAAAGGTCAGACGCACTCATATACATTAACACGCCAACAGTGGGCTTGAATGACCAATAGATTAAGTGACTTAGACATACCAGAACTCACACATACCAGCACACATACACATGTATGTCAGTATGAGTTGACCTCTCTCTTTTATTCTTGACAAAAATATTCTTGCTTTGACATACATCGCACAAATTTATGAACCTTACTACCTTTTTATTTGTTATTTATCCAGTTGTGATAAAGTAAAATTGTTCGTTTTTTAATATTCTCATTTTTGTAAAAAAATTTTGTCTACGTTTGTTTGCACAAATTGTGTTGAACATTGTGGGACTGGCGCTCTAATTTACATCTTAGAGAAATATCCATTCCTCCATAGGCTCCCGTCTTGAATCTCTGGAGAATGTGTAGTACCTCTTCACAGCTTGATCCACTCTGGTAGCACCTGATAGGGTCCTATCTATGAGTCAAATAGAATTGTTTGACAATTAAACTGTGTGCAAACGAATGAATTCTGTTAAATTGAATTGTTAGATATAGAACTCTTTGACCATTTAACTGTGTGTAAAGAAATTACGGATGTTTTATCGAATTGTTAGTAATACATTGCAATACTTGGAACCATTAAACTGTTTACAAATGAATGAGTAATGTTGAATAGAATTATCAGTGTTAAATACCAATACTTGTAAGCACTTCACTGTCAGCAAACAAATAATTAATATTGAATAGGAATGATTAGTGATAGATTGTAATGATTGAAACAATTCAACTCTGTAGAATACTAATTTTCATGCAAATTAGTTCTAACTCATTTAAAAACGTAATTACCTACAAACTATTCACTTACATATCATTTGTATATCCATTTAACTATGTGCAAACAAATGATTAATTGTAAATAGAATTATTCACATTTGAGAGAAATTCTTGAAACCATTTAACAGTGTATAAAATATGAGTTCAGGCTAATTTTAAAAAGTTATCAACAAGATGTGTTTACAAATCATATATATAACCAATATATGTGTATAAAGAGGATTTGGCATTAAATAACGTACAATGGTTGATATGCCATAAAAGCCAACCAAACCAAATCCTATATATTTGATATATATGTATAATGAGGATTTGGCATTTAATAACCTACCATGATTAATATGTTATAAAGACCAATCAAACCAAATCCTATATATTTAATATATGTGTATAAAGAGTATTTGATATTAAATGACCTAAAATGGTTGATATGCCATAAAACCAAGCCAAACCAAATCCTATATATTTAATATATATGTATAAAGAGGATTTGGTTTGAATAACCTACAACGGTTGATATGCCATAAAACCAAACCAAACCGAACCAAACCAAATCAACCTCAGGTTGCAGATTTTAGTCAAGTGTCTCAATGTTGCTTTTTTATCTTTATTTCCCGTGAGACAACTACTTGAGCTAAAAGGCTGTAATTTGATCGATTCGTGCCTCTGCTTTTATTCTTTTGTTTAAATATCACTACATAGAGCAGATAAGTGAGAGAAAATGTAGGATTTAATTAATACAATATATACAAGAATTTTATTATTTCTAGTGGAGCATTATAAAATAAAAATGGATATTATTAGGTATTATTTATTACAAAATTCTACCAGGCTGAAAGTTTGTAACCAACAATGTGAATTGAATATGCAGCAGTCCAAAATAACTCCACCTTTAAGAGAGAAGTTATTTCAAATCAATATTACTTTTATAGATTTATAAAAGTTATCTCTCTTATGATATTATTGCCTACGATAAAAAAAAACTTTCAAATATAAATCAATAAGAAAGAATATAGATAAATTGGGAAAAGCATGTAAAAAAACAAAAATAAAAAATGATCAGAGTGTTCTAGCTGTTCTGTTCTGATTTTATGTGTTGTCAATATTTGAGAACTGATACCCAATTTTGAATTATCTGCATTCAATCTCACATGTGTGACGTGGTATGCTATGGAGAGAGGGAAGGAGAGGTCACTTCCCTTACCCTCCTTTTATTTGAATCAACAGGCACTAAGACTAACCGTTAAAATGGTAAAGGAGAAAGAAAGTCAAGCTACCCGCACTCTGTGACCTGTAGTTTGTTGAACAAAGGAAGGAGTCTAGGTCAATCAAATTGGCGTGACCTGACGAGGTAGTGGAAGAAGAAAGTCAAATGATTGGCTCACAGACTCTTGGCGCCAAAATGCCCCTACCCGTTGGAGAAATTTGAAGAAGAATCTTCAGTTTGGGACAGAAGTCAGGGTTAGAAAGACATGCTGATTTTCAGCCGACTCCGGGGAAGGTCACCCGTAAAAAGAGTAGAACAGAGTTTTTGGACTGAAGTTAGCGAGAGAAACACACTGATCTCCGCCGACTTCGGGAGGTCACTCACCCGTAAAAAGGAGAGAAAGGAATTTGAACATTGAAACTCGTCAAAGATAAGTACAACTTAAACTGTTTTCCTTCTACGATTCCAAAATATTGGAAAGTTATATGTACTCAAAAAAGAAAGAGGGAAACTGAAAAGATTCTGTTTCATCAATAGTTAAATTAGAGAATGAACTTTGTTACATGCTTCAGTCCGGTGACTTAGACACTTTTCTCAATTAAGAGAAAAAAAGAAAAAAAAAAGAGAAAGAAGAAGAAAGGACTGTTGAGAGACATTTCCGTTTGATGCTTTCCTGTTGACTTAACATTTTGTTATATTGTAAAAAGAAAAGAGAAAGGAAAAAGAACTGTTTCCGAAATCTCATCATTATCTGTCTGGTCGTCGCCTATTAAAAGTTTGTTGTATTTTAAATGCGCCCTTGAGTTGAAATCTTTTGGTTGTGTTATTTCCTCTATCGATTCGTCTTCTTTTGCATTTATCTGTTTCAGCGTCGTATCGCTTTCATTAATTCTCGCTAAACGTCTTATTGCCACCTTAAAACATTACAAGGGAATTTTGAAAATTTGACTACAGTTAATATTTTCTAACCTTGAAGTCCGTTTATCCGCTATCTGAGGGGGTAGGAAGACAAAGGACTTGGTGGTGTATGTGAAAGTGAATTGGTAACCCCTTACCAGCATCTGAGATCAGTCTAGCCCCAAATTAACCTCCACATTATTTGCCGGTTTACCTTATGCCCTAAACAGAAGTCTTGACTGGGACTTATTTTGCGGAGGTCAAGTGCCAGACTGCCCTCAACGTCACATGCGCATAAAATGGACTCTCGTCCTGGGATAATTATTTATGCAACGTCACACATGTTATCCAGAAACATGTTTTACCAGCTGAAATGAACCCCTAACAGGGTTTTGCTTCTTACATGGTTAATTCAACCTAGCATAATTTTGATGAGACAATGCATACGTGAGAATAAATTTGGACCTTATGTTGATGAGGTTGTGTTACTTTATGCTAATAAGTTCATGTCCATCTTCAAGATGTATAAGAGACAATTGCATCACTGAAAAATTTAGCTCCTTATACATATATACGAGGATCATTAAATAAGTTTCCAGACTTTTTTTGTATGGACACTTTTATTGATAATACACACATGAAACTCGAGTCCCTTTCAAAGTTATCTCCTCTGGCTGCAATGCACTTGTTGTACCGTTCCAACAACTTCTGGAAGGCCCCATGGAAGTCCTCTTGTGTGAGCGTGTCAATGGCGTTCGTCACAGCCTCTTTCATCTCCTCAATTGTCTCATAACGACAGCCTCTAAGTTTTTCCTTGAGCTTAGGGAATAACCAAAAGTCATAGGGAGCAAGGTCTGGACTACAGGGAGGGTGAGGAACTGTCTTGATGCCTATCTTGGTCAAGTAGTCTGTGACAATGATGGAGTTGTCGAGTGGTGTATTGTCCTGGTAGAAATGCCACTGAGCCGATTTGAAGAGTGCTGGCCTCTTCCCTAGGAATCTCTTCCTGAACTCCCTTAAAAACTCAACATAGTAACCCTAACCCTAACCCTTTAGCCAATCAACTCTGGTGTATTGACTTTCTTACTCCTCCCACACCTCTCATCATCCCTCACAGACTCCCTGCCTTCCTTGAATCTCTTATACCACTCAAAAACTGATGCTCGATTCATGCAAGATGCTCCAAAAGCGGTCTGGAGCATTCCATACGTTTCTGTAGCATTTTTGTCCAAGTTTAAAACAGAATTTTATTGCATATCGTTCTTCCTCACGCCCGGATTGCATTTATGAAATTCACCTGCTGTGACAATCAGGGTGTATTCCAATTACTGCTGTAGCTGTTCATTTGGAGCTGAAATCATAAAAATTGGCCAGTCATCTCATAAGATGTCTAGCAGTTACATACTGAATTTTGAAGAGTCTACGACAATTTTAAATGCCTGTACAAAAAATGTCTGGAAACTTATTGAATGCACCACGTATTAAATAAATATATGATTCGTCAACATATTTTGTAGATAATATTCTCAAACGAACCTGATCTCTTTTTTGCACACAGTTAAATGGTTTCAAGTATTGCTATATAATAATCACAATTTAACATCAGTCATTTGTTTGCATACAGTTTGTTCAATTTGACCGACTGATTGGAGCCAAACAAGTGCTACCACTCTGTGTCAGAGTGGAGCTGGGAGCAATGACAATGAAGGGGTACTCCATTTTCCCCAAATTTCTTAGGCTGGAGCTTTGCTATCGTATGGTTTAATGTCATATCCAGGACACTGCAGATATGCAGTTGGTGTATTCTACAACCCTAGCCGACTGGGCTTCAGTGAATAAAGAGGGTGCTGCATTTGCACAGTCTTGAGTTTGGCCTAGGACATTTTGTTCAAAATTTATTAAAACTGGCTCCGTATTTTTCTTTTCAAATTGACAGTGACTCATTTACATAAAATTGACATATATAGACTGTAATCTAGATATCACCACTTTCTGTAAGTTGGTCAGATATGCACTTATCTTTATTTGAACGTTTTAAAAAATGAGTTTTTTTAATGCCAAAGTCATCCTTGTAGGAGGAAAGTAGTGGTACCATTTAACTCATAGCTGAGGTGTGTGTATGGTGGGGGGGGGGGTAGAAGGTTCATACCTTTCTCATTGGTACTAGTCCAAAGTGAATGTAATAGAATGATTGGTGTATAAACTCACTTAATACGATATCGCAGTCTCGCACATTAGCCACTACACCAGGCAGACCCACCCAACCCTGTTCAAATTTATATTCAAATGATTTCTCATATTATCAGATTGCATCAAATATATCTTTATTTTTCAATCAACTGTATATTCTTTCCACTTATGTAATACTCTAATGTAGTATATTTCACTGATTTTTCTGTCCATATCTCTACCAGTTGGCTGGGACTGTAGAATACGACGAGTGTCCTGATTATGATACTAATCAATCTGATGGTGAGGTTCTAGTATTGCTGGAGCTTTGGGGAATGCGGATCTCCCCTTCATTGCCATTACTCCCAGGTCCACTCTGGCTCGGAATGGTAGCACCTGATAGGACCCTATCTATGGGTTAAAAAGAACTAACTGCATATTTATGCTAAACTGAATAGTTTGAATTAGAACTGTTTGACTAAACTGAATAAATTGAAATAGAAATGTTATTGACAATTAAACTGTACTTACATTTAAACTGCATGCTTATGCTAAACTGAATTGTTTAAAATGGAACTGTTTTTGACATTGAAACTCTACTTACACTAAACTGAATTGTTTAATATAGAACTGCTTTTGACATTTAACTATGTGTAAACAAAATCTGTACTTATGCTAAACTGAATTAGCTGAATTAGAACTGTTTGAATAAACTGAATTGCTTGAAATAGAAATGTTTTTGACATATAAACTGTGTACTCATACTAAACTGAATTTTTTTAAATAGAACTATTTACATTAAAAATGGATTTGTCGTTAAATAACCTACAAAGGTTGATATGCCATAAAACCGAAACAACCAACCAACCAACTACCTTTCTATATCTTTCAACTAATTTGAGCATCTCAATCTGCCAGTATATGTATTTGCGCAACCCTTCCTCCATGAGTAGGATCTAACACAAGATTAATTTTTAAGTGGAGTACAACTGTTTTGAATTCAGTTTTCCTTCTCCTACTCTGTTTACCTAATCAAGGCATAAGAACCCAATCTGCTCTACTATTTACACATAGCTGGTGGCGGTGGGGGGAGAACAGATGGATTAATGGACCTTCGTAAGGGCAATAGCACAAAGTAAGACACAAACAGCCTTGTCCAGGATTCGAACTTGGGTTGCTGATTCCATTTCAAGGATGCCTCCTCAATTTATCTCTATCTATAGATCAAATAATACATTTGTACCTTTTAGGAGGCATATCGAAGGTAATTTTGTTTTATTTTTGATCACCTGGGAGTTCATAAAAAGCTACTTGATAACTCCTTACGATATCTTTCAATAATCCTAGCTGTTTTGAAAGATTTCAAGTGCTCTTCTACCTGACATTCTAAAGCACCATGATGATTAACGGTTGCCCTGTCCTCAGCTGTATTTCAAGTGACAAGTCATGACTCTTAAATACACTTAAGCTCTTTTTAAGCAGTGCCTTCTGATAATTTTTCATTTGCTTTCAGTTGCTAAATTCAGCTAGATGGGTGATGTCGATAGCTGGTATGGTCGAGTCGAAGATGTGCGCAGCTGGATGTTTGATGAGGGTAGCTGTCGGTTGAGTCGTAGGATGCAGCTGGATGATCGTAGCGGGAAGCTGAGGTCGGTCGTGTCGTAGAGTGCAGCTGGACGATCATTGCGGGAAGCTGGTGTCGGTCGAGGTTGGTAAATCGATATCGTGGTTTTGACAGTACGTTGGGTTAACCGGGGGGGGGGGATCTGGTTGCTAGCCCGTACAGCGAGTCGTACGTGGGCCAGATGTTGCAATGCTAGGACAGTTCGTAACAGCGAGTCGTACGTGGACTGGACGCTGCATTGCTGGAGCTTCGTGGTCGTAATCGGCGTTGGCAGGTTGGTCGCGTAGAGTCGGGCGAACTGGCGACTAAGACTGAGCCGTGTCTTAGTACTAGGGACCAAGGGAACGGACGGGGAAACCGTGGCTAAGGTTTGCCAGGCCTTAGCACATACGAGGTCGAGCGAACGAGTCGGTGAGACTAGGGCTTCGTCGTGCCCCTAGCTGTGCGGACGTATCGAAACGATGGCTGAGGCTTTGCCGTGTCAAAGCCGTGCGGGAGTATCGGGACGGTAGCTATGGCTTTGCTGTGTCTAAGCCGTGCGGACGTATCGGACGGTAGCTATGGCTGTGCCGCGCCAAAGCTGTGAGCATGTATCGGAAGATAGCTATAGCTGTTCCGCGCCAAAGCTGTACGGACGTGTCGGAGGCGGTAGCTAATGGCTTTGCCGTGCCAAAGCCGTGCGGACGTATCGAACGGTAGCTAAGGCTATGCCACGCCAAAGCTAATCGAACGCATCGGGGCGATAGCTATGGCTGTTCCGCGCCAAAGCTCTGCACAATCGAGCAGACAGGCCAGGAGGCCGTAGCTAAGATTGGCGTTATCTTAGCGCTGCGCATATAGTGAAGCGGTAGCTGAAGGCTAACCCGTGCCTTTAGCGCTGCGCAGTCAAACGGACGAGCGGAACCGATCGAATGGTTAAGACCGGATGGTCTTAGAGTCCTCTTCGTGTTTGCCTCCGGGCCGTCTACTTCGACTGGTCAATAAAGATCGTCAGAGATACTCCAACCCGCAGAAGGGGATCTCTTATGGCCCTTAAAGGGACCGTTTGTACATAACTATGTGACAGGAAAGGCGAATGCAACCACTAGATGTAGGATTCAACCTTACGGAGCCTGCTGAAGCGGCTCCTGAGAGCGCCCGCAGACCCCTACTATTTGTCAATGTCTCCCACCAGACAAGGCTTGATACAAGGTCAAAAGCCTGAAGGCCGATTAAAGTGGAGATAAAGGGGAGGGGAAGGTTGGGAAGGAACCGAGGTTCGAACCCTGCTGGTCTGTGCTGCTCATTGACCCACTAAGTGCAATGTGGGTCTAATGAGGCAAGCAGTTTCACTAACCCAAATGTGGGTCCGGGCACGTATGCCGGGTTATAGCTTGAACTAGACAACAAGGTCTAGTACTATACATGGAGGACAAAGGAGTCAATGTTGCAGATCGCCCACCCGGAGGTAGCCCAGCCGAAACTGGGAGCCTTACGGCTTCAAGTCTGCCATTGTTCCCTTGCGGAGCCCAGACGGGCTCCAGAGAGCGTCCGGAGACCTCTTCTATTTGCCAATGTCTCCCACCATACAAGGCTTGACACAAGATCAAAAGCCCGAAGGCCGATTAAAGTGGGGATGAAGGGGAGGGGGTCGGGAACGAGCCGAGGTTCAAACCCTACTGGTCTGTGTTGCTCATCGGCTCACTTAGTGCAATGTGAACCTGATGAGCCAGGTGGTTTCACGGGCCCAAGGATGGGTCCGGGCACGTATGCCAGTTTACGGCTTAAACTAGACGCGAGGTCTAGTGCCATACAAGGTGTTTCAAAGGAGACAAAAATGCAGTTCGGCCACCCGGAGGTAGCCTAGTCGAAATAAGGAGCCTTAAAGGCCTCAAGTTTGCCATTGTTCCTTTGCAGAGCCCAAACGGGCTCCTGAGAGCGTCTGGAGACCTCTGAATTTTTCGCTGCAGAAGCCTTTTTTATATAAAGGGGACACAGCGCCACTCTGCCGAGTTGTGTAAACAGAAAGTTCTTCTATAAAGATGGGCGTAAAGATGAATTACTTCTATAGGCTAGCGAAGATAATTTATTCCATTTTTATACGTTGTTTCTGGTAGAAGTGTTCTGTAATTATTGTTAATTTTAATTTATCCCCTTTTTTAGCTGTAACGGGAGGTCAAGGTCGTAAAAAGGGCTTCGTCATTTCCGATCGTAACCGGATGTTGTTTTTCTAGGGCGAGCGAGTAAACTGATCCGTTTACGTTTGTGAACAGGTCGCAGCATGTTGATAGTAGATGAGATATTGCTGTCAAGGTATATGAACTCGTCAACTAATTGTGAAGATGATATAAGAAAATGATGATGTGACAATAATCATGTACAGTATTGCTCATAAATAAGTAATCATCCCCTTACTAATTTTTTTTAGAATAAAATTGCCCAATGGGTTGGGGCTGCAGAATACACCGACTGCATCTCTGCACTAGGGTAAGACCCCCTGCTCAACGAGTGCCCTGGGTATGACACTGATGGTGAGATTACAGTAATGCTGGAACTTTGGGGATTGTAGAATACTCCTTCATTGCCATCGCTCCCAGGTCCACTCTGGCCCAAATTGGTAGCACCTGATAGGATCCTATCTATGTCTACTTATGCTAAACTGAATTGTTTGAAATAGAAGTGTTCATATGCATAAAAATGGATTTGTTATTAATAACCTACAATGGTTGGTGTGTTATAAAACCAAACCAAACCAAACCAAACCAAACCTAAAAATAAAGTTAATTTTCTTCTAAACCAAAGATTATCAACAAACAAATAGAAATGAAAGTCTCCAAGTTGTTAAAGTAGTAAAACATTCTATTGGTTTGGTTTGATTTGGTTTTATGGCATATCAATCATAGTTGGTTATTTAATGCCAAGTCCTGTTTTTATATGTATATCAAATATATATGATTTGTAAACTCATTTTGTTGATAAATTTTTAAACGAGCCTGAGCTCATTATTTTGTACATAGTTAAATGGTTTCAAGTATTTCTAGCAAACGCAGATATTTCTATTTACTAATGATCATTTGTTTGCACACAGTTAAATGGTTTCTAGTATTGCTATATAACAATAATAGTGTAACATCTGTCATTTGTTTGCACACCTTCAAAAGAATATACATATATGATTTATTACTTATTCATTTGCACAAAGTTAAATGGTTTCGAGTATTGTTATGTATCTCTAAGAATTCAATTAAACATCAGTCTTTTGTTTACAAAGAGTTAAATGATCAAACAGTTCTATTTCAAACGATTCAATTTTGCATGTCATTTGTTTGCACTAGGTTTAAATGACTAATAGTTCTATTTGACTCATAGATAACACGCTACCAGGTGCTACCACTTCGGGCCAGATTGGACCTGGGAGCAATGGCAATGAAATGGTACTCCGCATTCTCCAAAGTTCCATGTGCCAAATAAAATCGTTATCGCGTCTTCCAACGACTAAAAACTTCCTTTCGGAATTCAGTAGTTTTCTTCGCCCTGTCTCTTTAAACTGAATCCCGTTTCTCCTCTAATCAATTCTTGTCCAAAGCAAATGACTGTCGCAAAAGCAAAGCACAGAATCACAAGTTTCGCTGACTCTCGTTCGTTCTTTTTATGTACTTTTCTGCCTGCCCTCATTTGCATGCGCGTCTTCACTCTCCATGGTTTTACATGACTGCCGGCATGAAGATGTGTGACCAAATGCAATAAAAGCTCACTCAGGGCAGCCATGTTTTTTTTTCTAGTCAAAGAAACGGATCTTGCACGCAGAACATATGCACTGGAGTGAGAGCTGATTTTCTTCCCAATATTCACTACACTCCAGCATTACTGTTGCCTCACCATCAGATGGTTTAGTTTCATATCAAGGACACTAATTGAGTAGAGGGTTCTACTCCTCCGCAGAGATGCAGTCAGTGTAATCTACAGCCCCAGCCGACTGGCCTAAAAACCATCAAGTCAAAGCTAATACGAACCTGTTGATGTTATTGCCATCAAAACTCCTAGCAACGAAAATAAATAAATGCAATCACACTAAATATTGATTGAAAATAACATCTTTCTCGAGGATGGGGTTCGGTTTTTGTTTTAATGGCTTATCAACCTTCGTGGGTTATTTGATATCGAAGCCATCCTTGTAGAAAAAACTGTTGTCGTACTATTTAACCCATAACTAGAGGAATAAGAAAGTTCATACCTTTTGCAAGGATATTAGTTCAGAAGTGAACGTAATAGCGTGACTTGAGTTCGATCTCACTCACAACGATGCTGAAGTTCATCACGTTAGTCACAACGTCACAGACACCTCCTTTCACAGTGATGTACTTATTTTTGGACTGCTTCATATTCATATTCTAATAACAGAATGGCATATCAACCTTCGTTGGTTAGTTACTTAATGCCAAAGCCATCCTTGTCGACAAACTACAGTAGTACAATGTAATTTATCATTGGAGGAATACGAGTGTTCATACCTTTCTCAAGGGTATTTGTCCGGAAGTGAATGTAATAGCCCGACTCGAGTTCGAACTCGTTTACGACAAAGTTATAATCCAGCACATTAGCCACTACGCCACTGAGATACCTCCCTTCATAGAGATGTACTTATTTTTGGACTATTTTCGCCAATGGTCCGGGAGACCGGGGTTCAATTCCAGGTCGAGTCATACCAAAGACTCAAAAAATGGTTCTTGATGCCGCCTTGCTTAACACTCAGCATTATAAGGTAAGGATCAAGGGTAAAGTAGAGCAATCCAGGGAATGGAGTAGGGCCCTCCCCTACACCTCGGTGTTGTAGCGATTGAAAATAGAGACTAAGGTCGCCAACTTTACTTTTTACTTTACTTACATGTTTATATTTTAATTACAGAGTTTTAATGCAGTAGAGTTTTATAATATATGATGTCTAATATCTGTTCCATTAGAAATTATAAAACTCTAGTATCTTTATCACTTAATATCATTGATTTTTGAGGTTGTTCAGAAAATATTGTCCGATTTTAGTATTATCTATTTAAATGCTGTTCTAACGTAGCAGTACAAAAAAATTCACATCACTAATGATAGAATTTTCCTCTTTATTAGTTTTTTTATCACTTCTTTCAAAATTTGATTCTAGTACGTTAGCGCCCTCTTCTGCACCTCGGTGTAGTAGCTATTGAAAAGGGAACTTTCGGGTCACTCTCGACTAAGGTCGCCAACTTTACTTACTTTTTACGTTATAGTGAAGGTTTTACATGAAAAAAGTGATGCGTTTACTCCTTTATTATTTATTTTATTTCATTTTTATTTTTATTTTATTTTATTTTATTTATTTATTTTTTTGTATAAGTTCAATCTTGGTCATAATTTTGTTTCATGATGACACTGCAGAAGTTCACTGATGTGTCATATTCTCATATCCTGAGACTATGACACATCCATCATATTCTCTGATCTTTCATCCTCTGACAACTATTTTCTTCTGGCATCTGGATACTTTTTATGCAAAAAAAATTCCGTTCCAAAGGAGAAGTAGAAACTGCATTTAAAGATTTCTTAGCATCAAAACCTTTAGAGTTTTTCTCCAACAAACATAAATAATATTGCTAATCGATGGCAGAAATGCATAGATGTTCAGAAATCATATTTTGACTGTTCAAAATACTGTTTAAATTCAGAAATAAAAGTTAATACTAAAATCAGACATTTTTCCCAACAACCTAACAGAAAGAAAAATAAACCAACGGCTGTCAGTGTATCTCTTCATAGTCAATAGTGTTGATGTCATTATATATATATATATATATATATATATATATATATATATATTTTTTTTTTTTTTTTTTTTTTTTTTTTTTTTTCATCATACAACGTGTGGAAGCACGTGCGATACCGTAGCCTCATCAGCCGCCATCCAGGGTGATAACACAGTTTCGGTAGCTTAAGGCGGTACTGCCACACCTGGCGCTACCGAGCAGCTTTTGCCACCGGCTAGGGTATTTAAAAAAAAACAAACAAACCTATGTATACATAAGATCAACTAAAAGCGGACATTACATTAGACGTTCGTTCATCTTCATTTTGGTGCAGTTTGTGATTTAAAAAAGCGTTTACTTACGGCCGTTAGATGTCATAGCAACCGTTTCTTGACTTTGCGTAATTACACGAGAATGGTGGTTACACGTGTATAACATTCGTGTTGAAATCCTTTCTATATCCGTTATCTTTTCGATTCGTTTTCTTTCATTTATGCGTTACTGCCCAAAAGCACTCGAGACAAACGTTATATATAATTCCGCTAAAAGATATTATTTGTTGATCAATGGGCCCTCAAGATGGGTGGTGAGTAAAAAGAAAGCTCGTGGTCTAAGTTAGTCCAGGTAGCTATCTGATTACCTTTGGGCCACTAAATTCTTGGCTTGCAAAAAATGTCTCCAGGACGCTGATGGTCAGCAATGGGCTTGTGAATACTGTGGGGGTAAACCGGACTCATAGGCCCATCAATCGATTTACATTCTCCGGCAGGAGAATTACGTTCTTCGCACCAGCGCGCCTTGTGGATTCGTGTTCCTCGCAAGCTGTTGAATTTTCTACCGCAATCACACGTTGTAGCCGGGTACATATCCAGATCGTTACCGTAGGAGCAAGTAAGATGGGTGATATATTCTCCCTCCCCGCTACAGACACCCTGAGGGCATTTTTCTTTCATTGTATTATCCATATTTGTTAAAATTCCTGTCTTTCCAGGATGTCACTCCAACTTTCTGAAGAGTCACTTTGTCTTTCCAAAGAGTCATCTTGCTTTCCAGAGAGTCTTAGTGTTCAAATTTTCATCATACAACGTGTGGAAGCACGTGCGATACCGTAGCCTCATCAGCCGCCATCCAGGGTGATAACACAGTTTCGGTAGCTTAAGGCGGTACTGCCACACCTGGCGCTACCGAGCAGCTTTTGCCACCGGCTAGGGTATTTAAAAAAAAACAAACAAACCTATGTATACATAAGATCAACTAAAAGCGGACATTACATTAGACGTTCGTTCATCTTCATTTTGGTGCAGTTTGTGATTTAAAAAAGCGTTTACTTACGGCCGTTAGATGTCATAGCAACCGTTTCTTGACTTTGCGTAATTACACGAGAATGGTGGTTACACGTGTATAACATTCGTGTTGAAATCCTTTCTATATCCGTTATCTTTTCGATTCGTTTTCTTTCATTTATGCGTTACTGCCCAAAAGCACTCGAGACAAACGTTATATATAATTCCGCTAAAAGATATTATTTGTTGATCAATGGGCCCTCAAGATGGGTGGTGAGTAAAAAGAAAGCTCGTGGTCTAAGTTAGTCCAGGTAGCTATCTGATTACCTTTGGGCCACTAAATTCTTGGCTTGCAAAAAATGTCTCCAGGACGCTGATGGTCAGCAATGGGCTTGTGAATACTGTGGGGGTAAACCGGACTCATAGGCCCATCAATCGATTTACATTCTCCGGCAGGAGAATTACGTTCTTCGCACCAGCGCGCCTTGTGGATTCGTGTTCCTCGCAAGCTGTTGAATTTTCTACCGCAATCACACGTTGTAGCCGGGTACATATCCAGATCGTTACCGTAGGAGCAAGTAAGATGGGTGATATATTCTCCCTCCCCGCTACAGACACCCTGAGGGCATTTTTCTTTCATTGTATTATCCATATTTGTTAAAATTCCTGTCTTTCCAGGATGTCACTCCAACTTTCTGAAGAGTCACTTTGTCTTTCCAAAGAGTCATCTTGCTTTCCAGAGAGTCTTAGTGTTCAAATTTTCATCATACAACGTGTGGAAGCACGTGCGATACCGTAGCCTCATCAGCCGCCATCCAGGGTGATAACACAGTTTCGGTAGCTTAAGGCGGTACTGCCACACCTGGCGCTACCGAGCAGCTTTTGCCACCGGCTAGGGTATTTAAAAAAAAACAAACAAACCTATGTATACATAAGATCAACTAAAAGCGGACATTACATTAGACGTTCGTTCATCTTCATTTTGGTGCAGTTTGTGATTTAAAAAAGCGTTTACTTACGGCCGTTAGATGTCATAGCAACCGTTTCTTGACTTTGCGTAATTACACGAGAATGGTGGTTACACGTGTATAACATTCGTGTTGAAATCCTTTCTATATCCGTTATCTTTTCGATTCGTTTTCTTTCATTTATGCGTTACTGCCCAAAAGCACTCGAGACAAACGTTATATATAATTCCGCTAAAAGATATTATTTGTTGATCAATGGGCCCTCAAGATGGGTGGTGAGTAAAAAGAAAGCTCGTGGTCTAAGTTAGTCCAGGTAGCTATCTGATTACCTTTGGGCCACTAAATTCTTGGCTTGCAAAAAATGTCTCCAGGACGCTGATGGTCAGCAATGGGCTTGTGAATACTGTGGGGGTAAACCGGACTCATAGGCCCATCAATCGATTTACATTCTCCGGCAGGAGAATTACGTTCTTCGCACCAGCGCGCCTTGTGGATTCGTGTTCCTCGCAAGCTGTTGAATTTTCTACCGCAATCACACGTTGTAGCCGGGTACATATCCAGATCGTTACCGTAGGAGCAAGTAAGATGGGTGATATATTCTCCCTCCCCGCTACAGACACCCTGAGGGCATTTTTCTTTCATTGTATTATCCATATTTGTTAAAATTCCTGTCTTTCCAGGATGTCACTCCAACTTTCTGAAGAGTCACTTTGTCTTTATATATATATATATATAAAAGTATACTAAGTAAATAAAAATTTGCATAAAAGGTTACGTAATTGTGACCTCGGTCAATACTTAGATGAGTGACCACTTAGTAACAGCGGGTACTGTGAAGCAACCTGGACCGGTATGACAGATTCAGGAAAGCTTAGTAAATAAGCAATGAGTCTGGTCCTTATTTAGATGGGTGACGATTTAGTAACAGCAAGTACTGTAAGCAACCTGTGTGCTCGACTCAACAAAGTTTAGTAAATAGGAAGTTAAGCAATGATGAGCATGCTCAATTCTTAGATGAGTGACCACTTAGTAACAGCTGGTACTGTAGGCAACCTGAGACCTGTGTGCTAGGTTTGGCAAAGCTTAGTAAATAGCAAGTTAAGCAATGATGAGCTTCCTCAATACTGAGATGGGTGACCTCTTAGTAACAGTAGGAATGTAAGCAACCTAAGATTTGTCCGCTAGACTCGGCAAAGCTAAGTAAATAGCAGGTTAAGCAATAATGAGCCTACTCTATACTTAGATGGGTGACCATTTAGTAACAGCGGATACTGTAAGCACCTCAAGACGTGTGTTCTCGACTTTGCAAAGCTTAGTTAATCACAACAAATTTATCTTTCTGCAAATTATTACACGTAAAAGGTACAGGTCATCTGAAAACTAAGGGACTGGACATTCAAAGGGTTAATGAATAGAAAGTGCGCGTCTTTTTATTGTGAATGTATATTGGATATTTTTCACAAGAGATTGGCTCCTTTGAAAAGAACCTATATACATTGATTTTTTAATGCAAAATGTTTAAAAAATTGCTGGACTTTTTAAACCCTTACATGTATAATCGTCCTTAGAGTGTTCGCCAATGGCCCGGGAGGCCTGGGTTCAATCCCAGGTCGAGTCATACCAAAGACTCAAAAAATGGTACTTGATGCCTCCTTGCTTAACACTCAGTATTATAAGGTACGGATCAAGGGTAAAGTGGAGCAATCCAGGGAAAGGAGTCGCGCCCTCCCCTACACCTTGGTGTAGTAAGCTATCGAAAAGGGAGCCTTCGGGTCACACTCGACTATGGTCGCCAACTTTACTTACTTACTTAATTATGATAGAATATGATCTGTATTTCATTTATTTGGACCTTGTTATAAGTTCTCGCTGCTTTCCAACAGATGGCGTTTCCAGAACTGCGTTTGTGTAATTTCAGATGCTTACGCATCTATAAAGAAGAAGAGCAAGCTTGAAATTCAGTGAATGTCATTTCGCCGAAGCGTAAGCAACTTTGTTTTTCATAGCGTTAAATATATCGGATTTCGTACCAAAGAAAGTGTATTTACTTAGAATATTACTGCACTATTTTATTCAAAGGAAATCTGCTGGTGAAGTACACAGAACTCTTGTTGAAACTTACGGCGACCTTGCTCTGTCGAAAACACCATGCAGAGATTGGTTTAGACGCATAAAAAATAATGATTTTGATGTTGGCACACCGAAAAAGTTTGAAAACATAGTACTGAAGACTCATATCAGGTGCAAGCTAAACTTGCAGAATCATTAGGAGTTGATCACACTAGTTTCGAAACGTTTAAAAGCATTAGAAATGATTAAAAAATAAGGACATTGGGTGTTGTACGAGTTAAAACCGAGAGACGTCGAACGACTTCTTGTCACGTATGAACAGCTGCTTTAACGGCAGAAAAGGAAAGGATTTTTTAATCGTATCGTGACTACACTATGAAAACATTAAGCGTAGAAGATCGTTGGGTAAGCCCTGCCATACATTAACATTGGCGGCAAATCCGAATATCCATGGTTCGAAGCTTCTGCTCTGTATTTGGTGGGATTAGCTGGGTATAGTTTATTATGAGCAGCTCAAACTGACCGAAACTAACACTGGAGATTGCTAACAACGACAATTGGTGCATTTGAGCCGAGCATTGAAGAAAAAACGGTCGCTATACGAGCAGAGAAACGACAAAGTGATTTTGCAACATGCAAAACGTTTCTTGGAAACGCTTAGATGGGAAGTCCTACCCCCTATCGCCGAATTCACCAGACATTGCCCAGTTCGATTATCACTTGTTCCGATCGTTTGCACGCGGCCTGGCTGAGCCGCACTTTCATTCTTATGAAAGTGTGAAAAAATGGATCGACTCGTGTTCAGCCTCAAAAAACGTGTTCTTTTTCCGACGTGGAATTCAAATGCTGCCAGAAAGATGGGGAAAACGTAGTGGCTAGCTATGGACAATACTTTCAGTGGCATGTTTCTTGCTAATTTTTTAAAATAAAACTACTTTTCATAAAAAAAAAAAACCCAGCGAGAACTTATTCAAGGTCCTAATATAAATTTTTGACCATAGAAAGACAAGCTCATCATAATCCGCATCATCAAGTCCATTTCGTTAACGTCTGGCCAAGTGGGTAAAGTGTTCGCCAATGGTCCGGGAGACCGGGATTCAATCCCAGGTCGAGTCATACCAAAGACTTAAAAATTGTACTTGATACCGCCTTGCTTAACATTCAGCATTATAAGGTACGTATCCAGGGTAAAGTGGAACAATCCAGGGGAAGGAGTAGCGCCATCCTCAACACCTGGGTGTAGTAGCTATTGAAAAGGGAGCCTTTGGGTTATCCTCGAATACAGTTGCCAACTTTACTTTACTTAATACATCCATACAGAAGTACCAACAAAACTACAGCTTGGAAGAAATCCCGTTTTAGTTTATCAGAGAGATTAGATTTCCATATGATTGATAACCAGCAACAGCAGTGTATGCCTTCACAAGGCGAATGTTGACATCACTTTTAGTAGATGGCTCTTGGTTTGATTGGTATGCGCTCGGTAGTAACAAAGTTTTCATACATGTCATTCGGAGTATGTCTTTCAAATGTCTTATAGAATACATATTTTTTAGCCTTAAAATAATCAACCCAAAAAATATAGATAAGAACATTCTAGAAATTTCGGATCAAAATTGCATCAAGACTGAAGTTACACTTTTATATTTTTCAACCAATCAGCTAAAAACACGAAATAAGAACATTCTCGGAAATTCGGCTCAAAAACTAATTTACAGAAAAATATTTAGGCTCCATAATAAATAAGTAATTATAAAAATCTGATTGGTCAAGAAATGTCCGCACGCTGGTATTTTAGGACCCACAATAAAACTTAACAAAATCCTATTTTTGATCCACTTTAGTTCCTCAGAAAAGTATAAATAAGGAAGAATTTAATTAACTAAGGCATTCCACTACCAGACAGAGAGAGGCAAGGTCGACAGAAAGCATCACACAAGGACACAGAGCAAAGAAGCATGTGACGTTCCTTTGCTAACTACCGGAACGCGACACGTTGTCGCCAAAGGTCATAAACCACTTGCAAAAAACGCACGTGTTCACTTAAGAGAACAACAGGCCCATACTTACGGCCACACACTTATATACACACACGCATACACATGTATGTAAGTAAAGTCAACTTTTTATCCTCTTTACTTCGGCCAACTATGGACACATTGATTCAATTGACTTTCCCAACATGTACACACGCACGCACGCATGAGCGAACAAATCAATTTTATCGAACTGGCCATAGCTGTGTTTTCTACATACACACCAACGCACATAAAATGAACATTATATTTTGATTATTTGTATTGTGTTTGTTATGATTATTAAATTGTTTGTTTCTTAATATTTGTTGTTGTCACATTCCATTTGTTTACGTGCTTGTAAAATTTGTGTTGTATTTGTGTAAACGAAACCCGAAAGTAATTCCCATAAACTACAGAATGTACTTAGTCCTCCACAGTCTCCCGTACAGTATCAACTTGTTTCTTAAAGTTACTTAAGTATTAATAATGAGTATATTAATTACTTATATCACTATTGGCGAGTGAGGATCAATTATATTGTGAAGCTTTTACTGGCTTCTTATTTCTATGTAGGCTCAGACGAATCTTTGCTGAGCCGATTCTATGATTGGAAGATACTCCTTTAAAAGAAGAATATGCTTCCCAGTTCTAAGCGCCATTCATCTACCTGTTTTCAATGAATATGTAATTTAGTTGTGCTTTAGAGTTATTTGGGTTGGTGTATGTTCATAGCTTTTTAAGAATTTAATGTTTAGACATGCAGACCTGTTCTCGAGAGAAAACTCTGCTAGATATTCACCATTTCTGTTTGGCAAATTGTATAAACAGAATTTATTATTTTCGTCTTTGCCTATAAGACTATTCATTGCTCCACCAATGATTAGGATGTAGTGTTTGGGAATGTGTCGAACAAGGAAAGATGGGTCGTTATAGAATATGATGTCCGTTTCGTCACTGACATTAGTGGGACAGTTGCAAGAGATTATTGTTGTACAGGGGTTACCATTAGATGTAGCATACAACATTCTCGGTTGGATTTTCTCGATGTTATTTAGTGATTTTTAAGCATGAGAACTGAGAAGCATTCCTACACGTCCTACTGCGGTATTGACGGAGTTTTTTCCCAACAGATGCCGAAACAAATGTGCATCCATTACTGGTATCATTGCATTTTTGTTCTAGTTCACTATGGCAATATCTATGTTCTTGCATGCATATGATGTCTATATTATGCTTGACTGTAAATACTGTAACCCCAGGTACCGGGTTTATTGTGTTAAAAGTCCAAACGTTAATGTTGCTATGCAAGTTAGTCGGGTTTGGATTTGGGTTCTGTATCTGATTTTTCGAACAATGGAGTCATGTTGTATACTACAGCCATAATATCAATCACAACAGTATCACAGATACAAATACATATGCTGGCGGACTCTGTCGTCTCAGATAAGAACGGGTTTATCAATTCCTTCTTCGGTTCATGACGACACGAGGAGAGGGACACAATTCTTAAAAGCCTAACCTTACTATGCTGACCCCACCCACATGCGCAGTGCATCTTGTGATGTTTAAGATCTCAATTCATCTCTACCGGTCGAGATCCAAAAAACTTAACCGCAAGCCACAACGGCAGAAAACTCAACTCTACCTTTCAACGGTCGAATACCCAACTGCAACTCTCAACGGCAGAATCTCAACTGATGTCTTTTCAAAATCCTCAAATTCTCAGGACCATCTCTTCTGAGCATGACGTCATCCACACTCCAGTCCCATTTCCTGTTAGGGGGTTTATTATGACAAATTGTAATTGTCATATCCTTTGCACACGAGCGTATGCACCTGGACTAAGAGACTCGAATAGTTCAAAGCCTTACCAAACTGAACGATAAAATATAATTAACGAAAAATGATTAATATAAAAAAAATCATTCCTTAATTATATAAAAGTCAGAGCTCCAGCCTCGGCAGAATACGTTCCTAGTTTACCTGCGTGAAAGGCTAAAGAAGGTTGAATATCCAGAATTTTGTTTTTTTAACATTTGGTTCTTTTTACAAACGCTTTACAGTGTTAAAAAAAAGAACTTTTCAAATACAAAATTTCCCATATAAACATTTTTTTTTTACATAAACACAAATAATTATTCATATTAGATTTTCCCCAATAATTGTTTTTCTATGAATTATATAGTACTTAACCATTTGAACTCGAGCAGTATTTGTGTCGTTAACTTGGAGTATATACACCTGAGTGTTTGGAATTTCATCCGGGCACTCTCCACTTCTACATCACTATTGCCAAGAAAAACTTGCAATTTCATATTTTATAAATAATTTTATTATTTTTGAATATATGTTAAATTGTCTACAGAATTTTGTTACCTGTTACTTAACAACTTGTGAAGTAGTTAATTAACATGTAACAACATTTTACATTTTGAGCTATTTTTCCAACCCGGTAGTCCACGTTATGATGCCGACATTCGTTGGGGGTTGGGTTAAGGCAGTAAAGTTAAAAGTCTCACAATTTAGGATGCTTTTAACAATATGTTAATAGAAATTTCATGGGGGTTCTTATACTCTTACGTATGATGCAATTTAACAACTTGCAGAAGGTAAAGTCGGGCCTAACTTCACGATTGTATAAAATAGTTAATCTCTATTCGATTAAGGTATTTAGTAAAGGGTATGTAGAAATATAAAAAGTTATAAAATAAAGTAAGAAATTCAAAAGATAAAATAATTTTTTTTAAAGATAGAATAAAATGATTGTGGTGATAAAGGAAAGAACTCTGTAATCCCTTACTTTCTGGGAACGAATTGTTCCCCTTTGTTTAGATTCCAGGTAGGTGGTCATTTTCTCCATGACTGCCTTCAAGACCTGTTCTTAGTTGAATAAAGTTTTTTCAAGCTTATCTGACTCAGACTTCTTCAATTAATCACAAGCTCTAACATATTTGACTCGTTTTCGACGAACCAGACACGCAGGACACTGCTGGAGAAGCAAGGACGAGCTCATAAGCGATGTACTCCTGTGGACCCCCGCACATGGATGTGCAGGAGTGGGACGACCAGCACGAACCTACATACAGCAGCTGTGTGAGGACACGGGATGTAACCCTGAAGACCTGCCGGAGGCGATGGATGATAGGGAGAAATGGCGGGAGACGGTCAGGGATATCCGCGCAGGCGGCGCGACATGATGATGATGATGATGATCTATTACAATGATAAAAATAAAGAACATAAATCTACATTTTTCCTATCATGCAAGGGATTTTGGTCATCCGATTCCTGGTTTCCAAACTTCCAATTAAGGACCATACTCTCCCTTTGGTTTTTTTTTATTTTATTGAAATTCTTTATCGTTCTTTTTACTGCCAGCCTCACTTGAAGAAAGAGACTTTTCTCAGCGGTTCATAGAACTCGGAGATCTCAAGGTATCACACAATCACCGCCAACCCAGTAACACGTTGACTTGGCCTGGTGCTTGTGTTACATAGCCATGATACGGATATGTGTGAAATGTACATAGAATGTTCATAACTCATATATAGATAACATAGGAATCCCGAAACACGAAAAGCTTTACGACTTCTTAGTTCAGGTACACGCCAAACACATACATAACATTAAGATAAACATTAACATAAAACATTAAGAGATTAAAACATAATTATCTGCCCTTGCCTACGAGAACTTTCCATACGTAAAATGCGCATGACAAAAATATTTTCTCTCTTTGTTAATGGAATTTCATATTAATGAGTACACTGAGACAATATACTCTAACTTTGTAAAAGTTCATATACCCTGAAAATATAAAACATGACAGGGGTAAGTCTCCTTTTTCTTTTATCCAATGGACAATGCCGAAGGATTTAATTCATCCAGACTTTACTTCAGAAATGGACTCCTAACCTACACCAAACAATTATTCATACTTGCATTCACTCTTCCTCCTCATTGGTAACTTACCGATGTTTTTTTTTAAGCTTGACTCATTTGTTACCTAGATTTTGACCGAAAATTTTCTCTATGATTTTCAATGTATGTGATTATACTATGGTGAGTCAAAGGTTTTGCAATATTTTGGTAACGTGAGGATCAATTTGGTAGCTCCAGAAGCTTTTGCTGAGGTCATGAAGGTGACGATCCATACTAGACTGTGAGATGCTGAGTTCACCTGATCATCACTGAATGCTACTCGCCTGATTTGCCTCCATGGTTTTGTTAGGGACCAGACCTAACGAGAAATATTAGAGTTATTCCCTCTAAGGGATAGAAAGGGAGTTGCCTTCCGGGGATTGTGCATCGTGGGATTTATGGGGATAGGAAGAGAGATTTTGGTTGCCATGAACCATGGTACTATTTACCAACCCCTCCGCTCGGGCAGGATATGACACAAGGTCAATTTTTAAGCGGAGTTTAACAGGTTTGAATTCAGAGTTTTCCTTCTCCTAGACTAGTTGCCTAACCAAGGCTGAAGAACCTAGACTGTCCTACTATTTACCCATAGCTGGAGGGAGAATATGAACCATGGTGGACGGACATTTGACTGGTGTCCACAAAGTTGATCATTAGAAGCATATGTCTGCCTGTGGTGAATAAACTTAGTCGTTTTGTAATACACCCATGAGTCTGTCTCATTTCTTAGAGCGTAAAAACCAAACAGGTTTAGAGTACGGCCTTGGAATCCACAATTTTAGGCCTACCTGACCTTGCCTAATCATCAAGGTTTTTGCAACTCGAATTAAATTTCTTCAATTATCTATTTACTCTACGGCACCTTTATCATAATAAAGTTTTTGTTTGCTTCCGCGGTTATGGCCTAGTTTAAACTCATAAAGCATAAGTTTCCGAATTAGACTACGCTTCACGTTCATATGTGCGGCTTTCAAATCACACACTGAGTGAATCAATGCACAACTTGCCAGCACACCGACTACCACGTTACTACCAACCCACAGCAGGTTCTTATCACGACTTCAACTACTTCGGTCACGTGATATACATGCCGCGAACTCGCACATCCCAAAATATTGCAAAACTTTTGACTCATCCTAATATATATATATATATATATATATATTGAGAGAAAGAGAGAGAGAGAGAGAGAGAAAAAAAGAGATGGGTTTACTAGCACATGCCAAAATATTGCGAAACTTTTGACTCGCCCTAGTATATATAAGTATAGTAAACTGGCGACCGTCGTCGAGAGCGACCAGAAGGCTCTCTTTTCAATAGCTACTACACCGAGGTGTAGAGGAGGGCGCTACTCCTTTCCCGGATTGCTCCACTTTACCCTCGATACGTACCTTATATTGCTGAGTGTTAAGCAAGGCAGTATCAAGTACCATTTTTAAAGTCTTTGGTATGACGCGACCTGAGACTGGACCCAGATCTCCCGGACCATTTGCGAACACTCTACTCGCTAAGGAGAGAGAGGAGGGGGGAGGAAAAGAGATGGGTTTACTAGCACGTAACAAAATATTGCGAAACTTTGAGTCGCCTTAGTATATATATATATATATAGAGAGAGAGAGAGAGAGAGAGAAAGAGAAAATAGAGAAAGAGAGATGGGTTTACTTAGACGTACCAAAATATAGCAAAACCTTTGACTCGCCCTTCTATATTGAAAAATAAATATTTGTTTAAATCAATACTTTTTCTTCATAATTTGTAAACTGCATTTGATAGACTCCAGTCTTGGAGCTTGGTGAATGTGGAGCATCCCTTCATTACCATTGTTCTCAGGTACACTCCGACCCGAAGTTATAGTACCTGTTAGCGTCCCATGTATAGGTAAATAGAACTATTCAATCTTTTACTAGGGATTATTATTAATATTAAATAGAAATATTAGTTTTAAATAGCAATTCTTGAAACGGTTTAACCGTGTGCAAAACAATGAATAGCAATACTTGAAATCATTTAACTATGAGAAAAGAAATTATTAATTTTAAATAGAATTATTAGCGTTGGATAACTGCTATGATACCTACCTACATGGTTATGGACAATTCCTTCTCAATATATACCGACTCTACTTGACACTCGAGGAGATAACCCTTAAGCTGCTGGTTGGTTGGTTAGTTGATTGGGTTTAATGGCATATCAACCTCTATGGGTTATTTAATGCCAAAGCCTGTTTACACATATGTACGGTTTGTAAACATAATTTAATGATACCATACTATACAACTCATTTACTCGCATACGAGTAAGTATTTGCAAGTATTTCTATATGACATTAGTTTATTTAGTGATGATAGTGTTTTTTTTTTTAAATTATTATTTCTCATTACTATTTCTACTAACATAAACATAATGGTATTTCTATTCAGCAATAATTTGCTTTCAGTTGGTTAGTTTGTTGTGTTTTCAGGATTGTAACCAAGTTTATATTTTCTGGTACAACCCGGTCTCTTTCAAGAACGACAAAACATTATCCACGTGGACGTTCTCAAATAAGTCCTTCATGGTATTTGCGTGGAAATAGCGCTTTCTAGTGTCATTAAAAACTTTACACTCAAGGAGAACGTGTTTGATTGTACAGGGCGTTTGGCATGTCGAGCACTGTGGTTGATGTTCTTGCAGGAGTATAAAAGAGTGCGTAAATCTGCTGTGACCAATACGCAATCGCGTTATTGTTACTTGTTCTTTTCGCGATTTTCGGAAGGCTGGGCACCACTCTCCCCAATAGGGTTTAACCTGAAATAGTTTATTATTGGCATTTCTATTCCAGCGTTGTTGCCATTTTTTATGGAGGAAATTATTCATTTTAGGTTTCAGATCGGTGTATGGGATGTTGTACTTGTCGGGGGTCAAGTTTAAAGCTGATTTTGCTGCCGCGTCTGTTCTATGATTTCCTCTCACCCCAATTTGGCTTGGAATCCAGGAAAAAACTATTTCTTTGTTTGATATTGAGTGTCGTCTACAAAGTAGTTTGATAATAAGTGGGTGCTCTAGTTTTTTTTATTGTTTAATGATAATAGGGTAGAGAGTGAGTCTGAGAATATGATGAATTTTCCGTGTTTTTCTTTCGAGATAATGTCGAGAGCCAAGTCTATTGCACAGGCCTCAGCTGTGAAAATAGAACTTTCCATTAGAAGAGCTTTTGTTTTTATTATTTTGTTTAAGACTGCTGCACATGCTGTTTTATTGTTGCCTTTGGATCCATCTGTATAGATATATAGGTAGTCGGGATGCTGTTGGAGGATATTTTGATATTTTTCTTGGTAGGTGAAGGGATGTGTCTTTGTTTTATGGAGTTGATTCAGTTGGAGGTTAACTTTTGGATTTTTAATAATCCAAGGTGGTATTTGTGGCGAGATGCTTTTATGGATATTATTTTGAGGAATGGTGGATTCTTTGAGAATAGGCTACATACAGAGGCCAAATGGTCTAATTGATTTTTATTTTTGGTCGAAATATTGTCTGTATTTTGGATCAAAAGTGCAGTCATATGCTGGGTTAGATGGAGTAGATTTAAGTTTGGTATAATACTGAAGGGCTAATTTTTCACTTCTGATCTGTAGAGGTGCTTCGTGAGCTTCGGCGTATAGGCTATCAATTGGAGAAATTCTAAATGCTCCTAATACCAGTTTTAAGCTTTCATGGTGAATAAGGTCAAGTTCTTTCAAATAAGATTTCCTGGCAGATCTATATACGAAAATGGCATAGTCAAGTTGAAAGCGGAGAAGAGTTCTATATAACTTAATTAGAGTTTGACGGTCAGCTCCCCACTCTGTGTGGGCAACGACTCGCAAAAGTTGTTGGGCACGGGTTGATTTGTTTTTTTAGGTATTTTATGTGTGGGATGAATGAAAGTTTTTTTTTATCGAATATTACGCCGAGAAATTTGTATTTGTTAACGACTGGTATTTCGGATTCATCAATTTTTAGGACAGGGTCACTGTGCATTTTCCTTCGAGAGCAAAAATGCACGTGTTTAGTTTTAGACTTGGAGAATTTAAATCCATTTTCTCTTGCCCATTTATTTCCTTTTTTTAAGTTTACTTGGAGTTGTCGCTCTATTATGTCCATATGAGTGGCTCGATAGCAAATGACGAAGTCGTCGACGTAGAGAGCACAGTCGATTGAGGGGGTTAGACATTTTACAATATCATTGATTTTGATGGAGAAGAGAGCAACGAAGAGGATGCTGCCTTACGGAACACCCTCCTCTTGATTTTGTGAGTTTGAAAAGGTGGATCCCACGCGTGTCCTAAATGTTCTTTCGAAGAGCCTAGATCATATAGATCCCGCATAATACCATACTTCCACGTAGTGTCATAAGCCTTCTCTAAGTAAAAAAAATACTGCCGTCAGATGTTGTTTTCTTATAAATGCTCCTCTGATGAAGGTTTCTAATTGTATCAAATGGTCTATGGTTCCTATCCTTTTCCGGAATCCCGTTTGCATATTTGTTATTAGATCATTTGTCTCGAGATACCACGTCAGTCTACTGTTTATCATCCGCTCCATCGTCTTACAAAGGCAGCTTGTCAATGCGATGGGTCGATAATTCGGCGGATTCGATGTATCTTTGCCTGATTTGGGGGTCGGGACATTTATTGATTGTCTCCATGTTTCTGGGAAAGTTCCGTTCACCCAAATATTATTATATAGCTTTAGTAGGCATTTGACTGATTCATCTGATTGCTGCTTGAGAAATTCGTTGTGTACTTCATTAGGACCGACAGCTGAGTGGTTGGATTTTTTTTTTTTGAGTCCACTAGTTCAGTTAGGGTAAATGGCTTATTGTATTCTTCGGAGTTATTTGAAGAAAACCTTATTTTTTTCTTTTCGAGGGTGGGTTTGATTTTATAAAATTCTGTGTTGAATTGGCTGGAGGAGTTTTTAGAAAATGTTTCTGCAAGAAGATCTGCAATGGCCTTTTTACTTGTTATTTTGTGGTTTGTTACGGAGAGGTGTTTTAATGGAGTTGATTGTTTTTTACCGGCTATTTTTCGAATCATGAGCCAAACCGTTTTGATGTTAGAAGAGGTATTTAGCTTGCTCACGTAATTTTGCCAGGAGTTTTTCTTGGCTTCTCGGTGGAATTTAAAAGAGATTAAATTGGAGGTTGTGGGTTCAGTGTTGAATTTCCGCAAAGCTGCTCGTCGTAGGCGAATAGCCTGTTTACATTCTTTGCTGAACCAAGGTCTGTCTCGTTTATGAATTGTTGGGTTATGTGGAATGCATTTTTTAGCTATATTTATGAGTTTTTCCGAGAATTCGGGAATGGTTTCGGTATTGTTTACTATGAGATGTTTCTGACATTGAGAACGAAATTCTTCCCAGTTAGCTTTATTTAACCTCCACCGGGGAAGGTCGTCGTCTTGAGGGTGCAAACTCTCGAGTAGAATTGGGAAATGGTCGCTCCCGCATGTGTCGTCATACATCTTCCAGGTGAAATCAAGGAAAAGTGAAGTGTTGCAGAGGGTCAAATCAATAGCTGAGTAGGTAGCAGATGATAGATCCAGGGGTGTTGGTGATTTTTTGTTGAATAGGCAGAGATTATTATTGTAAATGATATTTTCAAGAGTTTAGCCTTTGTGATTTGTGCTTCTACAGCCCCACATGGTGTTATGGCTGTTAAAATCGCCAAGTAGAATAAAAGGAGTGGGTAGTTGCTGTAATATGTTGTTGATTTCACTTTAATTTATGGCATCGTGAGGCGGAATATATATGGAGTAGATATTAATTGTTCTGTATAAAGTCACTTTGACAGCTATTGCTTGGAGTTAAATTTTGAGGTGGATTTTGCTTTGAGGTATGTCGTTCCTAATAAGGATTGAGACACCACCCGAAGCTCTATGACCGGTATTATTGATGAAATTGTAACTTTGGTGGTGTTTTTTATTGTGATATCATCAGTTTTAAGAAATGTTTCTTGAAGGCAAACAATGGCAGGTCGTTGTTGAGTCATCAATAAGAGCAGTTCGCTCCAATTGGCTTTGATTCCGCGGCTTTGATTAAGCTGCCTGACAGTACCGGAAGGACATTCCTAACTGTTGTATAACCTCGTATTCTGCATATTTGTTGTTATTGTAGTATATTTGTTTCAACCTACTTTTCTTGTCTACGGGTCTTCATTTTAACCCCTAAACACCACAACAACTTGGATCTCATCCTCGTCGCCAAGTTGTGGTGTTTAGGGATTAAAATGAAGACATGCAGACAAGAGAAAGAGGTTGAAACAAATATATTACAATAACAGAACAAATATACAGAATACAAGTGTTATACAACAGTTAGAAATGTTTTTCCGGTACCCGGTACTGTCTGGCAGCTTGGAGATTATGTCCTCGAGTGTCAAGTAGAGTCGGTATATATTGAGGATGAATACTCCATTATCATGTAGGTAGGTACCATAACAATAACAATACTTGAAATCATTTAACTGTGTAAAAAGAAATGAATAATTTTAAAGAGAATTATTAGCGTTGGATAATAATAATTGAAATCATTCAATTCTGGGCAAACGAATGAGCAGTAGATCGTTTAAAAATATGGGGCTGAGAAGATTTCTATTTATTCGAGGTGTAGGTAGGTTGTTGTTGTTGGGTTCTATTGGGATGATTTTAAGTTTCGTATTTACGAGTAACTCTGTTTTTCTTCTTCTTACCCTATTTATTTGTTGTCTTCTTTGTCTATTGGAAGTTACAAGAGAATCAAGGACGGAAAGAAAGAGACAAGAATATTTTTTAACTCAAACTCAGCATTTCTATCCGAGGTCGCGGTAAATCACCTGAAGAAGGCCGGAGGTGAAATTTGGCCGAAACGTAGTGAAAGAAGTAACAGCACAAAAACTACCAAGATGAGGACAAAAAGTCCGCAATAAATAAAAATTAATTCTCAGATTAGCAAGCCTCATCTGAAAATGATTAGCCGAATTACGCCACCCGATTGACCTTGGCTTCTGTTCGTCTGCCGCTTCAACAGGTTACAGAGTTCAGGGAGATATAGTTGGTTTACCATTCCCCCCACCACTTTAACGGTCGGTCTTTGCCTTCTCATCACAACAATCTTTCCTGTCACCTGTTGATTTATGAGCTGGAGGGGCAGGGGTGTTGATCTCCTCTTCACCCTCTCTACATCCTACTTCGTCACAAATGGTAGATTTTTTCCAAACCATGCAGAGGAAAATATTGAATATTAAGGGAAAAATTATGGAATGATATTGTCATTTGCATTCCTAAAACAAATAACAGCAGAAGCCTAGATATGCAAATCAGTCTACAGTTCTTGCAGACCTCGACAAACGGTCGGCATACCTAATTGAGAAGAAACATGGCTCCAACAAAAGGACTGTCAGTTGAAATTTACTGATGATGAAGGCATTTTTCTAGACGATAAGGCATCTCGTTACAGAGCAAAGAGGATTAGAATTTTTTTTTTATCATGAAAGGCATATAAAATCAACGACATGGCCAGCAAACGGATCGGAACTGGTTTGATTTAGTTTAATGGCATATCAACTTTCGTGGGTTATTCAACGCCAAAGCCATGCTTTTAGAAGGACAGCTGTGGTACTATTTAACCCATAGCTGTGTATAAAAAGAGGCGAAACCTTTCCCAAGATTATTTATTCGAAAAGGAATGTAATAGCATTGTAATAACATACTGATCGCCATAAAGGGAAGAACAAGGTGACAATACAAAAAGGTTTAATAAAATATTTTGGAGAAAAAGAACCTCGTGTGACCTTTTTCAACGAAATCTCTTAACTTAAAAAAATCGAACTTCTCTGCCCATCTACATGTCTGTCGATCTCTGTTCTCCATTCTTTGGTTCCCCCTGCTCATCTCTTCTTTATCTGTTCTCTTAGTCCATCTCTGTCTCTGTGGTTGCAGCTATCTGTGCTCTGGTCGTATATCCTCCGCATCCAGGAGTAGACGGACTTCTTGTACTGTTCGTGTCTCTTCTCTGATTGACTCCCCTCCTCCACCGCATCTTGTCCTCCTGCGTCGGTCTCTTTCCCACTTCCTGTAACTGATTGACTCCCTCTTTCTACTGTTCTCTGGTTGATCTTTTGTATAGATGGAAAGGTGAACATTCCTATTTACGGACCCTGGCTACCCAAAAGGCAGACAACGAGACTCCAGGAGAGGCTTAAAGGTGTGATAATAAGTTTTTTAAGTTCTTAAACCATTTTTTATGCGTTTTATACTAGCAGGGATGAATCAGCGATTCCCACGCAAATAGGTCTCGGTCCCTATAGGGACACACACATACATAAGCATATGCATACTGATGGCCACCCACAACTATACACACGCACACTCCAATACGCACACACATACACACATGCTCTCAGATAGAGCTAAGCCCGTATATAGTGTCATAGCATGACTGAAGTTCGAACTTGCTAACTACGATGTTGTAGTCTAACAGGTTAGCTATTACACCGGGAAGAACTCCCCCGGACTGGAACTAAGTCCAATAGAAAATTTATGGTGCAAATTAAGAAAAGTGATCCATGAGAAGGTTCTATCTATCATAGAAGATCTATTAGCAGCTATTCAGGAAAGTTGGAACCATTGGTTTAAATTAGTGAAATTTATGCCTGGAAGAATTAAGACTTATAAAAGCTTGAAGAGAGGCGACTAATTTTTCTCATTTTTTCTGTCAATGAATTCCATAATTTTCTTCCTCAATATTGAATTATCGTTCTTTAAGAATTAAAAGGCTTATAACAAATATTCAAAAACATCTTTTGATCGTTTAAAATAATTTGCCAAAGCTTCTGGAAAGATATCAGTTAAAAATATTGCCTGTATTTGAATTCATGTTGCGTACAAAAAGTTGGTTACATTATAAATTCTTTTTTTTTTTGCACATCTATAAAGGAACTACTTTGAAGGATATAATACAAACTTTTGATTTTATTTTTTACATTTATAAAGGAAATACTTTGAAGGAAACAAGGAAAACAAATGTTAGGTATGTAATTTTGTGTGGTAGCATTTTATATCTATTCTCCCCCCCATCTCTCTCTCTCTCTATATATATATATATATATATATATATATTACCCCAGGTAAAATCATGGAATTAACAGACAGGTTTTTTTAGCAGTAAATAATACAAAAGACACAAAACATTTTTTTATTTAATTGCAAAACATTCTGAGTTCATAAAATATTCCTTAAAAAACTACATTGAATTATTTAGAATAATTGTAAATTTTCTTTCCAAGTGAAATATCATGGAATAACCCAATGTTAAAGAAAAATTATGGATGATCTTGATATCCTCAACGAGCCGTTTGGTATATTTAATTCAAAGGAAATATCATCATCATCATCATCATCATGTCACGCTATCAGCACAGATATCCCTAACCCTCTCTCACCACCCCTCCCTATCGTCCATTGGTTCCGGTAGGTCCTCAGGACTACATCCCATATCGGCACAGAGATGCTGTATGTAGGTTCGAGCTTTTTCAGTTTTTCTCTTTAGAGAAACTGAATCTATTCAAATAGCAGCACAAAACAACGCCATAAGGACCAATTATATTAAAGCTAAAATCAATAATACACAACTGAATAGCAAGTGTAGATTAGTGGTGACAGAGACGAAGCCATTAATCACATAATAAGCGAATGCAGCAAATTAGCACAGAAAGAGTATAAGACACGCGTGGGTGAGGAAGGTGATCCATTGGGAATTGTGCAAGAAATTGTAATTTAATCCTACTACCAAATGATTTATGTAAAAACCAGAATCTGACCTGGAAAATGAGATGCATCAAATTCTCCGGGATTTTGAAATACGAACAGACCACTTAAACCCGAGCAGAAGGTCCCAAAAGGCTTGGAAAGGGGACTGGAAGAACTGAAAATTAGAGAACAGATCGAGGTCATCCTAACTATAGCATTGTTGAGATCAGCTAGAATACTGAGAAAAATCCTGGAGATCTAAGGAGACTTGCTGTCACCCAAACTCCAGTAAAAGACCATCAGCTAACAGTAGTGTGAAAAACTCGCTAGAAGGATAATAATAATAATAATGATGTTTTCGAATTGCGGCTCAAAACAATGCCATAAGGACCAATTATATTAAAGGGAAAATTGCTCTTATGCAACAGATGTAGACTATGCAGAGAAAAAAAGATGAAACAGTTAATCACATAAGGAGATGCACCAAACTAGCATAAAAGCATTACAAGACCAAGCATGACTGGTTGGGAGAGATCATCCACTGGGATTTGTGCAAGATATTGAAATTTGACCATAGTACCAAATGGTACATGCACAAACCAGAATTCGTCCTAGAGAATGAGACATAAAATTTTCCGGGATTTTGAGATACGAATAGATCACCTAATTCCGGCCAAATAACCATACCTAGTGTTAATTACCAAAAATAAAGAGAGAGAGAGAGAGAGAGAGAGAGAGAGAGAGAGAGAGAGAGAGAGAGAGAGAGAGAATCTGCCGTCTTGTTGATTTTGCTCTTCTGGAAGACTACTGAGCGAGAATAAATGAAAACGAAAAAAAATGGCCGAATACTTGAACCAAGCAAAATAACTGATTTAGCGAAGGAATATATTGTTGTGTGTGTTGGTTGCGTTGTTTACTTCCTCGCTAAATTTTAAAGGTAAATGAATGAGTGAGAGAACTACGAAGATGCCGTAAGGTTTTTATGATGGTTTTTAATGGCAGCATGGAATAAAGGGTTTACGTTTAGGCTGCAATCTCGTAGGCAGGAAAGAAGTAAGGAAACGAAATGAAGTTGTTGAGAAATCATTTTAGCTGCTAAATGCCTGAGCGAAGATATGCATCGTTAGGTTGAGGCATTGTTGAATGTGTGAATGAGATATGTCACCATAAGTGTAGCAAAAGTCGTGTTTCCTGTTTGAGGATAGGAACGCTGTAGTCACCCTTGAGTTTGTGGTTCTGGTTGTTTCGGGGAGAAGCATGAATGTCTTCAGAAAATGTTGCCCTGAAATGAATAGCTGGATGTCGGAGTGAGATTTTGCATCGCAGTCAACATAGCTAATACTAGAGGCGACTGAAAGTTGTTCCTGTGTGTGGCGTATTGAATTTATCTAATTTATATTCAACTGGGAACCCTTAGTCTAAAAGAATAGACGCAAGGGGTCCATAAATTAGATGGCTTTCCTCATGGTGGTGTTGCTGCTGCTATTGAAGAGAGTGGACAGTCATTACGTCTGTCTTGAACGAAGAAGTTCTGGGGAAGAGAAAGTGTTTGGCGGCTTTCCCCAATTTGGTGCTGCCCGGAAAGATGATCCGGCTGAATAGGATAAGTAATCCTGATTGGGTGAAATTATGCGTCAACCCTAACGGTTGAATTAAATTACGCGCCAAACAAAAATACAAAATTCTTTCTGTTACACTGAAAAAGCCGTGGAACATAAAAGTCAAGGTAATACCAATTGTATTTGGTGCAGTCGAGACGGTCCCCAAGAGCCAGAAGAAAAGATTGAAGGAAATGGAAATCAGTGGGAGAATCGAAACAAGCATTACTGAGATTGGTTAGAATACTGAGAAGAGTCCTGGAGACCTGAGGAGACTTGCTGTCACTCAGAATCTAGTGAAATCCCTCCAGTTAATGCTGGCGGGAAAACTCGCAAAGAATGAAATAATAATAATTATAATATTAATAATAATGATAATAAACGGACCACCTAATCTAGGCCGGACGACCAGACCGAGTGATAATCAACGAAAAAAAGAGAACCTGTCTGCTAATTTCAAAGAACTGCCAATTAGAGTGGAGATGGCTCCTTCTTGATTAAAACACATGTACTCCGTTTTGTCCACGTTCACGTGGAGACCAATGCCTCCTGCGACTTGCTCCAGGCTATGCAGCAGGAATTCGACTTGGGTAGGTGTATTTATCAGAAGCGCTATGCCATTTGCATAGTTTGCATCCGTGATAGTTTCTGAGGGATATCGTCTGCTCCTTGCCTTTTTTTTTTTTAGTGAAAAGCAATTTTCTTTTATTAGATCTATCGACTTCCTAAGTATGTAGTTTTGGCAGATTATAAACAGATATGGTGATAATGTATCCCCTTGCAGAACTCCAGCAATTATGTTGAAGAATCTGACTTTCTCTGGTGTGTGAACCTTGACTTTCGTGTTACTATAGAGCATTATTATAGCTGTATCAGTTTCTTTGGGTAGACCATAAGCTAGAAGTATATACTTCATCTTCCCTCTAGGTATGGAATCAAATGCCTTGGAGAAATATACAAAAAAGATGGTCGCCTCAAGGTTTTTTGCACAAACTCCGATGATTCGACAGATCGTTAGAATCTATGATGTTATCGATCGATTTCTCTGAAAACTGTTCTGATTTTTTCTAAGAATTTTCTCAATTTCTGGTTCGATGCGATTGAGAAGCAGAGCATTATAAACCTTAGCCACTATAGAAGTAAGATTTATGCCTCTGAAGTTCTTGGTGATTCCGAGGTCACCTTTCTGAGAGAAGGGGTGGATACAGCCCTTTGTCCATCTCTCAATTGTGTTTTGGTTATATATGGCGCTGCAAAATCGAAGAAGTAAGTCATCAAATTTTCTTGTCTTCCATACTTCTGGAGGTATTTTGTCGAGGCCGGCAGATTTTCCTGTTTTTAATTTTTGTCAGTACTGCGTTGGGTTCTTCTTGACTAAACTATCCTAGTTTAATGTCTAGATGGTTATTAATAATTTTTGTGATTGGTTTATCTGTGACTTTAGAGGAGTTTCCCAGCAGATTCTTGAAATGTTCCTTCCACATCTGTATTCGTTTTTATTGGCTGGTAGCTTTTAGTTTAGCTCTCAAGATGCTCTTCCTTTGAGACTCTTCATTTATTGTCTGCCATGCAATTCGTGATTGTCTATCTTCTACCTAGTTTCTTATTTTATTGAGCTGACCTTGAATGTATTCTTTTTGTTCTTTTTGGTATGTGTGAGTTAGTTCTCTTTGTGCCTTCTTGAGTTTCCGAACGTTGGCGTTTGTTTGTTTCTTTTATCACATGAGTATGCTGTTTTCATGTCATCTCGTTTTTTCCTAATTGCTAGTTTCTTCCATAGAACTATACAGTTGGCTCTTGGTTTGGTTGGTATGCATTCTACTGCTGCTTCCATGTGAGCGTGGACGAATCTTTAATATTCATCATTCGGAGTAAGTGTTTCCGTTATCTCCTGAAGAGTATCGAATTTATTTCTTACAGTTACTGTATATTTATGGCTAATATCTCTGTTAAGTGAGGACCAGTCGTAGCGTGTGGTTTTGGCTATTTGTCTTATTTCTGTGTAGGACCAGGGGTATCTTTGCTGTGACAATTTTATGATCGGAAGATACTCCTTCAAAAGTTCAGAGTACTTTTAATCCATTTCTTGGTTATGAGTATGTAATCTATCTGTGCTTTAGCATTTTTTGGGTAGGTGTAGATCCATTGTTTTCCTCTCTTTTCTGGAATTTGATATTAGTGCATGTTAGTTTGTTTTCAAGTGATAAGTCTGTTAGATGTTCCCCATTTCTGTTTGGCGATTTGTGTAAGCATAATTTGCTGTTTTCGTCTTTACCTATTTGAGCATTCATGTCTCCACTGATGATTAGAATGTTGTGATTGGGAATAGTATAGACAAGGGAAGATAGTTTGTTGTAGAAGGTGATGAGGTCTGTTTTATCACTGGCATTGGTTGGACTGTAGCAGGAGATAATTGTTGAGCAGTCATCATCACCATCAAGTCGTGCTGCCAGCACGGATATCCCTGACCCTCTCTCGCCACTTCTCCCTATCATTCATCGCTTTTGGCTGGTCTTCAGGGTTAAATCCCGTATCCTCATATAACTGCTGTATGTAAGTTCGAGCTGGTCGTCCTGCTTTTGCTCGTCCATATGCAGGGGTCCATAGGAGTACATCACTGATGAGTTCGTCCTTGCTTCTCCAGCAGTGTCCTGCGTGTCTGGTTCGTCTAACTTGAAAATTTTTCGTGATGGGAGGCAATTGGCCGTATAGTTGGTGTCTTGTGGGGTGTTGTCGCCAGGACTTGTTCAATATTGCTCTCAACATTCTAGTGTAATTGCCGTGTAGTTTCTTCTTCAGTCGTTTTGTTAGCGTCCAAGTAGTGCATCTATATAGTAGCATCGATACAACCGCTGCCTGGAAGAAACTGCGTTTCATTTTATTGGTCAGGTCTGATTTCCATATGATCGAGAGCCTATCGATAGCTGTCCATGCTTTCGTTAGTCGTGTGTCGATGTCTTTTTCAGTTGATGGGACGCTACTTCCTAGGTAGGTGAATTTGTCTACTAGTTTCAGAGAGGCTCCCTCTAGTGTGGTAATGTCGCCTGTTTGGTTGTAACACATATATTCAGTTTTGTGTGCATTGACATGGAGGCCAATGCCTGTGGCGGCTCGTTCCAAACTATGCAGTAGTGTCTCGCCTTGGTTAGGCGTATTCGCCAGTAACGCTATGTCATCAGCGTAGTCGGCGTCTGTAATTGCTTTTGCGGGGTACCTTCTTCTTTTCTTTGTCAGCTCGAAGCCATTTTCTCTGATTTTGTCGATCGAAGTTCTAAGCACGTAGTCTAGACAGATGATAAAGAGGTATGGAGCTAGCGTGTCTCCTTGTAGTACTCCTGCAACAATGCCGAAGTATTCTGTGTCTCCATCTGGTGAACGTACTTTCACTTTGATGTTTCTGTACAGAATCGTTATTGCTGCTACGGTTTCTTTTGGTAGGCCGTATGCTAGTTGGATTTTTTCCATCTTCCCTCTGTATGGAATCGAAGGCCTTGGTAAAGTCAACAAATAGTAATGTCACCTGTAGGTTTTTTGCCCGAACGCCTTCAAGGATTCTTCGGATGGTCAATATTTGTGAGGTTGTGGATCTATTTCTCCGGAAGCCATTTTGGTTTTTCCTAAGGATGTTGTCTATTTTGGGTTCTATGCGGTTTCATAGTAGGGCATTATAGATTTTGGCTGCTATGGATGTAAGTGTTATCCCAGGGTAGTTCTTGGCTAATCCGAGGTCGCCCTTTTTAGGGAAAGGGGGGATGCATCCCTTCGTCCATCTTTCTATCCTATTTTGATTATAGACTGCGTTGCATTGTCGGAGCAGTATGTTGTCGAATTGTCTGGTCTTCCATACTTCTGGGGGGATCCCATCTAGCCCTGCAGCTTTCTTATTTTTAATTTTTCTAAGAACCGAGTCGAGTTCTTCCTTGGTGAACGGACCTAGTTTAATGTCTAATTGCTTACTGATAATTCTGGTGATCAGTTCATTCGTTACTTTCGGTGGCTTTCCAAGTAGATTTTCGAAATGCTGTTTCCACAGTTTTACTCTTTCTTGTTGGCTTGCAGCTTTCAGTTTTGCTTTGGCTGTGCTCTTCCTTCTACTCACTTCGTTTATTGTTTGCCAGGCTATCCTAGATTGTCTATCTTCCACCGAGTCTCTAATCTTATCTATCTGATTTTGTATATATTCTGTCTGTTCTTTTAGATATATTCCTGTTAATTGATATTGTGCCTTTTCTAGTTTTCGGCCATTTGTGTTTGTTGGGTTCTTCCGATAGCTTTTGGAGGCAGTTTTAATGAGAGCACGTTTTTCTCTAGCCGCTAATGTTTCCCAAGGGACTCTATATTTAGTTCTAGGTTTTGTTGGAATACACATTGATGCCGCCTCACGGTGTGCTTCAACAAAATTCCCATATTCGTCATTTGGGGTACTTTTTTCCGTCTTCTCTTGTAGTATTTCGAATCTGTTTCTTAATTCTAATGCATATTTGTCTCTAATTTCTCTGTTGTTAAGTAGGGCCCAGTCGTAGTGCTTAGTTGTCGCTGTTCGCGTGGCGTTTTTTCGTAGGCTTAGTCGTAATTTGGCCGTGACTATTCGATGATCGGAAGACACACCCTCGAAAGAGGAGTATGCCTCATCGCACTATTTTTCCATTTCCTGTTTATAAAGACGTAGTCTATCAGTGCTTTATTATTGTTCGCGTATGTGTAGGTCTATAATTTTCCCTCCCTTTTTTGATAGTTTGTATTGAGGCATGTTAATCTATTTTCTATCATGAAGTCAGTTAGATGTTGTCCATTCCTATTTGACGTGTTGTGTAGGCTGTATTTGTTGTTCCTGTTTTTCCCGATTTGTGCATTCATATCTCCGCCAATGACTAGCAGGTTGTGTTTCGGAATACTACGTACTAGGGAGGATAGCTCCTTGTAGAAGGTGACTAGTTCGGTTTCTTCACTAACGTTGGTAGGGCTGTAGCAGGAGATGATTGTTGATTTGGGGTAGCCATTAAACGTTGCAGCTATCATCCTAGGTTGTATTCTCTCAATGCTATTAAGTGTTTTTAACGCTCTTGGTCCTATAATCATTCCCACCCCTCCTACCGAGGCATTGACAGAGTTTTTCCATGCCGATACAGTGACCAGCGTCCATCCATTGCCAGTTTCGTGATATTTGATATCTTCGGTGTGAGTGTATCGGTGTGAGTGTATACATATTATGTCTATCTTATATTCTACGGCTGATGCAGTTAGCTCTGGTAGTTGACCTATTCTATTTAGGGTTCTAACGTTAAATGTCGATATCTGTATTGTTTGTTGGCATTTTAGTAGTTTTTGTTTGAGCTCTGTAGGGCTCCAACCTCAGCAGGACGCGCCCCTTTTTTACCCGCGCGAAGAGAGATGCGGTTTATGTATGTGGTTTGAGTGTGGGTCATGGTTATTTCCAATTTTGCCGACTATTTTCACAAATGCTCGCTTGAATTATTACTAATTTTACTAGCATTTAAACTAAAATTCCACTCCTTTATCATGGTCATCGGGGATGGGGGTGGAGAGAGAGAGAGAGGTAAGGAATCTATCTTTCTTTTAGGGGATTCGTCTTAGCACGTGTTAAGCTACATTTGAGGTTTTTTTTTTTTTGGTTTTTTTTTTTTTGAGGGGGGAATTATTGCAAATTTAGAATTTCGTCTTCCAATAGTAAAGCTTTTTTCCTGAAATTTAGTCGAAGAAATGTAATTTCATTCTTCATTTAAACAACACAGTGCTAAGACGAATCCCCTAAAAGAAAGATAGTAGATTCCTTACCTCTCTCTCTCTCTCTCTCTCTCTCTCTCTCTCTCTCCACCCCCGTCCCCGATAACCATGATAAAGGAGTGGAATTTTAGTTTAAATGCTAGTAAAATTAGTAATAATTCAAGCGAGCATTTGTTAAAATAGTCGGTGAAATTGGAAGTCCTCCATTTCCAGAAGTGTTTCCAAGAGGTCAGTAAATTTATTCTACTAAACTGTTCATTTAAAAAAATGCACATATTTGATTTAAAATGGTTGTCTTAAATCTCCGCTGTTGTGCAGTAGTTGACGTTAAATGTAGCTATCATCATTCTCGGTTGTATTTTTTCGATGCTATTAAGTGATCTTAGGGCCCGAGGATTAAGAAGCATTCCTATCCCTCCTATGACAGCATTGACGGAGTTTTTCCATGCAGAGGCTTAAACAAACGTCCATCCATTGCCGGTATTATGGCACTTTATTTCTAGTGTCTATGTTGTATGCATACAATGCAATATTGGCGACAGAGAAATCTTCCTGAAGCAATTACAATTGAGAGGATCTGGGCATGTCATAAGAATGAGAGACAGCAGAATTTCAATGATCACAGAAATAGAAATATTGGAGGACCATATCTCAGGTATACAAACAAGCTAAAAAACAACCTTACTGCTCTCTATGTACCTGTTGATACATTTGAGGAAGTAACTTGAATTTGCTAGGATTGGAGAGCAAAATCCCTTGAAACTATCAACAAGTTTGACAAAAGCCATCTTCAGCATCTCAAAGTATTTGAAGAAGGCAAAATCTTGATCAGTCATGCCAGCTATTTCATCTACTAACTCTCCTGCATGTATTATTTGTGAACGTATGAAAATCGGAGGCTGGTTTGAAAATCCAGATACCAGCATTGGAACTGTCAAAAGCTGTTGGTCACTCATTTGTTGAAATCAATAGGAAGGTCCACTATATATACATATATGGGTGTGAGTATGTGTGTGTGTGGTGAACAAAAGTGTAAATGATTGAGTAAAAACACCAATCTACAAACTGATAAATTTTATTTCTTTACATTGAGTGAAGGATTTGTTGAAAAATAGAAGTTACAAAGTCTTTTCTTGAAAGAAAAGATATTAGAGAGTAAATATTTGCTAATATTTATGTTCATGAAAAAAATTGATAATTGGGCCATAAATGCAAAAATACAGATGCAAAAATTACTGCTTCTCAAGCCAATTTTTGCATTTTTTTAATGGAAATCACTTTAATTCCCATATATATATATATATATATATATATAATCATAATCATTATCATATATATAGTTTATTTCCCATATATATAAATTAATCATAATCATATATGATTATGATTAATAATCAATCATAATCAATATTTCTATTTAATATAGGTTGGTCAGTTGATTTGGTTTGGTTTGAAGGCATATCAACCATTGTCGGTTATTTAATGCTAAATTCTATTTTGCATATATTAAACCTTATATTTCTAAACGAATAATTTAAAGTTTGTTTATTTGTTTGCTGGGTTGGGCTTTATGGCATATCAACCTTTGTAGGTTATTTAACGCCAAATCCATTTTTATGCAAATAAACAGTTCTATTTCAAACAATTCAGTTTAGCATAAGTACACAGTTTAATTGTCCAAAACACTTCTATTTCAAGCTATTCAGTTTAGTCAAACAGTTCTATTTCAAACAATACAGTTTAGTATAAGTATAGTTTTTTGTCTACACACAGTTAAATATAAAAGTAGTTCTATTTTAAACAATTCAGTTTAGAATAAGTGCAGTTTCCATGTCAAAAACAGTTCTATTTCAAACAATTCACTTTAGCATACAAAAAAGTTCCATTTCAAACAACTCATTTTAGCATAAGTATGAAGTTTAATTGTCAAAACAGTTCCATTTCAAGAAATTCACTTTAGCATAAGTACACAGTTTAGTTCCATTTAATGCATAGATAGGACCCTATCAGGTGCTACCACTCTGGGCCATAGTGGACCTGGGAACAATGGCAATGAAGGGGTACTCCGCATTCCCCAAAGCTCCAGCAATATTGAAACCTCACCATCACATTGTTTAGTGTCATATGTAGGATACTCGTGGGGGGTGTCTTACCCCTCTACAGAGATGCAGTCGGTGTATTCTACAGCCCCAGCTAACTGGGCAATTTATAAAGTAGTTAATTACATTTGTTTCAGGTTCAATACAATTATTCATATTTTTATTCAAAATTATTGTTTTATAAACTGATGATAATAGAACTATTCAAATAATTTGTACACACACACATGCAGACATGTATGGACAGATAGACAGATTCACACACACACACATACACACACACACACACACACACACACACACACACACACACACACATCAATATTTACACCATCATGATAAGGTGAGTACCTGCGGTATAGTGATTAATATTCTTGAGTGCAAAATCAACATTGTAGTAACCAGTAATGGGTTAAAAAGCACCACTACTGTTCTTCTACAAGGATGGCTGCAAAGGTTGATATGCCATTAAACAAAAGAATCTGAACCAAACAATCATGACTGAAATTTAATGCTAAAAGCATTTTTAATCCGTAAAATCGTTACAGTGCTTTATGAATGTAATGCAGAGGAATACCGCAACATATTTTAAGTGTAAAAGAAGATAATAAAAGAGGATAAAAACCCGTGACTCTGAGTTTCATATTGTTGATCTTCAGGTGAGCTAGTATTCCACACAACATGTGTTGAATACGAGCTCGCCTATTCAACGTGAATATTAGCTCACCTGAAGATCAACAGCATGAAATTCTGAGTCATGAATGTTTCTCCTCTTTTATTATCTTGTTATGTGTGTGTGTGTGTGTGTGTGTGTGTGTGTGTGTGTGTGTGTGTGTGTGTGTGTGTGTGTGTGTGTGTGTGAAGAAAAGTAGAAAAATGAAAATAATCTGAATTTGATGAATTTATTATGAAAGTCGATGTTGAAAGTTTCGGCTATAATAATAATAGCTATTTCATCAGACGTCCATCACTATTTTAACAACTCTTTTCATGATTTTAAATTCCTGAAGGAGATTATTTATAACCAAAACTTTCCATGTCAACTTTCATAATAAATTCATCAAATTTTGGATTATTTTCTTTTTTCTTCTTTTTTCATACTGTCAGATTTAATTTCCTTATTTACTTCCATATATATATGTGTGTGTATGTGTGTATATATGTGTGGCATATATGTGTGGCATATATGTATGTGTTTGTGTGTGTGTGTGTGGCATATATATATGTGTGTATGTGTATTTATGCATGGCATATATATATGTGTGTGTGTGTATGGCATATATATGTGTGTGTGTATGTAATGTGTGGCATATATATGTGTGTGTGTGTGTGTGCGTGTGGCATATGAGCGTGTGTGAGTGTATGTGTGGCATATATATATGCATGTGTGTGGCATATGTATTTGTGTGTGTGTGTGTGTGTGTGTGTGTGTGGCATATATATGTGTGTGTGTGTGGCATATGTATATGTGTGTGTGTGGCATATGTATGTGTGTGTGTGTGTAGCATATGTGTGTGTGTATGTATATGTGTTGCATATATATGTGTGTGTGTGTGGCATATGTGTATGTGTGTGTGTGTGTGTGTGTGTGTGTGGTATATGTATATGTGTGTATGTGTATGTATGCATGGCATATATATGTGTGTGTGTGTGTGTGTGTGTATATGGCATATATATATGTGTGTGTGTGTGTATGTGTGGCATATATATGTGTGTGTGTGTATGTGGCATATGTGTGTGTGTGAGTGTATGTGTGGCATATATATATGTGTGTGGCATATATATATGTGTGTGGCATATATATATGTGTGTGTGTGTGTGTGTGTGGTATTCATATATGTGTGTGTGTGTGTGTGTGTGTGTGTGTGTGTGTGTGGCATGTATATGTGTGTAGCATATATATATATGTGTGTGTGTGTGTGTGGCATAGCTCACTCATCACAACTTATTTTCTTGAATATATATGTAATAAAACAATAATTCATATGTTTGTTATACAAAGCATTGAGCTCTTGTTAGGAAATCAATAAAAAGAATATGACCAGTAAATTGATTTGGTGTTGACTGTAAATTTTATTAGAGACACTGTTTAACATATGTTTGAAGAGACTTAGTAATTAACTCGTTTAATTCATAAATCTAAGACAAGTAATAAAAGGAAAATAACTTAAGCTATAGTTTAAAGAAAGAAATGAAAGAAAACAGCTGGTTATATACGGACACCACTTCATGGAAGGTTTCATATAACCTTTTATGTTTTTTTATGAATTCTTTTTTTGAGTTTTAATTAATATTGTTGTTTACACATGTTGTTAATCTAAGAGAAAGTTTAACAATGAACTGAGTCTTACTGTAATGTAATTAAGTTGTCCGACCATAGCCGAGGGCAACCTGAAGGATCCTCTTTCTATAGCTACTACACTTTGGTGTAGGAGAGGGAGCTACTCCTTTCCCAGGGTTGCTCCACTTACCCTTGATCAATACCTTATAATGCTGAGTGTTAAGCAAGGTGGCATCAAGCACTGTTTTTTGAGTTTTTGGTATGACTCGACCTGGGATTGAACTCTGGTCTCTCTGACCATTGGCAAACACCCTATCCCTGTGGTAGAGTGTTTGCCTATGTAATGAGGTGAACCATAAAGTAACAATAGCAAAAACCAATTGATATGCACAACAATACAAACATTTATTCAACAATACAATAAAGATTATATTTTATTTTACCTTTTAGATGTATATGAAACACACAGCTGAGAAGGGTTAATTTTGGTGTGGCTTGTGTGTCTGTGTGTGTACCTGCAGCTAGTCACCCTGGAGGAAGCAGAATCCACAAGAGGCAGAGACTTTTGACTTTTTGTTTTTTATCTCTCAGCTGCTGCTGCTACTGCTGTCATGTGTATATTTGGTTTGGTTTGGTTTAGTTTGGTTTCTTTGTTTAATGACATATCAACCTTTGTGGGTTATTAGATGTCAATGTGATTCAAAAGATGCCATATGTAGCGCATTACATAAGCTTCAAAAACATACTGTCAATTAAAAAGGAAAATACTTTTGATACACTATTAGAACATCAAGTTTCTCAGTCATGAAAACATAGATATACATTAGGTAAGTTTATGGCTTTTATTGATTGTTTGTTCATTGAGCATAAAATTGAAGGTCTGTTTTGAATAGATAAAAATTTTGCTGCTGCTGACACAATCAGACTAAATAAGTTCTCTGTTTACATTAAGCAATATAAAGTATGATTCTAGAATCGAACTGTATGCAAGAAATTCAGTTGACCATGAGAAAAATAAAGATATGTTATTTTTAATACACATTATCAAGTCTAGACTTTATAAAATATTAGGAGCATTAAAAAAAAAAGATAAAAATGTCTTGGTTAATCTTCTGTAATTTTGAGGTAAGATACCATCACTCCATGAAGTTTTGGATTATTGATCTCATTCTTTGTCTGGCTATATTTGTTCCCGTAATGTTCCAGTGGATCCTTTCTATGGCCTTCTTCAGGTGTTCTATCAGTTTAGGAGGTGTTCTTCATCATTTCAAGAATTATTGAATGAGATCAATGATCTCATTCTTTGCCTTGCTTTTTTTGTTGTGGTAAGTTTCCAGCAGATCCATTCTATGGTCTTCTTCAGATGTGCACCCAATTCAAAAGGAAATATTCTATATCATTTCAACAATTGTTGGATTATTGATCTCATTCCTTGTCTTGCTTAAGATGTTACCATAATGTTCCAGCAGATCCATTCTATGGCCTCATAGAGGATTCTTTTTTTCTTTTCTTTATTTTTTTCTTTATATATATATATATATATATATATTTGTTGTTGAGCCAAATCAGAAAATATCAGCCAACAGAAGTCAAATATACTGACTGAACCAATTGATTATCAATCCTAACTGGAACATGTGTACAAGTGTATTCCACTTTTTCATACATGCAGTTGCACTCCAAAACTGTCTTTGTTAAGAAAAGAAATCTAACTTGTATATTTACAAGTTTAAAGCAAGTTTAAAGTACAGAGTAGGTCAGAAGTAGTATTTGACTAAGGTTAGCTTAGTTTAGTACAAAGCAACCAATATGAGGCACCCTGTGAGAAATGAACTCAGTGAGACCCATCTGCCAACTTAGGTTGTTAACCATTACACCATATGAAACACTACCAAAACTTAGAATTTCCTAGATTTGGCACAAAGGTAATAGTAAAGTTGGCAACCTTAGTTGAGAGTGACCCAAAGGCTCCCTTTCCAATAGCTACTACACCAATGTGTAGGAGAGGGTGCTACTCCATTCCCAGGATTGCTGCACTTTACCCTTGATCCTCACCTAATAGTGCTGAGTGCTAAGCATGGTGGCATCAAGTACCATTTTTTAAGTCTTTGGTTTGACTCAACTAGGGATTGAACCCCAGTCTCCCAGACCATTGGCGAACATTCTACTCATTAGGCCAATGGCCGGGTACAAGTATATTATTACTTGGAATATTCAGATTATTGACCACATCTTTATTCTTATGCTCACAACATTTTGGCCTACATTTCCTTCGGTCTTCTTCAGGTGTTTTTTGTCAAACTCAGGAACCTACAGAGAATCTCAAACTAAACCCTTTATTTATTTGAACCACAGGAGCAAACTGTTCCAATTCTGTTAACCATGTCAGGGTACAAATGTTAAGTTTTATGCAAATATGTATTCACCCAACCCTCCCAACTACAAACAGGATGTGATACATGGTCAATTTTTAAGAATTTTCCTTCTTTTAGACTGTTTGCTTTACCAAGGCAAGAGAACTCAGTCTGCCCTAATATTTACCTATAGCTAGGGAAGAACAGATGAGTTCATGCCTTTCCCAAGGGATTTAGTGCAAAGGGAAAGGAAAACAGTTTCATCCAGGGTTTGAACTTGGGTTGCCTATTCCATTTACTAAGACAATAACCATTACACTAAATGACACTTCCTAAAAATAATAATCATTTCAGTAAGATAATTTATAAATTTTTTCTTCTCTGTTCACCCATAAATGTCAGGAGGGAAGAGGTGGATTCATGCATCTGCCAACAACAGTAACGCAAAGTGAAATGCACTCAGCCTTGTTTATGATTTGAACTTAGGTCGCAGATTCAATTTTTTTACTAAGATAACCATTATGCTAAGCATGTCTACAATTATGTAATACCTAGTGAGGATCAAACTCATTTTTCAGTAGTTAATCTGAGAGACAATCTTGTTAACCATGAGATGGTTTCTTTATTTACTAAACTTACCTTAGCCTGGTACAATTCCAGAAGTCTGGAGCATCCAATAGGAATCAATGGTCTGCTTGCTCAGCTTGCTCACCATAAAACTAAGTGTAGCTTAGATTTGGCACAAAGCCACAAGTATTTGGCACCCAATGAGTATCGAAATCATTACTCTGTAGTAATTGATCTTTAAGACTAGTTTGTTAATGATTAGAACAGTATGAATCGTTGTCTTTACTCACTAAGCTTAGCTTAGTTTGGCACAACTCCATAAGTCTGGAGCACCCAATTTGAATCAAAGTCACTTCTAATGGTCGGCTAGCCTTCCTTGCTACCAATTACACCACCAGAGAGGATTGGAGTGAGCCAGAAATTATAATAAGTGAGTCAATGATTTTACACTATACAAAACATGTGAATATGTACCTGTTCAAAAAGAAGTACACCTCTTATATAGATATTTATGCTATTTCATTTTTGGTTTCAGCGTTCTAATACTATTGAGTTTGGTAATACATGATACCTGATAATATCCTTCTTGAGTGATAATGTTCCATTAGAAATAGTAAAATCCTGGCGTCTTTGCTTTAAAAGAAAAATAACTTTTTATTAAAAATTGTTTGGCGTGTACTTATTTATGGGTGATACAGTAAATAATACCTAATAATATCCGTCTTGATTGTATAATGTCCCACCAGAAATGATAAAATCCCAATATCTTTTATCTGGAAAAAAATAAACTTAAAGATAAATGGCAATGTGTACTTATTTATATATGATAATATATATATATATATATATATATATATATATATATATATATATATATATATGCATGTATGTATGTATTTGTATATGAGTGTGTGTCTGTGAGAGTGTATGCTTCTTTTTTTAATTCTGTAATTATATAGTGTTCCCCAAGAAATAATGATATATTCGCATTTTTGATTTAAAAGAAAATTAACTTTTTATTAAAAAATTGTGAGGGATGTACTTATTTATGACTAATAATCATCTATCTATCTATTATTATAAACATTTTGAGCAAGTGATTACTCAAAATCTATAATATATTTTCAGTGCTTGCTGCTCTTATTAAGCAGAATGGATTTAAAATCTAAAATATTAAATTCCCACTGGTAAATACTATCCGTACCTCTAAGTTCTGTGTACAATAGGCTGCATGATCGCCAGATGGATATTATGCAACTTATTGTATGTGAAACTTGGTGTCATGTGCAGTATTTGACATTGTTAACTCTTTAATATTTAGAATTGTATAATAAATTTGGGATTAATGATACACCAATACTCAACATGCAGAGCTAAAAAATTCTTTTATATAAAGGCAAAATGAAAAAAAAATCACTTTCTTGGTATCATTATAAAGTTATTTCAGGTTAACCTGAAACAAATTTATAATGATACCGAGAAAGTGAATTTTTTCTTTTTGTCTTTATATATATATATATATATATATATAGTCATCCACAGATAGATCTGTTTCGTTCTATCAGAACTCATCAGTGTGGCTAGACAGTATCTTCCTATAGCTGGGATCGAAGCCCGGTTGACTCAAACGTCAACCCAAGCTTCTAACCATTCAGCCACGAGGAGATATTAGCTGTGAAGTAAATTTTAAACGGTTATGAATCACAATTACTATTGTTTACATACACCCGTTCAACGGTAGCCGAGACCTCAATTCAAACGAAGAGGCTTGCAATAGTCGCTAATGGCAACACACATATATATATATATATATATATATATATACTAGGGTCATCTAAAAAAGTTCTTAGCCCAGGAGACTGGGGCTGTAGAATACACCAACTGCATCTCTGCAGAGGAGTAAAACTTCCCCAATCAGTGTCCTGGATATGACAATAAACCATCTAATGGCAAGTCTCCAGCCAGTAGAACACTGGGGAATATGGAGTACTCCTTCATTGCCATTGCTTCCAGGTCCACTCTCACCTGGAGTGGTAGCACCTGACAGGGTTAAATAGAACAGTTTGACATTTCGAATCAGTTCTGTTTCTTTGTTTAATGGCATATCAACCTTTGTTGGTTATTTGATGCCAAAGCCATCTTTTGAGAAGAACAGTAATGGTGCTATTTAACCCATAGCAAAGAGGATAAGGAGGTTCATACTTTTCCCCATGGGTATTTGTCTGAAAGTGAAAGTAATAGCATGACTGGAGTTTAAACTTGGTCACTATGATTCTGCAGTCTATTGCGTTAACCATTACACGATGAGGACATCCCCAGTTTGACATTTGAACTGTGTGAAAACAAATGACTTAAGTTAAACTGAATTATTAGAAACTGTTTGATCAGTTAAATGTGTGTAAACAAATGACTGCTTAAATGAATTGTTAGTAATGCATAGCAGTACTTGAAACTTTTTAAATGTGTGCCTAGAATGAATTATTACATAGCAATACTTGGAACCATTTGATTGTGTGCAAATAAATGATTGATATTGAATTGAATTATTAGTGTTAGATAGCAATAATGGAGGTGCCCGTGGTGTAATGGTTATCGTCATAGGAAATGGACATGGTGACACAAGTTCGAATCCTGGTCTAGACTGATTGCATTTCACATAGCACTAATACTCTTGGGAAAGGTATGAATCCAATTATTCTCCCACCAGCTATGGGTAAATAGTAGGACAGACTGGATTCTTTAGCCTCAGTGAGGCAACAAGTCTAGGAGAAGGAAAACTCTGAATTCAAACTTGTTAAACCCCGCTTAAAAAATTGACCTTGTGTCATATCCTGCCTGAGTGGAGGGGTTGGTAAATATGGTTAGATAGCAATAACTGAAACAGTTCAACTGTATAGAAACAATAGCAATACTAGTATGCAAACAAATTACTTCTAACTCATTTAAAAATGAAAATACCTTGAAATTATGTATGCAAATTATGTATACAAATTATGTATGTTAAACAGAGACTGTTATATAGCAATGCTTCAAATCATTTAACTACGTACAAATAAAATGAGCTCAGGTTTGTTTAAAAATGTTATGTACAAAACGTGTTTACAAAATATATATTTACTATATATGTATAAAGAGGATTTAGCATTAAATAATCTACCATGATTGATACGTCATAAAAACCAACCAAACCAAATCATATATATTTAATATACTTTTATAAAGAGGATTTGGCATTAAATAACCTACAATGGTTGATATGCCATAAAAACCAACCAAACCAAACCAAATCATATATATTTAATATATATGTATAAAGAGGATTTGGTATTAAATAACCTACAATGGTTGATATGCCATAAAATCCAACCAAACCAAACCCTCTATATTTAATATATCTGCATAAAGAGGATTTGGCATTAAATAACTGATAGAGGTTAATATGCCATAAAACCAAACCAAACTAAATCAAACCTTAAAATGTTCTAAGCCTTGCTTAGAAAGAAGAGCATAGCTAAACATTTTTGTTGTGGCAATACGACCACATCTTGAAGAACTAGTTAAGATTTTTTAAAGTTTTGTAGGAGTAGAATGTAGTTTAAAAAAAAATGTTCAGCTATGCTCATCTTTCTGGATAAGGCTTAGAACTTTTAGAACTACCCAAATATATATATATACAAGAGTGGATTGATAATCTGTTACCTGACAAATAATAATTAGATGAATTTCGATCTGAAATTTTTTGTGCATAATGCCTAATCTTTTTAATAATCTCTATTGAATTTAGTGCATTGAAAAGAAGAAAGATTATATTGAAAAATAAAATATTTGTTGCATTAGATAAATGCTTTTTTCAAAATTAGGCTCAGAACTTATCTATGCATCTATGTGTATCAGATAAACAATTCATTTTTCTTCTCCCTTGTGAGTCATGAGCAAATCAATAACAGGATTTCTCATGTAAATGACCATTCTTTTCTTCCAGCTATTTCAGATTATTAGCAAACAAGTGGATATTATGGTTTCTGATGTAAATTGATATTCTATCTAGCTTTATCCAGCACAGTGGTTTCCAAACTTTTTTCAGCTGCTGCCCACTCAGCTCTCCCAGACTTCATCCCAACTCCCTTACCCACACGTATACAACAAACATAACTATTTTTTTATTATTGCATCTTTTGCAAATTTAAAGCAACTAACTTAACACTAAGTTTATGATCATACCTATCTAAAGCCATGGCTCTTACAGTTGTAAAATGTTATGATCACTGGTCACTATGGCATCTGCTGTCTAATCTAGCTGGTGTGTGGTGCATTCAGGTCTTATCATAAGATACAAACAAATATTGGTTTGGTTTGATTTCTTTATTTAATGGCATATCAACCTTTATGGTTTATCAAGTGCCAAAGCCATCCTTGTAGAAGAAAAGTAGCAATACTATTTAACCTATAGTTTGGGATAAAGGGGTCCATACCTTTCCCAAAGGTATTAGTCTGAAAGTGAATGAAAGTGTGACTGGAGTTTGCACTTGTTTACTACAATGTTGCTGCCCAGTAGGTCAGCCTCTACAACATGAAAACTTCTCTCACAAATATTTGTAATTTAATTCTTACTTAAGACCACAAAATATTAGTGTGAGTCAAAAGTTTTGCAATATTTTGGTATGTTCTAGTTTTTGACACATATACCATGTAACTGAAGCAGTACAAGTTGTGGGAGGTACCTGCTGTGATTGGTAGCATCATGGTTGTTGGTGTGCTGATAAGTTGTGCATTACTTCATCCTAAGTGAGATTTGAAAGCCGTGAAGATGAACATGTAATGTAACCTGATTCAAGAACTTATGCCTTACAAGTTTGAACTGGGCTATAATGCCCCTGAACCAAACAAAACTGTTGATTCTGAGATCGTGCCCAATGCCATTGAAGAAAATCCAATGAGTATCACCTGGGGAGTATCAGGTGAGTTCAGCATCTCTGAGTCACTTTTGCGATCTTGGCAAGAGCATTCAGGATTGCTTGATTGTGCTTCATATTACCAAATTATTGCAAAACCTTTGACTCACATAAGTGTGGTCCCATGCTAGTCACTGTGGCTGTTGTGTTCGTGACTACCACATCTACTTCTGACAGTTTGCTTTGTCATATCCTTCTATGCTCATGCTGTGTTTGAAAAATCCACGAAGAGGGGTTGACACAATTCAGCCAGATCTTCTTCTGACAGTCAGGTAATATGACTGACTAGATTGTCTAGCAACTCAAAGAAAAGAGAAAACCCATTGTTAACAAATAACAAAAATGTTTTTTATTGAAACATGTTTATGAGACAATAAGCAACAAGCAAATGATATTTGCTTTCCTGACAAAAAGAATAAGAAAGAATATCGAGAGAGAAAGAGTGACAATGAAGTGCAGTTAGAATGACACTAATGTCTCTGAAGTCTGAGACTTTGAATTTTTGTAAAGTCTGAAGGTTGTTTGGAGTGCCTCAGGTCTAGAATGGAAAGGATGCTTCTTTGGCAGTCTTGAGTTTCTTCTTGGTCCCTTTTCTCATCTTCTCTGATGATTCGTTTTACCATCCTAATTTTATAAATCAATATCTGGACTAAAAAATGTTTCTGATTGGTTGTCCAATAAGAGACAATTAAGAGTCATATTCCTATTGGTCAGCCAATCCTAGTTCCGGATTATATCTCATAGGTATAGGGAAAACCCTTTTTAGATGCTTTGACGAATGGAAACAGGTTTAGAGCAATGGGGGTGAACTAAAAATTCTCAGCCTCACTTGACTGGATGAACCATCCCCAGCTCACCTTTATTTAGGGTGGAGAAAAATTAAATCTCCCTTCGGACATTGACCTTTAAGATAAGGACTAGAAAATATGTCTCACAAAATGACCCATTTCATCATTATGATCGACGAAGTTTGTTGACAACCAAAAAATTAAATAAATTCACTGACCTTAAAATCAAAAACAATTGTCTCATATTTAACTGACCTTTAGGAACAATCAACCAGCTTTTTAGGTCAATTTAACCCTTGAACAAAAAGATACTTATTTTAAGGATCTTTTGGTTTTTGAGATATATACATTAATTTCATAAATTTTAATTTTTACATATTAATTATGTATTTAACCATACATCATGTCACATAAGTAAATAAAGTTGACAACTATAAGCGAGGGTGACCAGAAGGCTCCCTTTTCAATAGCTACTACACCAAGGTGTAGGGGAGAGTGCTACTCCTTTCCCTGGATTGCTCCACTTTACCCTTGATACGTACCTTTTATTGCTGAGCGTTAAACAAGGAAGTATCAAGTACCATTTTTAAAGTCTTTAGTATGATGCAACCTGGGATTGAACCCAGGTCTCCCAGAACATGTTAATTTTACTCGCTTTACTTACCCAGATTAAGTATATAACATGCTGGGCAGCAGTCTTGTAGTAAGTAAGTTCAAACTCCAGTTATAATATTCACTTTTGGACTAAAACTCTTGCTGTGGGTTAAATGGTATCACTGCCATTCTTCTACAAGCATGGCTTTGGGATTAAATAACCCACAAACATTGATATGCCATGTTATATACCCTACTGGTGAACAGTATTTATGAGGAATGGGACATACCCCATTCCTCATAAATACATTGGACACAATTGTGAGGGGGTCATTTTTGTAGACTAAGTAGTCATCACTAGCAGTGGGTACCTTCTTCATGCTGTTGGTGAGTTTTGTATTTTGTTTATGTTATAAAGATTTCCATTTCCTTTACAACCTCTGTTTTGGTTATTTCTAATTCAGTAACCTTTTGTTAGGTTACAACATGCCATTAAACAAAGAAACCAAACTAAACCATATCATATATGGATGGTAAGATGGTCATATAAAATATAGGATATAGAGTCTCTTTTATTAAAATTTTACTAAAGTTTAGGATAATTATAATGGTTAGGGTGTTCGCCAATAGCCTGGGAGACCTGGGTTCAATACCAGAATGAGTCATACCAAAGACTCAAAAAATGGTACTTGATGCTTCCTTGCTTAACACTCAGCATTATAAAGTAAGGATCAAGGGTAAAGTGGAGTAATCCAGGGAAAGGAGTAGCACCTTCCCCTACACCTTGGTGTAGTAGCTATCAAAAAGGGAGCCTTTGGGTCTCCCTTGACTGTGGTTGCCAACTTTACTAAACTTTATTCATATTTAAATTATATTTTTATTCGTTTTTATCATTCATTTATAATGGGTTATTGCATTGCTTATACTAACCATAGTGTACAAAAACAGCTTTGAGTTTATACTGAGATCTTAGATACTCTTGAAAACCCCTAAAAAATTAGTATAACGAATACTTGAAACCATACAACTGTTTGAAAACTATTTGTATTAGATAGGAATACTTTATAAGTATGTGTAGATTATTTGTACTAAGAATAGTTACTTAAAGCTATAATTGTTTACTTAGGATTAATATTAGTTACTTGAAACCATATAACTGTTCCAGTTGTGCTATTAAGTTCACTTTTGGGCAAATAGCCTTGGAAAAGGTATGAACCCCCTTATTCTCCCAGCTATGGGTTAAATAGTACCACTACTCTTCTTCAAGGAGAATGGCTTTGGCATTAAATAACTTACAAAGGTTGATATGCCATTAAACAAAAAAACCTAATATAACCCTGTAACTCTGTAGAAACAAATGACTGTTATTAAATAGAAATAATTACTTGAAATCATACAATTATTAGTATTAGATGAGAATGCTTGAAACAATATAATTGGGTATAAATTATTTATATTTGATTGGAATACTTGATATATAAATGTGTTCAAAAAACACCAAAGAAACCTCAAAAATGTAGGTATGAATATACAATCAACATAATTGCCAAACCATGAGGCTGTTAAAATCAATCAATCATTTTTCATATTTCTGTATTCGATGAATCTTGTTAAAATATACTTTAGATTTATTTCATTAAAACATTTTTTCAATTTATTTTTTTAGTTTGGTTTTGTTTGGTTTGGTTTTATGGCATATCAACAATTGTAGGTTATTTAATGCAACATTTAGTTTATACATATATATTAGATATATATGATTTGTTAACATAAGTCAACAAACTTAAATGGTTTCAAGTATTGTTATGTATTACTAACAATTTAATTAGACATCAGTCTTTTGTTTACACTCAGTTAAATGATCAAATAGTTTAGTTTCTAACAATTCAATTAAGCATAAGTAATTTGTTTGCACTCAGTTTAAATTTCAAACAGTTCTATTTGACCCATAGATAGGACCCTATCAGGACTAGAGAAGGCCTGAGAGTGATTCCAATGAAGGGTTACACTGCATTCCCCAAAGCTCTAGCATTACTGGAGCCTCACCATCAGATTGTTTAGTGTCATATACAGGACGCTCGTTGTGGGGGGGGGTCTTACCCCTCTGCAAAGATGTAGTTGGTGTATTCTACAGCCCTAGCCAACTTGGTTGTTATTTCTTTTTTTAGAAAACAAGCAAGTGCCTTGAGGTGACAAAAAGATAACATGTCTTACCAGACAGGAGACTTTAATGTGAAAATTAATGCAAATTAATGCAAATTCATGCAAATTAATCACAATGACAGTGCATGGGAAGCGGATAAACTTAGCAGTGTTTATGCTGTATAATCAGTTGGTAATTCTGCTTGGTTTTATCAAAGAAGAAAACTAGATGTTGAATTTGTGAAGTTGTTCATACAAGTATTCAGTTATGTAGCAAACAGAGTTGCCCAGAGAAGACTACTACTTGAGGAGAAGGAGGACTATTTATCAAGCATCTGACTGTCCACAGACAGGCATGTCATTGCATGGGCTGTGACGTCTGACTGTCCACATACGGGCACATCATTGCATGGGCTGTGATGTCTGACTGTCCACATATGGGCACGTCATTGCATGGGCTGTGATGTCTGACTGTCCACATGTGGGCACGTCATTGCATTGAGATTATGGCGGAAAGTGCTGTTATCATTCTACAGCTTTTGGAAAATAATCTTTTCTGTTTTATTCTATGCTGATTATCTTCCAACATAGAGCTTTGCATGAAAACCAGGAGAACAAAGAATATATGTTTTGCTTCAACAGTGCCAAACAGCGAGAGTGGATGTTTACATTTGAGCTTTTATGTCACTTCAAGGTTGCTTAGTGTGTCATATGTGTTTGTCACATGTGTACGATCATTTTTTTTTAAAGATGTACTTTGAATTTGCATGCGACCTTTTTTCTAGATGCTTGAAATTTGCACGCTAGTGACCTCGCTTCACCTGTGCCCCAAAATAGCCGGCTCTCAGGTACAGTGCTGCAGATGCCTCCCTACCAAATTTGGCCCAAGGCCCTCCACCTCTTATACCTCTCTCTGCCCACATATATAATGCTGAGGCCATTAAAGTCATTTTAAAGAAAAGACACCCCGATGACGTCATTTTGCAAAATGATCAGCCAGTTAAGTACTAGTTATTGATTATTAAGCTGCCTACTTTTGAATATAATCTAAGAACTGTTGTCATTGATATAAGATAAAGCTTAAACAGTGGAAAAAGAAAGAAAAAAAGAAGAAATTGTAGTCTTTGAATGAAAGCTAGTAGTAGTATTACTAGTGGCTGTTTTGTGTGGGGAGTTGTAGTAGTCCCAGTAAAGCTAAAGTATTTAATACCATTAGCATTTAAAAATCTATTTTTTCTTTTATGCATAAAGAATAACAATTGATATTAAAAGTGGGGTTGGTAGCATTATGCACTGCGATAAGAATTCCTTCATATATATATATATATATATATATATAAAAGAAAAGAAAAACAATACAAAAAATCAAATATTTTGCATTCTGAATAAGATATCCTTATAGTGAAACATGCCAATTTGATTTTCTATGGTTTTTCTTTTCTTTGATTAATGTGTGTGTGTGTGTGTGTGCGTGCATATATAGAAAGAAAGAGTGAAAGAAAGAGAAAGAAATAAAAACATTTGAATACAAAGTCTAATGTGTAGTGATAAGTATATATATATATATATATATATGTATATAAGTAAAGTAAACTTGGCAACCACATTCGAGGGTAACCTGAAGGATCCCTTTTCAATAGCTACTACACCAAAGTGTAGGGAAGGGCACTACTCCTTTCCTTAGATTGCTCCACTTTACCCTTGATCTATACCTTATAATGCTGAGTGTTAAGCAAGGTGGCATCAAGTACCATTTTTATAGTCTTTCGTATGACTCAACCTGGGATTGCACTCTGGTCTTCTGGATCATTGGCAAACACTCTACTCATTTGGCCAATATATATATATATATATATATATATATATATATATATATACTTTACAATTAGAATTAAAATTAAATGCTCAAAGGATTTTTTAATCTCTAAAATCTTTGCAATGATGCTCTATGCATGAAGGGCAGAGCAATATCACCATACATTTCAGGTATAAAATAGAATAATAATAAAACAGGATAAAAACTCACAACTCAAAATTTCCAGTATTCATCAGACATGTTGATTATGAGCTTACCAACGATGTGAAACTCTGAGTTGTGAGTCTTAATCCTGTTTATTATTATCATTTTATATTTGAAAAATATTATTATATATACTTTATATACACTGTATAAGTTAATGGGTAGAGTGTTCACCAATGGTCTGGGAAACTGGGGTTCAATCCCTGGTCGAATCATGCTAAAGACTACAAAAATGGTTCTTGATGCCACCTGCTTAACACTCAGCATTATAAGGTATCGATCAAGGGTAAAGTCAAGGAATCTAAGGAAAGGAGTAGCGCCCTCTCTTACACCTTGGTATTGTGTGTCTTCTGAATTATATTCAGTTTTAAAATTGAATATAATTCAGAATCTATAACATTACAATCTAGCATGATGATGGTTTAATATAAGAACTGAAATGTTCAAAAGATTGGCAAATTATTCAATTATAAATGAACTCTTCCTCTGAATATAATTTTATTTTATACCTAAATCTATATACAGTCAGATTCCTTTCCATTTTCTCTTATATATATATATATATATATATATATATATTGTCATCCACAGACAGACTGTTTCGTTCTATCAGAACTCTTCAGTGTGGCTAGACCCGCAGGACGCTCGAAGCCGGGATCGAAACCTGTCCAACTTTACGATTGACTAAGGTTTCAGACCACACGGCTACAAGCGGACTACGTTGGCTAAGGGAATTTTAAGGTATTTTATTTTTAGCAACAGCAGCAGCAGCAGCCTTTGTTTACATTTTTTTAATACCCTATCGGCTACCAGAGTGCTCAATTCTTACGAAGAGCTTTGCATTACGCTAGGGGCGGCCGACAATTCCTTCGCCAGAGTGCTCAACCCCCATGGGGGAGCGTATATATTGTCATCCACAGACAGACTGTTTCGTTCTATCAGAACTCTTCAGTGTGGCTAGACCCGCAGGACGCTCGAAGCCGGGATCGAAACCCGTCCAACTTTACGATTGACTAAGGTTTCAGACCACACGGCTATATATATATATAGTGTTTGTACTGTTGTATTGTGTACTGTTAATAGAAACAAATTTGAAAAGTAAACGCTACACAATACAACAGTACAAATGCTCATTCTTACAAAGTAGTAATGTACATCCTCCCCTGATGATGGCCCAAAGTTAGGCAGAAAGTACTTGGGAAATAACAAATTATGGAAGGTTTATCAACCAATTCCTGCTGAATATCACAAGATCAATACAACAATTTGAAAGGATTAACAAAAAAATATGTAGCCAAAAAATGTCTTTTATGTTCAATCAAATATGTATCAATGAAGAAATGCTGCCAATATATATATATATATATATACATATGTGTGTGTGTGTGTGTGTGTGTGTGTGTGTGTGTGTGTGTGTGTGTGTAAATACTTTAATTCAGTTTGTAGTTACCAACAATACTTACAAAGAACAGAGCCAAATTACAATTCATAAAAATGAATCTGAAGCATTTACTTTCAACTTATTTTCTCTTATTTTTAGTTTCATGCAACTATTGTTGCAATCATCAGGCAACTGAGTTTATTCATCTGGTGATTTGGTTTGGTTTGGTTGTGTTTTATGGCATATCAACCATTATAGGTTATTATAATGCCAAATCCTCTTTATACGTAAATATTGAATATATATGATTTGGTTTGGTTTGGTTTTATGACATATCAACCATTGTAGGTTATTTAATGCCAAATCCTCTTTATACATAAATATTGAATATATATGATTTGGTTTGGTTTGGTATTATGGCTTATTATGGCTTACCAACCACTGTTGGTTATTTAATGCCAAATCATTTTTATACATATGTATTGAATATATATATGATTAGGTTTGGTTGGGTTTTATGGCTTATCAACCATTATAGGTTATTTAATGCCAAATTCTCTTTTTATTATATAAGATTTGTAAATGCATAATTTGTAGATAACATTTTTAAATGAGCCAGAGCTCATTTGTTTGCATACAGTTAAATGGTTTATATGATTTGTGAGTCCATAGTTTGTTGGTAGTCTTGTTTTTAAATGAGTCAGAGTTAATTTGCTTGCACACAAGTATTACACTTGCTTACACACAGTTAAATGGTTCCAAATATTCTAACAAAAGTAGTTCTATATAGTATTAATTATTTGTTTCTACTCACTTAAATGGTTTCAAATATTACTATCTAACAGCTTTATTTGCACACAGTTAAATGGCTTCAAGTATTGCTATGTGACACTAACAATTTAGTTTAGGCACACAGTTAAAGAGTTTCAAGTATTGCTAATCAACACTAATAATTCTATTCAGCATTACTCATATATTAGCACACAGTTAAATGGTTGCAAGTATTCTTATGTATCACTAACAATTCCATTAAACATAAGTCATTTGTTTGTACACAGTTAAATGGTTAAACAGTTCTATTTCAAACAATTCAATTTAACGTAAGTCATTTTTTTCACACAGTTTAAACATCAAATAGTTCTATTTGACCTATAGATAGGACCCTATCAGGTGTTATCATTCTGGGCCACAATAGAACTGGGCGCAATGGCAATGAAGAGGTACTCTGCATTTCTCAAAGCTCCAGGGCTGGAACCTTGCCATCAGATTGTTTAATGTCATATCCTGGAAACACATTGAGGATGTCTTAACCCTCTGCAGAGATGCAGTTGGGCTCTATCTGATGATTGTGATAATTGTTGTATGAAACTTAAAGTAATCTTATCTAAAGTGAATCTATGTAGTCTGCGTAGTTAGGACGAATATTTTAATCATTTTCATTTAATTTATTTTAATTTAGTTATCATTTCTATATATATGGTTGCTATGTCTGTCTATTTCTTTGTTTGTCTAGTTCAAGGTTTTGCATAAAATAGTGTTGCCAAAACAACAATTACTCACCTCAGACAAGTTTTTAAGTAACCTGATTTATCATTCGTCACAGGTAGCAAACTTTACTAATAGGTATATTAATCTAAATATTTTGCTTTTAAAATTGCTTATAAAAAAAATTATTGTTTATAAATAACAGTTTTTTTTATTCCTTTCAATCTTGTTGGAAATCGGGTAGCCATCTTGTTTTCACTGACAAGATGTACCTTTTGTATTAAGAATCCCACTCTTAATACAAAAGGTATGTCTTGTCAGTGCAAAGGCTGGAATACTTTTTGGTACTAAGCTGTAAATTGCCCCTCCTCATATATGCTCTAGTCATCTCTGATTGGCTGATCTCCTGCTTCTACTAATGGGCAAGTCTATAAGTACTTGCCAGCAATTTGTAGATGGCTTGTACTTATAAGACCCTCCCTCAAACAATTCAACAAATATTTTTTAACAACCAGTTCTGTTTTTTGTTTTTTATTTTACTAAGTGATTATTTGGCTGATACCTTTTATAATTATCCTCAGATGTAATAGTACCATTATTAGTTTTGACCCTCTTGTAAATCAGCAATGTTAGCCTTATCAAACCACCCACCTAAAAAGTTTACTAATTTTTCTCAGAAATTTGTTAAATAAAATTACCTCCAAAAGTCAGCTTCTTATAATACAAAACCAAATCTTCAATTTTTACATTCAAGTATTTTAGGCACAATGATCAATATGCTAGAATGTGGCCTCAAAGTAAGTGAGGTTGAACTCCAGTTGCACTATAACGTTCACTTTTGGACTTATGGCCTTGGGAAAGGTATGAAACCCATTATCTCTACCACCTATGGGTTAAATAGTACCTCAGCTATTCTTCTTCAAGGATGGCTTTGGCATTAGATAACCCATAAAGGTTGATATGCCATTAAACCAAGAAACAAAAAAAAACCAATCAAGTATTTTATTGTAAGATTATATCATATTTATTGTTGTTAGATATATATGAGGGTTAGCAGGAAAGTTCATTGGCGGACAAAAGTACTTTCATGGAATGTGACCAAATGAAGTTCATTTTTCAACATAGTCCTCCTTATGGTCCATAAACTTATTCCATTGTTGTTGCAGTGCATGGATCACATTGGTAAAAAATGTCACCAACAGCAGATGTGATATCATCATATGAACTCTTTAGCCAATGAAATTTTCAGCCTATGATCTCTTTAGTCAATGAACTTTTCAGCCTATGAACTCTTTTGCCAATGAACTTTTCAGCCTATGAACTCTTTTGCCCATGAACTTTTTAGCCTATGAACTTTTCAGCCAATGAATTTTTCTGCCTACTTTTGTATGTTGTCACCAAATGGCTATTTCAAAAAGTTTCCCCATACCATTCTTCAAGCAACACATTTTCAATTTTTTTTATCTGGAGTGGGAACCTGAAATGACTGCACTCTATTTTTGAGATTGTGTCAACATTTTATAATTAAATAAAATAAACTTATTAACATTAACAACATTATTAACTCAATATTCACCATATTCAAAAATAGAAATAGAAATCTAAAAGGATTTATCTCAGAATGTTAATTATCCTTTAAATTTGTATAATTATTATTACTAAAATTATCATTATCATTAAAATTAATATGGTGAAATTATTAAGCATGTATAGAATTTCCACAGGTACAGTTAGTGTAATTAGGAAATAAGGAAAAATATTATCATTTCTTAATCTTAACAGTTTTGGCAAGATTTGCAGCAAAAAGTTATTCTTAAAACACATTTTTATAAGTTTTTTACAGATGTTGTGAAATGACGTGGGATTAACATCCTTGTTTGCCAAAGTATTTCTGCTAATGACCACTAGATAGCAATGCCAAAGCAATATCTAAGAAAGAGGTCTGAAAATATCACTGTCTTTACCTGCAGAATTCCTTAGAGATTAGATCTGTTTCATCCTCTGAGACATGGATTTTTTGTTCCCATTGAACATGACATCACAGAATGATACACAACATCTAGTGGCCTATACTTACTTGCTTACTCACAGGCTTGTCTAATAATTTCTACCCAGGAAACAGCTAAAAAAACTCTTTTCACATATGTTAGTCATTCATAAACTTTGACTTCTCTTAAAAACTTAATACATATTCACATACATACGTACGATAAAGACATTCCTACATACAAATCTCTATTCACTCCTTTTTTATTCTTTCACACTCCTGGGCATTGACTTTTTGTTTCCATTGAGCATGACACCACAGAATAGGGCATAGTATCTCGTGACCTTAGCTTGCTTGCTTATACACAGGCTTGTCTAATAATATCTACTAAGGCAAGAGTTAAAAACCTCTGTTCAAATATTTAAGTCATAAACTTTCATTTCTTTCAGAAACTTCTACACATATACATACAATGACAATATTTCTACATTCACTACTTGAGCATTATTTCTGTTGAGTTTGATCTGGAAATAAAATATGTTAATTGTATGTAACTGTTTTTATATTCATTTTGTATGAGGAAATCTTAACAGACTTACATTATGCTAACAACTAAAATTCTTTAATAAAAAAAGATACACATTTTTAATATATACATTCTTCTATACATGTCTACTCAAATCCATTACAAGGACACAAAAAGATGAATTTTTGGAAAATTCAATGCACAGTGAGGTATTTTTATTGTTTTGGAAGTATTAGATCATAAAAGGTTTCTGATAATGCCCTCTCAGATGTACTGACCCATTACCATCTTTTGAGACTTTTTAATTTTTTAATTAATTTTGGAAAATATATTCATTTAGGGCAAAAATGTGGCTCAAAAGATACCACTTTCTCAAAGTAAAGCTAATGATTAAACAGTGGAATTTCCACAGGTTTAGCTGGCCATGACAGAGTAGAGCCTATGACTTAACAATTGAATTTCTAGTTTAAGGTTGTCATAAATGAATGTAGCTAGATGGATCAAAAGGGATATCAACATGACAGAGCATGGCCTATCATTAAACCATGGAATTTTCAGAGGTTCAGTTTGCCAAATAAAAGAAGCAAGATGGTTCAAAGTGATACCAGATTCTTAGAATAGGGCCAATAATAAAACCATGGAATTTCTACAAGTTCAGCTTGTTATAAATAAAAGCAGCAAACTGTCTGATCAGGGATACCAGCTTCTTGGAGAAGAGCCTATAATTAAACTATGGAATTTCCATAACTTCAGCAAACCAAGAATTAAAGCAACAAGCTAACACAGAAGGGATACATGAATAACAGATTAGATACTGTGAAACAGAGTAAATTGTTGAAATGACTTGGTTTTACTCAGGCAAAAAAATGTTATTTGTATAAACCGTAGGCTTTTGTAGAAAATATGAAAAATAGTTCTTCTTAGGTCTTTGATATCCAGACAGAGCACGCTGTTGGAGCAAAAAGACTCAATCTAATAATCATTAACAAGATACAGGGGATATACCCAATTGTAGATATTGGTATTCCAATAGAACAGAAAAGCAAACACTAATAGCTTTCTCTTTTTATAAATTGTAGAAGAAGGAGGTGGTGTGTTGAAATGACCTGTGAAGTTAAAAAAATGAACCTCATTTTATTTTAGTGATCACGTGACCAACCTTTCTTTGGTTGGTCACCAAAGGTTTGGCACTTTGTTTGGCACTTGGTGATTGAACTCTGAATTAGTATGTTGATGTGACACCACTTCAGTAATATTGTAAAAAAAGGAAATGTTTTATTGATCTAAGATCATCTCATTCTAGATAAAACTTTGAGGATCTTGAAGATATTTCTCTGATGACTGGAGGTGTTATAACTTTCTCAATAACTTAAACAGTTGTTTTAGTAAAATACATCAAATCTCTTCTGATTCACCCACTTAACTCTTCACACACCTAACTATTAAAACACACAAAACACAGACCGACAGACATCGACATTGCTGAAGAAAATAACATCTACTGGATGTTGACCCAACAACAGCCAGTGTCACACTGAGAAAATCATGGTTTCTGCGCATAGGCTCCACCAATACTCTATTAAAAAAAAACCAAAAATTTTCAGTTATAAAAAAAGGTCTATTTTTCAACCAATCAATTTTTTTCTACAAATAGTGTTTTCTGGAGCCGGTGTTTGAAGTCAGGAATATATAAATAGGGCAAGCGGAGGTCACACAAGCAGTTGAATCCACAGCCATCGCTGAGAGTGTCACCTGACAACACTGTCAGATCAGATCAAAGCAACCGCTTGCCTTCAGTCAAATAACCGCCTGTCAGCCAGCTTAGATATTCCATTTGTTTGTTTTTTTTGTTTATTTCAATAAACAAAATAAAACTAAATCTTCTTGATTCTTATTTTTCTTGCAACCACACGCTTGTATATAAGACAGTCATCTCTAACTAAAGCAAAACAAAATTAAAATTTTCAATGGAAGAAATATTGTCTTCCTTTACAGATAAGTGTATTTGAACTATCCTCCCTCCATTTTTTCTTTACACATACTTTATGAACTCTGAGAGCATATGTTGTATTCAGACACACACAGCCCAGTCAGCTGGGGCTGTGGACTACACTGACTGTATCTCTGCAGAGAGGTAAGAGTCCCTGAATGAGTGTCCTGGATATGATACTAAACAATTTGAGGAGAGGTTCCAGGATTACTGGAGCTTTGGGGAATGCAGAGTACACCTTTATTGTCATCACTCTCAGGTCCACTCTGGCCAAGAGTGGTAGCACCTGATAGGGTCCTATCTATGGGTCAAATAGAACTAAACTCAGTACTTATCCTAAACTGAATTGTTTGAAGTAGAACTGTTTATGTATGCTAAACTGAATTGTTTAAAATTGAACTGTTTTATGATATTGAAACTGTGTACTTATGCTAAACTGAATTGTTTAAAATAGAACTGTTTTGACATTTAACTGTGTGTAAACAAAAAATTATACTTATACTAAACTGAATTGTTTGAAACTTTCATCAAAATGACTTAAGTTGGTGTTCAGTGACCTGAAAAGGGCTGATACGCCATAAAATAAAACAACCAACCAACCAACCAACCAACACAAAGTCACACCTTCCAATACTGCTCTTGTCCAGTTTGAGAAGTGTCTGGAGTATTTAGAGACAACTCTTGTATTTATTCCTTTGAGTAAATTTCTGCAGTAGAGTTTTGCTTCCTGTAGTTTCCTTGTTCTTCTGATATATTCCTTTCTTATTCATTCTTTCATCTCAGTTTGTTTGATGGTATCTACTTGTAATATTCTCAGGTATTTGTAGCTTTTCTTTTTCTCCAAGCTTTCTGATGCTTTCCCAATTTTCTTTTTCTGACTGGCATTTGCTTTGGTCTGTTTATACCAAATGTCTGTTGGTTATCATAGGAAATTGAACATCAGCAAGTCTTCTCACATCAACAGCATCCTTCTTAGAATCTTCACAGATCCAAGTGATACCATGATCTGAATAGTCTCAAATCTCCATTACCCAGTCGGCTGGGGCTGTAGAATACACAGACTGCTTCTCTGTAGAAGAGTAAGAACCCCCTTCCCAACTAGTGTCCTGGATATGACACTAAATAATCTGATGATGAGGTTCCAATAATGCTGGAGCTTTTGGGAATGCGGAGGACCTCTTCATTGCCATCAATCCCAGGTCTACTCTGGCCTGAAGTGGTAGTACCTGACAGGGTCCTATCTTTGGGTCAAATAGAACTAAACTGTATGATTATGCTAAACCGAACTGCTTGAAATAGAAATGTTTTGACATTTAACTGTGTGTAAATAAAAAACTATACTTATACTAAACTGAATTGTTTGAAATAGAACTGTTTATATGTATAAAAATAAATTTGGCATTAAACAACCTACAATGGTTGATATGCTATACAATCAAACCAAACTAAACCAAACCTTATGCTAAACTGAATTGTCTGAAATAGAACTGTTAATATGCATAAAAATGGATTTGGCATTAGATAACCTACAAAGGTTGATATGCTATAAAACCAAACCTAACCAAACTAAACCTTATGCTAAACTGAATTGTTTGAAATAGAACGGATTATATGTATAAATATGGATTTGGCTTTAAATAACCTACAAAGGTTGATATGTCATAATGCCAAACCAAATCAAATCTCCATTTTTATCCAATTCTGATACTTGTATATTGCCAGAGTTCCAAGTATACCAATTATTACAGCTCATGTATTTCAAACAATTCAGTTTAGCATAAGTACACAGTCTGAATGCCAGAAGCAGTTCTAATTTAAACAATTCAGTTTAGTATAAGTATAGTTTTTGTTTGCACACAGTTAAATGTCAAAACAGTTCTATTTCTAACAATTCAGTTTAGCATAAGTACACAGTTTAGTTCTATTTAACCATAGATAGGACCCTATCATGTGCTACCACTCCAGGCCAGATTGAGCCTAGGAGTGATGGCAATGAAGAGGTACTCCGCATTCCCCAAAGCTCCAGAATTACTGGAAACTCACCATCAGATTGTTTAAATATCATATCCAGGACACTCAGTGGGAAAGGGGGTCTTACCCCTCTGCAGAGATGCAGTATTCTACAGCCCTAGCCAACTAGACAACAGTATTACAGAGAATAAGCTTGTAAAAAGGATTTAACTCATAAATGATTAGTATCAAGTTCCAAGTTAATAAAGATTACACAATCCAGTTTTGCATTAAATCCAGGAAGGCCAAGGTTTCAATTAGGCAAATACAAATTGTAAATCCAACTTTGGTAAGATGCCCTTTTCAATGCAGGAGTCATCACATTAAATGAGAAACATGGAAACATGGATCACAAAATGAAATTGGTGATAATGTGTTCAGCCTTACACTTGGGAAATGATGTTAACAGATTATATATTAAATGAAGAAAGAAAAGGACTCATTAAAAAATGTGTTGATGTGACTGAAAAAGTATATAAGAAAGAGTAAAGACAGACTTATTGGAGCAGTCAAAAACAGCAACAATACCAAAAATATGAGGACAAACAGGAAAACAGTTTGGTTTGGTTTCTTTGTTTAATGGCATATCAACCTTTATTTAATGCCAAAACCATTCTCCAAGAAGAACAGTAGTGGTACTATTTAACCCATAGCTGGGAGGATAAGGGGGTTCATACCTTTCCCAAGGGTATATGTCAGAAAGTGAACGTAATAGTGCGACTGGAGTTTGAACTTGCTTACTACGATTCCGCAGTCCATCGCTTTAACCATTACACCATGAGGACACCCTCCCTAGGAAAACAGTAAGTATTAAATCAAGAAAAAGAAATGGGAGGCAAAACAACTACATGGATACTTCAGAAGTTAAACTAAGGCAATTACACATGAGACTACCTGAAAATGGCTGTGCAGAGGAAACCTAAAAAGGGAAAGTAAATAACTTTACTCAACATCATCAAGTCCCGCTGCTAGCATGGATTTCCCTGACTCTCTGTACCCTATTTGTCCCTATCATCCATCACTCCCAGCAAGTCTTCTAAACTACATCCTGTATCTGCACAGAGCTGTTGTAGGTAAGTTCTTGCTGGTCGGCCAACACTGGCACGTCCATGTGAAAGGGGTCCATTGGAGAACGTTACTTATGAGTTTGTCCTTGCTTCTCCAGCAGTGTCCCATATGTCTTGTTCATCTTACTTGGATGGTTTTAGAGATGGGAGGTAAGTGGCTGTAGAGCTGTTGTTTCATTGGGTGCTGCTTTCAGGAGTTGTTCAATATGGCTCATAGCATTCTTGCACATTTCCTGTTTTGGTTTTTCTCAATGCATTTTGTCAGTGTCCATGTGGTGCATCAATACAGTAGTATTGACACTACCACTGTTTGGAAGAAATCCCATTCTATTTTATTGGGTTGATCATACTTCCATATGACTGATAGCCTGTTGATAGCTGTCCATGCCTTCACTAGGTGTATATTGATATCACTTTCAGAGAGTAGCCAAAAATAATGTCATATGAACCAATCATATAAAAGCTAAAATTAATAATACACAGTATAGGAACTATAGGTCATGTGGAGTGAGAAATAAAACTGTCAAAAATATATGTGACTGCAGCAAACTGGCTCAGAAGGATTGCTTTGGTTTGGGTTCTTTGTTTAATGGCATATCAACCCTTGTGAGTTATTTAAAAGCCATCATTTCATAAGAACAGCAGCGTCTCAAAATAGATGCAACCCATTAATATGTAAATGATTTATTGCTGAGATAATCACAATGGTAGTCATTTTGAACATAACTTGTAAAAAATGCATCCTTTGAGCTAGAGACATCAACTCAATTTTTTTTTTAGTTATTATTATATCAGCTTCCAGGACATGCAATCTCTTTTGGAGTTTCTTGTCTCAGTAATAAATCATTATGATATTAATTGGTTGCATCTATTTTGAGACAGATTTTGTGTCCAAATAAATAGTGATGCAAAATATTTTTCTCTCTTGTCCCAGGCATAGTGACCGAGGATTAATAGTTGTTATAGTATACTCTTTTCAAATCTGAAATAGGAAAGAACACAACATTAATATTTGAAGAGTTATTAGCAGTCACATCAGTTCCATGTATATTGAGACTCCCTGTAAGTAGTGAGGCAAAATATTTTTTCTCTCTTGTCCAAGGCATTGTGACCAAGGATTAATAGTTGTTATAATATACTATTTTCAAATCTGAAACAGGAAGGAACACAACATTAGTTATTAGCAGTCACATCAGCCCAATGTATATTGATGGTTTGGTTTGGTTTGTTTGGTTTTATGGCATATCAACCTTTGTAGGTTATTTAACGCCAAATCCATTTTTATGTAAATAATCTGTTCTATTTAAAACAGTTCAGTTTAGCATAAGTACACAGTTTAATTGTCAAAAACATTTCCATTTCAAACTATTCAAGCAGTTATATGTAATAATTCAGTTAAGTGTAAATACACTTTTAATGTCGAAAAACAGTTCTATTTCAAATAATTCAGTTAAGCATAAGTATGCTGTTAGTTCTATTTAACCCATAGATAGGGCCCTATCAGGTGCTGCCACTCCGGGCTAGAGTGGACCTGGGAGCGATGGCAATGAAGGGGTACTCTGCATTCCCCAAAGCTCCAGCACGGCTGGAACCTCACCATCAGATTGTTTAGTGTCATATCCAGGACACTTGTTGGGGGGGTCTTACCCCTCTGCTGAGGTGCAGTCGGTGTATTCTACAGCCCCAGCCGACTGGGCAATAAACAAATTTAAATGTCAGACAGTTTTATTTCTGATAATTCAGTTCAGCATAAGTACACAATTTAGACGTCAAAAACAGTTCTATTTTGAGCAATTCAGTTCAGCACTAGAACCAGTTCCAATGTCAAAACAGTTCTATTTTAAACAATTCAGTTTAGCATAGATATGCAGTTTAAATGCAAAAATCAGTATAGTGAAAGAAGCACGGTTTAGTTCTATTTAACCCATAGATAGGACCCTTATCAGGTGCTACCACTCCGGGCCAGAGTGGACCTTGGAGCGATGGCAATGGAGGGGTACTCCGCATTCCCCAAAGCTCCAGCATTGCTAGAACCTCACCATCAGATTGTTTAGTGTCATATCCAGGACACTCGTTGGGGGGGGTCTTACCCCTCTGCAGAGAAGCAGTCGGTGTATTCTACAGCCCCAGCCGACTGGGCAAAATGTATATTGAGACACCTTCTATTTCATATATGGGGTAGTAAGAGGGTTCATATTTTTCTCTAGTGTATTAGTCCAAAAGAGAGCATAATATTGCAGCTAGAGTTTACATTCATTTACATCAAGGCAGCAGTCCAGCACTTGAGCACTGAAGGATATCAAGAGCTGGCATCCCTACGTGGTAAAGGTGACTAGTAGGTATTTGTGCAAATGACTAAAGTTTGGCATACAGGTCCATGGTATATTCATGGACTAGAATCTGTCCTGGAAAATCAAACACAAAATTCTCAGGGATTTCAAGATACAAACAGATTACTTAATCCTATCTGCTCAGTCGGCTAGGGCTCTCAAATATGTGGACTGCACCGCTGCAGAGGTGCAAGACTCCTCCCACCATCAAGTATCCTTGATATGACACTAAATAGTCCGATGGTGAGGCTACAGTCCTGGAGCTTTGGGGAATGTGGAATACCCCTTCATTGCCATTACTCCCAGGTCCACTCTAATCCAGAATTGTAGTACATTTTTGAGTCCCATTTTAGGGTCAACTATTTCATCACCAACTCGACTTGAAACTATTTAATATTTAATATTTAATAATGTTGAATAGAATTATTGGTGCTAAATAGCAATATTTGAAAACACTTAACTGTTTGCAAACAAATGAGCTCTGCCTCATTTAAAAATGTTATTGACAAACTATTCATTTACAAATCATATTACATATATATATATATGAATAGAATTTGTCATCGAATAACCCTCATGGGTTGATATGTCATAAAACAAAACCAACCAACCAACCAACCAAACTTAATCTTGGCCAGAAGTCTAGACCTAGCTGTATACTATAAGAGCAACCAAATGTCTCAACTAAAGGACTTCATTGTTCCTGCAGATGAGAAAGTAAATAGTGAAAAATTGGATAAATACTTTTTCAGCTCTCTGGCAAGGTCTAAATACTTAGACCTTGCCAGAGAGCTGAAAAAGTTATGGAACATGAAAGTGATAGTGATACCAATTGTAGTTGGCGCCCTTGGAATAATCCTGAAAAACCTGGAAAAAGAATTTGGGTCAATTGGAAATCTGAGGAAGAATTGAGTTTGCCAGACTAAAGCATTATTGAAATCAACTAGAATACTAAGAAGTGTCTAGGAGAGCAGATGAGTCTTGCTGTCATTCAGACTTCAGTGACAACTACCAGTTATGACTGATGTGAAAATCTCATAAATTATAAGAATTATAGTCTCCAAAGGCTACTTAAGGGGGCTGGAAGTGTTGGAAAGAAGAGAACGAGTCAAGACCATCCAAACTACAGCATTGTTGAGATCAGTCAGAATACTGTGACTCAGATTCCAATGATAGACTATCAGTTAACACTAGTGTGAAAAACTTACAAGAAATAATATAATAATAATGATAATAATCTATCTTATTATGACCCATTTTGCATGCTTGTATATTATCTTATATAGCAGAATCAAAAAACCAGAGCAAGATTTTTGTTTTAACATAATAGTACAATAATGCTCTGATTTATAAAATAAATCAATTTCTAATCCAATTTGCTATATAATAATTAGGTGGTAACTTTGTTTGCACTCACCTCAAACATTATACCAGGCCATTCGCATAATTTTTCAGAGTGTTCGCCAATGCTCCAGAAGACCGAGGTTCAATCCCAGGTCAAGTCATACCAAAGACTCAAAAAATGGTACTTGATCCTGCCTTGCTTAGCACTCAGCATTACAAGGTAAGGATCAAGGATAAAGTGGAGCAATCCAGGGAAAGGAGTAGCACCCTCCCCTACACCTTGGTGTAGTAGTTATTGAAAGGGGAGCCTTTGGGTCACCCTCGACTATTCTTCCTACAGCTATGGATAAAATAGTTGGGCAGACTGGCTCTTTAACCTTGGTATTGCAACTGATCTAGAATTTGGAAAAATCTGAATTTAAACCTGTTATACTCCGCTTAAGAAAATTAACCTTGTGTTGCCTCCATCTCGTGCAGACAGGTTGGTAAATATATATACCAATTAGAAAATAACTGGTAGTCCCAGCCTAAATGAAATACAAATGATATCACTGTCAGGTTCATATTCCACAGAGCTGCTCATCTATTTAGGAGAGTAGCATAAATGTAATTGGAAAAATAACCCCCAAAAGAGACAGTATATATATATATATATATATATTTAGATAGCATACAATCACTAACTTCCCTTGCCCTCAGTCTTGGTTAAGAACATTGTAAAAAAAACAAAAGTAAAGCTGAAAATTAAATAATAATAATACGCAAAAAGAGTATAAGACTAAACACAACTGGGTTGGGAAGGTGATCTGCTGAGAATTGTGCAAGAAGTTTAAATTTGATTATAAGAATAAATAGTATATGCACAACCTACAATCCATCCTAGAAAATGAAACACACAAAATTCTCTGGTATTTTAAGATACAAACAGATTATTTAATCTTGGCTAGATGACCAAACTTAGTGATAGTGAACAAAAAAAAGAGAACCTACCAAACTATGAACTTTGCTGTTCCAGCTGACCACTGAGTAAAACTGAAAGAAAGCAAAAATAGAGATAAGTACCAAGACCTTACTATGGAACATGAAAATGACCGTGATGCCACTTGTAATTGGTGTGCTCGGTACAGTCACCAAAGGATGGGTACTGGAACTGGAGGACTTTGAAATAAGTGGACGAGTGGAGACTGTCCAAACTACAGCATTATTGAGATTGGCCAGAATACTGAGAAGAGTCCTGGAAATTTGAGGACACTTGCAGTTACTCAGACTCCAGGGAAAAATCATCAGGTAATGCTGGTGTGAAAAGCTCTCAAAAGTAAATTCAGCAAACAGTCATAAAAAGAATACAACAATAGGCGTAACTGGGAGAAAATGTTGATCCACTGGAAATTGTGCAAGTGATTAGAATTTGACCATACTAACAAATGGTATATCCACAAACCAGAATCTCCAAGAAAATGTTATATAAAATTCTCTGGAACTGAGATGGAAACCATCATCAAAGCAAGTGATGATCCAATCTCAATTAGAAGACTTCACCTAGTGTTGATTAACAAGAAGAAAAGAACTTGTCATCTAATTGATTTTGTCATTCCAGTGGACCACAGAATGAAAAAATTTTTGAAAATTAAAAGATAAACAAATACTTGGATCTTGCCAGAGAGTTGAAAAAACTGTAGGGTATAAAGCTGACAGTGATATCATTTGCACTTGGATCCCTTGGAATAGTCTCCAAAGGCCTGGAAAAGAAACTGCGAGAACTGGAGTTCAGAGGAAGAATTGAGACTATCCAGATAACGGTGCTATTGAAATTGGTAAGGATACTTAGAAGAGTCTTGGAGACGTGAAGAGACTTGCTGTCGCTCAGACCTAAGTGAAAAAGCACCAGCTAAGACTGATGTGAAAAACTTGCAAGGAGTAAAATAATGCTGAAATTTGATACAAATAATTTGCATTGTTATATAACTTGAAATATTTCTCTCTAATATTAATAATATGTACATAATTACATGGTGGACTGGTCAGCTGGGGCTACAGAATACACTGACTGCATCTCTGCAGAGAAGTAAGACACTCCCAATGAGCTTTCGGGAATGCAGCATACCCCTTCATTGCCATCACTCCCAGGTCCACTCTGGCCTGGAGTGGCAATACCTCATAGAGTCCTATCTATGGGTCAAATAGAATTAAACTGTGTAATTATACTAAACTGAATTGTTTGAAATTAATTGTTTTTACATTTAACTGTGCATAAACAAAAAACTGTACTGATGATAACCTGAGTTGTTTGAAATAGAACAGTTTTTGAAACTATGTACTTATGCTCAATTAAATTGTTTGAAATAAAACTGTTTTGATATTTAACAGTGAGTAAACAAAAAAATGTACTTATATTAAACTGAATTGTTTGAAACTTTTATCAAAATGATATAACTTTGTAGTTAAATGACCCAAAAAGGGTTGATACCCCATAAAACAAAACAACCGACCAACCAACAATTACATGGTTATAAAGAGATACAATCAGCATATTTCTAGCTTCACTGACAGGGCCATAATAATAATACATATGATCATAATAACCAGAAACACTGAGCAAGAAGTCTCAACTATATGACAATAATAAACTACTACAACTATGACAACTACTACTACTACTACTACTACTAATAATAATAATTATTATTATTATAATAATAATGATGATGATGATAATAATAATAATACACAACAACAAATTTCAACACCACTAGTATTAAAACACAACAAGAACAATGACATCAATAACAACATATTCTGAGTATGAGACTAAACTGCATTTGGTAGTAAGACTCCAATTTTGGATCTCTTGGAAGTGTGGTGTCACTCATTCATTGCCATTACTTCCAGGTCCACTCTGACCTGGAGCAGTTGTACTTATTCAGGTTCCATTTATAGATCAAATAGATCTGTCTGGGATAATATTTAAAAGGATTTTTAACTACATTAGCTCTTAAAACATTGATATTACAATTCAGTATGAACTGTTTAAAATGATTGTTAAGATCCATTTTTGCCTCATATATAAGACATCATAACTGTTAAAATGTCTTTGGCATAAAATGACCCAACAAAGATTGATATACTTTAGAACCAACCAACCAACCATAACAATAATATGAAAATGATGGTGATACTGATTGTGGTTGGAATCCTTAGAACAGTCCCATAAACCTAGAAAAGAGACTGGGGGAACTAGAAATCAGATTAAGAAGCATGATTATCCTGACCACAGCACTGTTACAATCAACTAGAATACTTAGAAAAGTCCTGGAAATCTGAGGACACATGCTGTCATTTAGACTTCAGTGAAAAACGACCAGGTAGAGCTGGTTTGAAAAACTAATAATAATAATAATAATACAAAAGAGAAACTTTAAGAGAGAAATTGAATCTCTTCTAATAGCAGCACAAAACAGTGCCATAAGGACCAATAACAATGAAGAAAAAACCGATAATAAGCAATAGAATAGCAAATGTAGGTTATGTAGTGACAAAAATGAAACGGTTAATCACATATTAAGAGTATGCAGCAAACTAGTCCAAAAGGAGTATAATCTAGGTATGAATGGGTGTGAAAGGTGGTCCAGTGGGAATAGCACAAGAAAGTGAAATTTGATGATACTACCAAATGGGATATTCAAAAACCCGATTCTATTCTAGAGACGGAAACAAATAAAATTATCAGGGATTTTGAGATAAAAATACCAGCCAGAAGACCAGATTAGTGTTAATTAAACATGTTAAGCCATGCAAGTGACCTCTCCTGATACTCTCTCGAAAAAAGAATGTATTTCGCTTGGACCGGAAGTAAACAAACGGCCATATTGGTTTATGTGAGAGTGTAAGAAGAAGGGTGTAATAAAGGCGTCTCCGTATGCAGTGTGTTATTGTCTGAGTTCTTTGTTTTTAACAATGGCAGCAGAGTTAAAAGACACTATGGCTTCTAAGTATTTTCCTCCACCCGCATTGCTTAAGGATAAATACAGTACATGGAAAAAGGAAATTAAAATATGGGAACTCGTGACTTCATTGGATAAAACAAAAAGAGCCCTCCTGGTGTTTTTGTCATTGGAAGGGAAGGCTAGAAAGGCTGTTTTGGAATTAGATACTGTGGTTCTTAATTCTGTGGATGGAATGAAAAACTTATATGAAAAACTGGATACACTTTTTCTGGAAGATGTAAACCAGTCTGCCTTTCGAGCATATGAAACATTTGAAAATTATCTGAGACTGCCTGGGACGTCATTAGAAGATTTTCTGATTGAATTTGGCCGACTTGTCGCTAAATTAAAAGACTTTAACATTCTTTTACCAGAACCTGTACTCGCATTCAGAGCACTAAAGAGTGCCAATATCACCAAGGATAATGAAAAATTGGTCAAAACTACTGTCAGCGAGTTAACGCTATCTTCCATATTGGAACAGTTACGGAAGATTATGCATGGACATTCTTCTAGCCATTCGTCACCCAATACTTCACCTGTCGTGGTAAAAAACGAAATGGATATTGTTAACTATCCAGAAAGTAACCAAATGGACCCTACTAGAGTATATTATGGCCACTCCGCATATCGACGTGATTCGCATTTTAATAATTTGCGAGAAACAATAAACCGCGCTGGAAGACGACAGGGACATAAGAATAAAACACGCTCCACTAACAAAAAGAAATTAAACCCGCATACCGAACAGGTAACATTACAGTATGTTTTAATTGTGACTGCAGGTTTCACTGGTCTTATGATTGTCCTTACGGTCATAGTCGCAGGAATAAACATGGAGTCGAAATAGAGGAAGATTTTTCTGTGCCCCACGTGGTACTTATGAGTCAACAAAAACGTAAGTACAGCGGGGACATTTTTTTGAGTCAGATGCTTGGCTCTGCGGTTTTAGATAGTGGTGCATCCAGCACCGTTTGTGGAACAAAATGGTATAAATGTTTCTTGAAACATTAATGGATGCACAAAAGAAAAAAACAGTAAAATTAAAAGGAGTGAGAACCTTTAAATTCGGTGATGGAAATAAACTGAACTCACTTTAAAAGGTGATTCTACCATGTGTTATCACTGATATTGAAGTCAGTATTATCACTGATGTTTTGAACTCTGACATTCCAGTTCTCTTGAGTAAAGACGTCATGAAAAGGGCTGGAACCTGCCTCAATTTTGAAGATGACACTGTTACGATGTTAAAAAAGAAAATTCCATTAAGCTGCACGTCGTCTGGACATTACTACATTCCTATTACCAAACCTCTACCAGACAAACGTAAGTTCAAATACATACCTTTTATTAAAGAAATCTCTTCTAAAAATACGGCAGAAAAAATTAAAATTGCAACAAAATTACATAGACAATTTAGTCATCCTAGTAGTAAGAAATTGTGTGACTTAGTTAAAAATGCAGGAGTGACAGATCCTGAATTTATAAAAATTTTGCAGACACTCCCAAATTCATGTGAACGATGCATTCGTTACAAAAAGACTGAACCTAAACCTATTGTTGGAAATTTTAATTTGGTGTCGGTGACCAGTGGTTCAAATTCTGGAATTTCTAAAAAGACTTTGTATAAGCTGGCACCCAAGGAAAAAACCATGGCCAAGCGTACAAACAGAAAGCCATTAGCGCAGAGTCAGCTTGTTGATCTCAATAATCCTAAATCAGCAAAAATCTGCAAGAATGGGATGAAATCATTACTTACTCTAGAACGTAACTTTTTATCTCCTGATGTTCAAAGAAGAGAAAGAATTTGTACTCCAGGAAAAGCATCTATTTCTTGTAGACAATATGGTGCTGAAGTTGATGACAAACTAAGTGAAACTATGAATGAGAAAGAGAATCGGAATAAAGAGGATTCGGTTGCAAAAGTTATTTGCCATGCACAACGTTCTGCAAAGAAGAAATTGCTTGGAAAAAGTCCAGGTTCAACCTGCAAGAAAAACCCTCATGTAATTGTTTCGGCTACAGAAATAAAATCCAATTCTTCTTTCTTCAACAAAAATGCAAATACAACCTTGCCAAGTGATATGAATGCTACACGGCTTCATTTTGATTCCAGTGACAGTGAAGAAGATTTAAATAGTAAAAGAAAAACAGAAAGACCCTAATAAAAGTTACAATGTTACAATGAACAGAGGCTTCACATGGAGATGGCTATTTTGAGAGAGATGCATGAAGGAAGGAAAAGTGCAGAAATGTCTTGGGTATCAACTAACACACAAATTGCCGACTCCTTGACAAAGAAAGGAGTGCCTTCATTTAAGATTCTGGGGTTCATGTCTGAGCCGAAAGAGTCCTCTGTTTAATGTTGTTAAACTTTCCTACTTTCTTTTGCAGAACTTATGCCCTACAGAAATGAAAAGTAAAAGGGGGAAGAACTGTTAAGCCATGCAAGTGACCTCCGCTGATACCCTCAAGAAAAGATTGTTTTGCTATGACCGGAAGTAAACAAACGGCCATATTGGTTTATGTGAGTGTAAGAAGAAGGGTGTAATAAAGGCATCTCCGTATGCAGAGTGTTATAGTCTGAGTTCTTTGTTTTTAACAAAACAGAAAAAAAGAACTTGCCATTTAGTGAATTTTGCCTTTCCTGCAGACCTCAGAGCGGAAATAAAAGTGAGACAAATACTTAGACCTTGCATGAGAGCAAAAAAAATGTGGAGCATGATGGTGATAATCATGTCATTTGTAGTTGGTGTGCTTGGAATGGTCCCAAAGGCTTAGAAAGATTTGAACAATTGGAAATCAGAGGAAGGACCAAAACCACCTTGGCTATAGTATTATTGAGATCAGCCAGAACATGGAAAAGAGTCCCAGAGACCCGAGCAGACTTGTTGTCACTCAGACTTAAGTGAACGGCCACCAACTGACACTGGTGTAAAAAATTCACAAGGAGTATAATAATGATAAGGATAATAGTTACAGAGAGTAAGAAATCTCAAACAACTATTAAAACTAACTACTATTTGATAGGTTAGGTTATTTGGTTTTAGAATTATAACTATTACTTTGCCCAGTCAGCTGGGGCTGTAGAATACACTGACTGCACCTCTGCAGAGGGGTAAGACCGCCCCCCTCAACAAGTGTCTTGGATATGACACTAAACAATCTGATGGTGAGGCTCCAGTGATACTGGAGCTTTCAGGAATGTGGAGTACCCCTTTATTGCCATTGCTCCCACGTCCACTCTGACCTGGAGTGGTAGCACCTGATAAGGGTCCTATCTATGGGTTACATAGAACTAAACAATACTTCCTTCACTATCCTGATTTTTGCATTTAAACTGCGTATTTATGCTAAACTGAATTGTTTAAAATAGAACTGTTTTGACTTTTAAACTGTGTACTAATGCTAAACTGAATTGCTTGAAATAGAACTGTTTTGACGTCTAAAATGTGTACTTATGAAACTGAATTATCTGAAATAAACCTGTTTGACATTTAACTCTGTGTATTGCCCAGAATACACTGACAGCACTTCTGCAGAGTGTCTTGGATATGACACTAAAAAGTTTGATGGTGAGGTCCCAGTAATTCTGGGGCCTTGGGGAATATGAGCACCTCTTCATTGCCATTGCTTCCTGGTCCACTCTGGCCTGGAGTGGTAGCACCGGATAGGGCCCTATCTATGGGTTAAATAGAACTAACGGCATACTTATGCTAAATTGAATTGTTTGATTAAACTGAATAGCTTGAAATAGAAATGTTTTTCACAATTAAACCGTACTTATGTTTAAACTGAATTATTTCAAATAGAACTGTTTTTTGACATTGAAACTGTATTTACACTAAACTGAATTGTTTAACATAGAACTGTTTTGAATATTAACCGTGTGTAAACAAAATCTGTACTTATACTAAACTGAATTAGCTTAATTAGAACTGCTTGACTAAACTGAATAGCTAGAAATATTTTTCACCATTAAAATGTACTTACATTTAAACTGCATACTTATGCTAAACTGAGTTGTTTGAAATTGAACTGTTTTTGACATTGAAACTGTATTTACACTAAACTGAATTGTTATACATAACTGCTTGAATAGTTTGAAATGGAAATGTTTTTGACAATTAAACTGTGTACTCATGCTAAACTGAATTGTTTTAAATAGAACTGATTATTTATATAAAAATGAATTTGGCATTAAATAATCTACAAAGGTTGATATGCCATAAAACCCAACAAAACAAACCACAACTATCACTACTAGTACTCATACTGCTAATAATAATAATAATAAAAATGATAACAAGAAGAAGAAGAAGAACAACAACAACAACAACCTGACAATATGTCCTGGAACTTTGTGGACAATGTTGTATCTAAAAGGTCTGCTTGAAGGAAATGATGGACAGGCTGAGTCAGTCATTTGCCTGTGAAAGATGCAAGGAAGAGAAATCAATAATAGATTGTTATGCTTCACTAAGAGATAAGGTAGGAAGCGAGTCAGCAGATTGATGTACCAGGGTGTTTGGAAATTGTCAGAAAAGGTAGTAGCCATTTTCTGGCTTTGAATGTGTCATTGTAAGAAGTGATAGAAATCTGGTTTTACATCTGCATCAGTTTTATTTATATTGATATGATTATATATTTGTTTGTTTTTTTATATCAACCATTGCATCTGCTGCAGGATCTATCTATCTATCTATCTATCTTACTTTGTTCAAATCTATCTATCTATCTATCTATCTATCTATCTATCTATCTTCACATTTATTTTTCTCAAACATTTCATGTCTATCTATCAACATTAGCCTGTTCATATCTATCTATCTATCTATCTATCTAGCTAGCTAGCTAGCTATTTATGCTATCTATGTACACATTTATTTTTCTCAATCATTTCAAATCTATCAAAATTCGTCTTTTCATATCTATCTATCTATCTATCTATCTATCTATCTATCTATCTATCTATGTTCATGTTTGTTTTTCTCAATCATTTTATAACTATTTATCAACATTACTGTTTATATCTATCTAGTTATGTTCACATCTATTTTTCTTAATCATTTCATATCTATCAATCAACATTAGCCTGTTCATATCTATCTAGCTAGCTAGCTAGCTAGCAAGCAAGCTATTTATCTATGTAGCTATCTATGTTCACATTTATTTTTCTCAATCATTCAAAATCTATCTATCAAAATTTGTCTTTTCATATCTATCTATCTATCTATCTATCTATCTATCTATCTATCTATCTATCTATCTATCTTCCCATTTGTTTTTCTCAATCATTTTATAACTATCTATCAACATTAGTCTGTTTCTATCTATCTAGCTAGCTAGCTATGTTTACATTTATTTTTCTCAATCTTTTCATGTCTATCTATTAGCATTAGCCCATTCATTTCTATCTATTTATCTTGCTAACTCGGTTGCTATCTACATTCACATTTATTTTTCTCAATTATTTCAAGTCTATCTATGAACATTTGTCTTTTCATATCTATCTATCTATCTATCTATCTATCTATCTATCTATCTATCTATCTAGTTCTGTTCATATACATCTAATATTAACAGAAGTACCTTCAAGCATGCATCATCAAACAAAAAATTATTCAACATGAGCATTGGAAAGATTTTCTTCCAAAACATGCACATTTTGGGGGGAGGCATATTGAACTTACACTTCTAAAAGAAGTTAACAAAAATTATCACAAATAAAATTCAAACATATTGTAGGGAGAAAAAATTATCCTCTTACCTTGAATTAAGGAGGTTTCTCATGTCACATATCCTTTAGTCACATGAGAATTGAGATCCCTTATTCTTTCTCTTTGAATGGATGAAACCTCTCTTCATGTCACTGCTCTTTGAGCAAGGTGGTCATGCTTTTTCATCTCTGTTCCTTAAACAGAATCGATAGTTTTGTCTCCATCTCTAGTGAGGTACTATATTTCATTTCACCATGAAAGCCATCAGAGAATAGTATGTCTTTTACATTTACAATTTTGTAAATCCTTTTAGACATTTGTTGGGTTAGTAAAATGGTAATTCCTGTCTATGGAGTGAGTGAGGGAGAGGCTCTCTGTGATTGGATATACTAATCACGTGATGAGCCCAGAAGTCTTGGTGCAAAATCCAAAATCCAGCCAGAAAGATTTCACCAGGCATTCTGTGAGGCAGTGATATTAAAAACTCTCAGAGAGACAACCCTAAGATACCAGATATCTTCTTCAGCACACCAGTAAGTCTCTTAAACTCAACTTTATACACGGGAAAGACTGTATATTGTTATTCATTGTTTCATGTACTGGCTAATAAATTGTTAGAATTAAACGAAGTATTAATTCATTTATTAGTTGCTGTTAGCCTTAGAATAAACGCTATACTAACACAATACATTGTTTATTCATAGAATAATATGTATGCTTCATCTGTTGAGACACGTTTATTTAGTATTGTAATACTTCTTGCATGTTTGTTTTATATGCCTATTATGTGTATATAGGTTTTTCTCATCATTCCTTTCTATTTATTCATTGTTAGTGTATCAATGGATACACGAATACAGTGTAACGTTGGTTGTCGAACATCACTTGTTCCAAAATTATGTTCAACTACCAATTTGTTCAAAAACTGAAATAATGTTTGCTCATATAGACTCAGTCAACTGTTCAGCAGTGTTCGGTTTGCCTCTGCAGTCATTTGCGAGCGTTCTATTTTCATTGGCTCAACTTGTGTGTTCAAACTCTGAACATTTGTTCGATCACAGAGGCATTTTTTACTCAAATTTTTTGGTCGAACCCTGAAGTGTTCGACTTGAAAGTCATTCCAATAATCAAGGTACCACTGGACCAATATTGGAACCTAGTAAGTTTGAACACAACTAAATATCTTCCCCTGCACCAAACAGCAAGTAAAGTAAAGTAAAACTGGTACAATTAATTCTGATGATATAAATTGAAAATGTCTAAATGATCAAGTATTGTATATTTAGGCAAGTCATTTATTAATGCTTTATTTCTTTTGGGTTTATATCTATCTTTTTAATGGCATATCAACCTTAATGGGTTATTTAATGCCAAAGACTTCCTTGTAAGTTAAGTAAGTAAAGTTGGCTACCTTAGTCGAAGGTGACCCGAAGGCTCCCTTTTCAATAGCTACTACACTGAGGTGTAGGGGAGGGCACTACTCCATTCCCTGAATTGCTCCACTTTACCCTTGATCCTTACCTTATAATGCTGAGTGTTAAGCAAGGGGGCATCAAGTACCATTTTCTGAGTCTTTGGAATGACTTGACCTGGGTTTGAAGCCCGGGCTCCAGAGCCGTTGGCAAACACTCTACTCATTTGGCCAGAGGTACTATTTAACCCAAAACTAGAGAAATAAGAGGGCTCATATCTTATGCAAGGGTATTTGTCTGAAAGTGAACATAATAGCGAGATTGGAGTTTGAACTCACTCACTATGATCTGGCAGTCTAGCACGTAAGCTGTTATGCCATGGGGACTCCCCGCTATATGTTTGAATAAAGACTATATGCATATAAAAAAGATATCATCTTTCATCTTGTCATATATGTCTATTTTAGAATTTACCCAACACCTCTACTATAGGTAAGGTAGAGCACAAGGTCAATTTTAAAGCACAATTCTTGATATTTATTCAGCTTGGCATACTCCTCGTCATCATCAAGGTGTATCAACAGCACAGATACTCTTGACTCTCTTTTGCCATCTGTCTCTATCAGTCAATGCATTTGTTAAGTCCTCTAAACGACACCCAGTGTCTGCAAAGAACTGATGAATGTAAGTTTTTGCAAGTTGACTGACACTGATGTGTAGGTGTACACAATAGAATGTTGCTTATAATTTCATCACTGCTTTGCCAATGGTGCTCAGCATGTCTTGCTCACCTTTCTTAGATGTTTACAAGATGAGAACTAAGCAGCCAAACAGCTGTTGTTTTGTAGGGTACTGCTTCTAGGATTTATTCAAAACAGCACGCAACATCCTTGCATAGTTTCCATCGAACTTTGTTTCCAAGCATTTTTTCAGAGTTCAAGTGGTGCAACCATACAGTAGTACTGACATTGCTACTGCTTGGAAGAATTCTCGTTTTGTTTTATTTGAGAGATCAGATTTCTATATGGTTGATAACCTGTCAATTGCAGTTCATGCTTTACCTGTATATATGCTCACATCACTTTCAGTAGATGAGATATTGCTACCAAGGTATATGAACTGGTCGCCTAATTTTAGGGGAAAGAATCAAATGACAGAGAAACAGAGCAAGGAAGTGTTATGCCAGTCTTGCAAAGGGAAAGGGAGTTCCTGCCAAGCATTTGGAATCCTGGGGATGAAAGAAATACCCTTGGGAAAGGTATGAATCTAATTATTCTCCCTCCAGCTATGGGTAAATTGTAAGGCAGACTGGGCTCTTTAACCTTGGTATGGTAACTTGTCTACAAGAAGGAAAACTCGAAATTCACACCAGTTAAACTCCATTTAAGAATTAACCTTGCGTCACATTCTGCTTGTGTGAATATATATTTTAGTCATAGATGTGACACTAGGATGAAAAGTGGTTAATTAAGGTGTGGCTAGTATGTGTGTAGGAGCTCAGCAACTTTTCCCCTGGAGGAGGTCAGAACCAAATAAGAAAGAGAAGACATAAGACCTTTTTTGTCTTTTAAATTTTCAGGCTGGTACTGTTGCTATAATCTATGTGCAAAGATACTATAAAGAAATATGGGAGAATTTGAGTTGTTGGTTGGTTGATTGGTTGGTTGGTTGGTTTTACAGTATGTCAGAGCCCAGTCAGCTAGGGCTGTAGAATACACTGACTGCATCTCTGCAAAGGAGTACCCCCCTGCATGAGTGTCCTGGATATGACATTAAACAATCTGATGGCAAGGCTCCAGTAATGTTGGGGCTTTGGGGAATGTGGAGTACCCCTATATTGCCATCACTCCCAGGTTCATTTTGGCCTGGAGTGATAGCACCAGATAGGGTCATATCTCTGGGTTTGATAGAACTGTTTGATATTTAAACTGTGTGCAAACAAATGATTTATGCTAAATTGAATTGTTAGAAATAGAATTGTTTGATCCTTTAACTATATGTAAATAAATGACTGATGTTTAATTGAATTGTAAGTGATACTTGGAACCATTTAACCTAGTTGATTTATGCTAAATTGAATTGTTAGAAATAGAACTGTCAGAACATTTAACTGTGTGTATCTACAAAATGTGTTTACAAATCATATATATTCAATATATATGTAAAAAAAGGATTTGGCATTAAATAACTAACAATGGTTGATATGCCATAAAACCAAAGCATGCAAACAATATGTCAGACTCAGAATTAAATGAAATCAGCAACTAGGAAGTAGATTTTTATGATGACCACTCAGATACAGATGATACACATGCTGCGGTATATAATGTTTTTTATTATTGTTTTTACATCAGTTCCTTACATTCTGAGGTGATTTAACAGTTTTAAAGTAACATTTTTGGAAATGGTCATTTTTTTCTTCACTTGAAGATGCAACATTTTGACCTTTCAAAAATTGGGAAATGTTGCAGTAGCAGCATGACAGTCGATATGTGTATACAAAGCTTTCAAGTGCCCCCCCCCCCACTCCCCACAACACAACAGAGAAATTATGAAGGCATATCTGAATATATGAGAACATTTGTAATACAATGGCTTGTAAAAACTGGTCTTGCAAGTTAATCTTAGCCCAATAGTAGTCAGAGCTCAGTAAGTATAGCCTTGTACCAAAATCTATATTTTAAGAAAATAACATGTATTTTCTTTATTGTTAGCTTATATATGAAACTGAGCCATATTGATATAAAAACTGTATGAATAACCAATCAAGATTGAAAGGGATAAGGACTGTCATGAGAAGATGCAAGCAAAGGAGTGGAGAGATGAGATAATGAATAATCTTGAGTGACCAGCACATATAGAATTTTATGAGTCCAGCTGGTTCATATCATCTAAATCCTTACATTGCACTGCAAATCCACAGTTACAAAAAAATTTAAAAAATAAACATAGTATTATCGAGGTTGTCTCAATTTGGTTCTGAACACATCAAGAATTGGTGTCGTTTTATGAAATATCAACCTTTGTGGCTTATTTAATGCTAAATTCTGTTTATACTTATACTCATACATACATACATACATATATATATATATATATATATATATATATATATATATATGATTTGTCAGTCAATAGTTTGTCGGTAACATTATTTTTAAAGGAGCTAGAACCCATTTGTTTGCACACAGTTAAATGGTTTCAAGTATCACTATCTAAACGCAAATAATTCTATTTGTATACAGTTAAATGGTTTCCCTTATTGCTATTTAACATTAATGATTCTATTTAAGATTAACCATTTGTTTGCACTCAGTTAAATAGTTTCAAGTATAGTAAATGATTGAACCCATAGATGGGATGTGGGGATTAAAAGGAAATAAATGAAAAAAAATAAATGCAACAAGTAAGTTTCCCAGGAGGGCTCTGACAGGAAGCAAAATTAGCACATGCCTAAAATGAGGGGCCTCCTGATGCCAAAGAGAAACTCTTTCATTAAGGCTTTATCACTTTGACCAAATGGACCTTTTTTTCTCTCTGCTGCTGGTGGGAAGATCATATACCTGTTGAGTCTTGAACTTAGCAGTATGATGTGTCTCTCCTACTTGTACCTCCTGCTGCTAAACATACTCACTAAACACACAACAGATTCTCATACTTTTAATTGCAGAAAAGGATTCTTTCGACTGGTTCAGGAAAACATTCCACACCACAAGGACCCCAAAAAGTTCTACCTCTTTGGATGAGAGTGTTAAGGAAGTAATGGCAATGAAGGGGTACTCCACATTCCCCAAAGATTCAAAATTGGACCCTTACCATCCGATTGTTTAGTGTCATACCCAGAACACTTGTTGTAAAGGGGGAAGGGATATTACCTCTCTGCAAAGGTAAACAGCCACAGCCAACATGGTACATTATGTCCAGGGTCTAGTCATGAGATACCAACAGAGTAAACACTCGGTTTCAGGTTCATGGTGCCAAATTTAAAACCTCTTTCTCTCCGGACAAGTCTATTTCTTTGCATTTCTTTCATCTCAAGGAATCCTAATGCTAGTCTGGTATTCTCTCTCCTTTTGTCAAGGAGTCCCTCTCCTCTTGAAAGATTTGCACAATACTTCTGCACCCTTTTTCTCTGTTATTTGACTATTCATTGTACTAAGCTAAGATGAATAATTGATTGATTGATTGATTTTAACTGTATGTTAACCAGTGGTGGGATTCAAAAATGTTAAGAACAGGATCTATCACTACAGGTCTCACAACAGGTTCTCTCACTAATATAGTCTCTTACAGCAAACTGTGCTGGCTGGCATGCAGAAAGGTTGATCTTTGGGTTGCCACATGCTATAGTCTAGCAAGTGAAATTATTAATTTTGACTATAATTCCAAGTTAAAGAATGTTTAAATAAATTAAGGGTTAAGAACCCTGGATTTAAGTTAATAACCGGTTCTTGGGATTAATGAAATTGCAAGAAAAGGTTCTTGCGAAACATTGCGAATGGATTGAATCCTACACTGATGTCAACTCATCTAGAGTTATTTTATATGGAAAAATTAAGGAATGATACATTTTGTTTGTTTATGATTACATGTTTTATTTAGTTATGTCTTGAGAGGTTTTTTTTTGTTTTTTGAACATGGTCCAATCAAATAAAAATAATTTTCAAATAGCTCAATTTGACCTATAGATGAAACCCTTACATGTACTATCGCTCTAGGTCAAAGTGGATCTGGGAGTAATGAGAATGAAAGGATACTTCACACTCTCCAAATTTCTAGGATTGGAGCCTCACTACCAGATGCTGTTTAGTGTCCTGAATAGGACACTAAACTGTATCTAATGGTAAGGTGAAAGTTCTGAAACTTTGGAATGTGTAGAGTCTGTATTTACCCAACCCCTCCACACAGGCAGGATGTGACACAAGGTCAATCTTTTTTTAAGCAGAGTTTAACAAGTTTGAATTCAAAGTTTTCCTTTTCCTAGACTGATAGCCTAACCAAGGCTAAAGAGCCTAGTCTGCCCTACTATTTACCCATAGCTGGAGGTAGAATAATTAGATTCATACCTTTCCCAAGGGTATTAATGCTATGTGAAATATAATCAGCTTAGTCCAGGATTTGAACACATGTTACCGTGTTCATTTCCTACAATGATAACCATTACACCATGGACACCTCCAATGTGTAGAGTCACTCCCAGGTCCACTTTGACTTGGAGTAGTAGTAAAGTAAAGTTGGCAACCATAGTCAAGGGGGACCTGAAGGCTCCCTTTTCAATAGCTACTACACAAAGGTGTAGGGGAGGGTGGTACTCCTTTCCCTGGAGTGCTCCACTTTACCCTTGATTCCTACCTTAAAATGCAAGGAGGCATCAAGTTCCATTTTTTGAGTCTTTGGTATGACTCGACCAGGGATTGAACCTAAATCTCCTGGGCCATTGGCTAACACTCTAACTGCTAGGCCAATAGACTGGTAAGTACCTCTTTAAATCTATTGTGAAGATGTATTTCTGTACTGTATATAATTTGAGACCGTGATTGTTAAAATGACTTCAGCATAAAATAACCCAATAAGGCTTAACATGCCATAAAAACAAACAATGTGTATCATATGGATGTTTTTTTTTGTATTTTCTTAAACATCCATTGTTGTTCTATCAACACTTGTTTCACCATTTCAAAGTCCCGTTAAAGGTTCATTAAAACTGAAACGTTTTAATGTCGACTTTTTTCTAATAAATTCATTCCTTTTTGATTAATTTGTTTTTCAATGTTTCTCCATAATGTAGGATTTCTTTCCACTATTTACTTCTACAAGTATTATTTCTAACGTTTATGAAATCTACAAGATAAAACAACACAGGTGAAAGATATGAAAAAAAAAACATTCAGCATTTATTATTATTATGGTTAAGCCTTTATAAACCAGCTTTATGAAGGGTAACTGTGAATTCTTTAAGCAAGAATAAAACAAGTCAACTCTCTCTGATAACAGGATCACAAATGAATTTTATTTAAAAAATTTGACACCTGTTGGTTTGTGTGTGTGTGTGCATACGTCAAGTATGCTGATAACCAGAAACAAGTCAACTTTATTGATAAGGTCACAAGTATGAATAGTGAATCATCTATCTATCTATCTATCTATCTATCTATCTCTCTCCCTCTCTCTCTCTCTATATATATATATTCAAGCATATTTGATTAAATAATAAAGACACATTTTGTCTATATAATTTTATTAAGATCCTTTTAAGTTTCCTGATAAGTGTCTTAGTTTTAGGTTGGAATTGGTAGATGAATTTACCAATATTGTCCCGAGTGCTTTCAGATCTTTCGTAGGCCTTCATCAGGGATTGTTTGCATGTGTAAAGAATGTTTTTTAAATGAGTATTTTAGGATTTTTATAACGTTACATTATGTAATTACATAATCCAAAGTTGGATAAAACTGAATGAATTTAAAACAGAATGCTATCAACAGAAAGAGAATATTATCAAGAAAAATAGAATATTAAAAAAAATTAGGATTAAATTCTTCTACTAATTCCAACCTAAAACCAAGACACTTCTCAGGAAACTTGAAAAGGTCTTAATAAAATTATACAGACAAAATGAGTCTTTATTATTTAATCAAACATACTTAAATGAAAGATTGCTGCCCAACTACGCACACACACACACACACACACACACACACACACACTTATATATATATATATATATATATATATATATATATATATATATATATATATTCTTTGCATAATGGTTATTGTCATAGAAAATGAATTGACAACCTGAATTCAAACCCAGGATGAGGTTGTTTGTGTTTCACTTAGTATGATGGACTGGGTTTTTTAGCCTTGGTTTGGAAACCAGTCTAGGACAAGGAAAACTCTGAATTCAAAACAGGTTTACTTTGCTTTCAAATTGACCTTAAGCAACATCATGCCTATGGCAGAAAGGTTGGGTAACTACATATATATGTTCTCTTCTTAGAAGAATGTAAAAAAGTCTTTTTCTTCTAGATGTTTCTTGTTAATATGTTGCTCTGTCTAGCAGTTTTCCATTGGTTTCCATTCTCAATATCTTTTCATGTGCTAAGGAGGTTTCCTCTTTACCACATTGCCCAGTCAGTTGGGGCTGTAGAATTTACTGACTGCATCTCAGCAGAGGAGTAAGACTCCCACTTGCCCAGTTGGTTGGGGCTGGAGAATACACTGATTGCTTCTCTGCAGAGGGGTAAGACCACTCCTCACCAACGAGCATCCTGGATATGATATTGAATAATCAGATGGTAATGCTCCAGTAATGCTGGAGCTTTGGGGAATGTCGAGTACCACTTCATTGCTATCACTCTGACATGGAGTGATAGCATCTGATAGGGCTCTATCTATGGGTCAAATAGAACTAAACTCTGTACTTATGTGGAAACTAAATTGTTTGAAATAGAACTATTTTGACATTTAACTGTGTATAAACAAAAAACTGTACTTATGTTAAACTGAATTGTTTGAAACATAACTGTTTATATTTATAAAAATGGATTTAACATTAGATAATCTACAATAGTTGATGTGCCATAAAACCAAACCAAACCAAACCAAATCCTTATTACATAAAATATATGGCATATTCAAACTTTTCAGTAAGTGAAACAGCAGAAAATCATAAGGTTACTGACTTACATAAGGTTACTGAACTCTTACATATACAAAGAGGTGTGCATGTGTGCAGATGCTGCCTATGGGTCAAAAAGTAAAAGTTAGTGACCTTAGTTGAGGGTGACCTGAAGGTTCCCTTTTCAATAGCTACTACATTGAGGTGTAGGGGAGGGCACTACTCCTTTCCCTGGATTGGTCCACTTTACCCTTGATCCTTACCTTATAATGCTGAGTGCTAAGCAAGGTGGCATCAAGTACCATTTTTGAGTCTTTAGTGTGACTCGACCATTGGCGAACACTCTACTCATTAAACCAATAGCCCGGTCAAATAGAACTAAACTGTGCTCTTATGCTAAACTGAATTGCTTCAGTTAACAACATAGTATTTGTTACTTTTTAAAAATCTGTGGTCACCCATACTAGCAAGTATCAAAGGCTTTTCATGCAGTTGCCACCAGAGACCAAAAGAACTAACTTGTATCAAAGAAAATGGGACAGGAATCAGGATTTGTCTATTTCAAAATGAGAGAAAAAGAGAGAAAAAAGGAGAGATAGAATGATAGATAAATAGGAAGCCTGCTTTTCATTTTACTTCAGTTTATTGGTATTTTTTATTTTTGGCCCAGCGGTTAGAGTGTTCGCCAATGGCCCGGGAGACCTGGGTTCAATCCCAGGTCGAGTCATACCAAAGACTTTAAAAATGGTACTTGATACCACCTTGCTTAACACTCGGCATTATAAGGTACGGTTCAAGGGTAAAGTGGAGCAATCCTGGGAATGGAGTAGCGCCCTCCCCTACACCTTGGTGTAGTAGCTATCGAAAAGGGAGCCTTTGGGTCACCCTCGACTATGGTCGCTAACTTTACTACTTTTACTTATTTAGCCTAATATGTAGAGTGCTTGTCAATGGTCCAGGAGACTGGGGTTCAATCCCGGGTCGAGTCATACCAAAGACTCAAAAAATGGGACTTGATTCTGCCTTGCTTAACACTCTGCATTATAAGGTAAGGATAAAGTGGAGCAATCCAGGGAAAGGAGTAGCACCCTCCCCTACACCTTGGTGTAGTAGCTATTGAAAAGGGAGCTTTTGTGTAACCCTCGACTAAGGCCATCAACCTTATTTACTTATTTATATATATTTTTCATATATATATATATATACATATTTATATATACATATTTATATATATATATATATATATATATATATATATATATATTATTTTCACATGCACACACACACACACACACACACACATGCACACTCACACATACATATGGAGGTGCCCATGATGTAATACTTATTGTTGTAGGAAACGGACACAGTATCATGAGTTCAAATCCTGGATGAGGCTGATTGCGTTCCACATAGCACTAATACCCTTGGGAAAGATATGAATCCAATTATTCACCTTCCAGCTATGGGTAAATAGAAGGGCAGACTGGGTTCTTTAGCCTTGGTTAGGCAACCAGTCTAGGAATGAGAAAACTCTGAATTCAAACCTGTTAAAACTCCGCTTACAAAATGGTGACATTATGTCACATCCTGTCCATGCAGAGGGGTTGGTAAGTACACACACACACGCACACACACAAACCTTTTTCTTTTTATTTATTTATTTATATTCTGCTATATATCATAGTTTCTCCATTATCTAGGACTCCAGAAATCAGGATTCTATGTATATTAAAGGTGTGTGGTCTCTTGATCCTGGGGAAAATTTTAAAAATGTTGATTGCTGTTTTATATTTGGGTGATGGAAAGAAGTTGACAAACATGTTTTATGTTATAGACTCCCTCATTTATTTTCTAATTTTATTCCCTCTTTTTATTCTGGATCTTCTGCCGTCATCTTTTTTAAAGGAAATTCTTAAACAAATTTGGGTTCTAATTGTTTTCTCTCACACAAACTATTCTGGATTTTATTCCTCCGACTCCTCTATATAAAAATGAAATATTAAAAATAAAAACAGTGGAAAATAACGAAGAGTCTTTGCCACTAAGCAGATCTTAGGTTAGAAAATTATTAAAGAACGCATGCACTTCATTGAAAGTTTATCAAAGTGTGGAAATACTTTTTTAAAAAATTAATAAGGCATTAAAGAAAATGTATGATAGATAACTCTTGATTAATGTCTGCTTGGTTACCTCCCTTGAGTCTTTTTTTTTTTAAATTACCAACAGAGCTGCCAAGGAGTGGTTTGATTAAGTGCCTACTCATTGTGGAGCATTTGACGATCAATGTAGAGCATCAGAAGATCGATTAATATCGAGACATGGATAATCATACTAAAATATTTGTAATGGACGTGATCTTCAATGCTTTTGAAAGTTTATTTTGAAAGTTTCAAAAAGTGATTTTAATCATTCTTCTACGTACATTTGAGTTTGTATATATATCATCATCATGTTGTACTGCTAGCACGGATTTCACAGACTCTCTCTCGCCATTCGTCCCTATTATCCATCACTTCCAGCAAGTCTACATCCTCTGTCTGTACAGATCTGTTGTAGGTAAGTTCTTATTGGTCAGCCAACACAGACATGTCCATGTGAAGGGATCCATTGGAAAATGTCGCTTATGAGTTTGTCCTTGCTTCTCCAGCAGTGTCCTACATGTTTTGTTTGTCTTATTTGAATGGTTTTTAGAGATGGAAGGTTAGTGGCTGTACAGCTGCTATTTCGTGGGAAGTTGCTCCTGGAAGCAACATATATATATATATATATATATAAGTAAGTAAAGTTGGCAAGCTTTGTCAAGGGTGACCCGAAGGCTCCCTTTTCGATAGCTACTACACTGAGGTGTAGGGAAGTGTGCTACTCCTTCCTTGGATTGCTCCACTTTACTCTTGATCCTTACCTTGTAATGCTGAGTGTTCAGCAAGGCGGAATCAAGTACCATTTTTAAAGTCTTTGGTATGACTTGACCTGGGATTAAACCCAGTCTCCTGGATCATTGGTGATCACTCTACTCATTAAGCCAATGACCCGGTTATATATATATATATATATATATATATATATATATACATTTACAAGGGTTGTTGAAAAAGTTCAAGCTTTACTCAGAAAGAAGAGCCATTGCTGTATATTTTTGTGGCAACACACTACTACTTCTTATAAAACTAGAAAAACTAATTCAAATTTCTCTCTTACTTTCTGTGCAGGTGAGGCCCATACAAAAGTAAGAGGTTTATAACAAATCTAAAATCTTAGTGAGGCTTAGAACTTTTCGAACGATCCTCAACTATATGCCACAAATATATATAACGATAAATTCTTATTTGCTGCTAAATTTGAATTCATATATATATTTATATATGTGTGTGTGTGTGTGTGTGTGTGTGTGTGTGTGTGTGTGTGTGTGTGTGTGCATGCTTACACACCTTATGTTGAATATTAACTTGAAGACCCCTTTTGATATACTGCATAAATTGCATCGGCAGCATAATAAGAATAATACCTGTTTCCTAAAGTAAACATGATGCAGATGCCCCAGTGAAAACACTGTTGAAATTGCATTGGTGGCATGCTAGAAGAGTCAGACACTGGAAGCAGAAAAAGAACAGAAAGTGAACTTGTTTACTAAACTAAACAGGATGCAGTTATTTTCTCAGTGGATGTGCTGCGTAAGTTGTGTGGAAGGCATGCAAGACAAGAGGCATGTCCATATGCAACACATAGGTGGGAGGTGTGACCACGAGGATTGTATAGGTGTCTGGAAAATTATATAAACCAGGGGAGATTTCGATCCAGGCAGAATGAAGCAGAAAGGCTGAGAGATTTCACAGGAAAACCGGACTGTCGCCTCAGTGTGTGTGCACTTTAGCTCTCTCTGACTTTCTCTTACTCTACCCATACATATATTTTGAGCAATAAAAAAAAACAAGAAAAGAAGCAGATTATATTTTTATACATCAGCATTGTTGTTATTCTTCCTATATACAACAAATAAGTAATGTTGGCGACCTTAGTCGAGGATGACCCAAAGGCTCCCTTTTCAATAGCTTCTACAGCAAGCTGTAGGAGAGGGCACTACTCCATTCCTTGGATTGCTCCACTTTATCCTTAATTCTTACCTTATAATGCTGAGTGTTAAGCAAGCCGGCATCAAATACCATTTTTTGAGTCTTTGGTATGACTTGACCTTGGATTGAATCACGGTCTCCCAAACCATTAACGAACACTCTACTCATTAGGCCAATGGCACATGACACAACACTTACACACACATATATTTAAAAGTTAAGCAGCATTTTTTGTTTTGCAAGATTTAAAACTGACTTGACACACAAAATGTTGCAGTAGATATGTTTAAATGTGTATTTCAATGACGACTTTTCTAAGGAAAGTTATTCATGGTAAAATGTAAAAAACAGATTTTCTTCTGCATCCTTATCATCATACTGCACATATCTATCTATTGCACATATCAATATATTGCAGATAATATACTGCACCTATCAATATACTACACATGTCAACATACTGCACATATCAATATATTGCAGATAATTGGTATAATGGTTAGAGTGTTCACCAATGGCCTAGGAGACCTATGTTCAATCCCAGGTCGAGTCATACCAAAGACTCAAAAAATGGTACTTGATGCCTCCTTGCTTAACACTCAGCAATATAAGGTAGGGATTAAGGGTATAGTGGAGCAATCCATGGAAAGGAGTAGTGCCCTCTCCTACACCTCAGTGTAGTAGCTATTGAAAAGGGAGCCTTCTGGTCACCCTTAACTATGGTCACTAACTTTATTAAAAAAGACTGTGGCTCATTCTGGACCTGATTATATACAAAGATGATTATTACATTCAAGGTTTATGTTACATTGTTTGATTTCTTCTTACTACCATGCTGTTCATCACCCAGCTCCTTACTTGTCATTCTGTTACCACTGGTCTCTTCTGCCATATTGTCATCATCTCTTCTGTCTCTTCTGGGTAGGTATTAAGAACAACTTTTATGCGTACATACTTACTTTGTTTCCTCATGACTCTTTATATAGATTGTTTCCATTAACTTGGAAGTCAGTGATCAGGGCATGGTGTAAATTGATCAGCTCCTGTTGGGGATTTGAAGTTATCCTATTTTTAAACTTCTTAGCTCATCTGATCGCATCACTTTTGTCTAATAAAAGCCAAGCTCTCAAATGATCTCCAGGTTATCACACATCAATTAAACTAGATGACTCTATGGTTTGTAACTGTTTTAGACTAACTGCACTACATGCTAATAATAGATTTTGCTAATTTATTATCTAGCAAAATGTCAGTATTTGGCATAACTACCATTCATATGAATGAAACTTTCTAAATACTTCCTCTTTTAAATCGTAGAGTAGCTGTACCAATTATTTGGGAGGTAGTGTAGAATTTGAAAAAGTAAATTAGAAATTATACTGATATATATATACATCCAGTTAACTAGGTATGAGGGACAGGGTATGACTCTGAGATCAGTTTGAGAGCTTGGTGAAGATTGAATTGTTTTGGTTATGTGATCAAAAAGTCTTAGAATTTAGAAAGATAGTTTGAAATATAATCAGTTGGTCCTGAGGAGCTTCAAAGTATACATGTGTGAAAAATAGGGAATATTTTTCTAATTATGTTCAAAGTATCATTCCTGAAGTAGTTGGATTATATATAAAAGAAAAGAAGTTATAGTTAAGAAGTAATAAAAGAACTTGCACACAAAAGTGTTTCGTATTAGTTCTTTCTAGTAAGAGATGTCTCTGTTAATCCTTCAAGATTAAACAGATGGGGTCAACCACAAAAGAACGAAAATGGGTCATCAAAAAAACAGCAAGGGAGTCGAAGGAATCATCACCATTGTCTGAAGAAGATAGTAGAGACACAAGTATCCAACACTTCATCCTACTTATTAATTTTCTGATATATCTGGATAATCTGAAGAATATTATGCCATTCTTTCTGGAGTGCCAATGCAAGTTCTACAAATGTCTGAATCGGGGAACCCAAGCTCATGTATTACAGCCTAGTAGGATGTCCTTGTGGTGTAATGGTCAAAGTGCTGGACTGCAGTATTGTAGTAAGTGAGTTTGAATTCCAGTTGCTGCAGATATTCCTGCGTTTCATTTTATCAGTTAGGTCCGACTTCCATATGATCGAGAGCCTATCGATAGCTGTCCATGCCTTCGTCAGTCGTGTGTCGATGTCTTTCTCGGTTGATGAGACGCTGCTTCCTAGGTAGGTGAATTTGTCGACTAGTTTCAGAGAGGCTCCGTCTAGTGTGGCAATGTTGCCCGTTTGGTTGTAACACATATATTCGGTTTTGTTTGCATTGACATGGAGGCCAATGCCAGCTGCGGCTCGTTCCAGACTATGCAGTAGTGTCTCTGCTTGATTAGGCGTATTCGCTAGTAACGCCAAGTCATCAGCGTAGTCGGCGTCCGTGATTGTTTTTGCGGGGTACCTTTTGCTTCTTCTCTTGGTCAGCTCGAAGCCATTTTCTCTGATTTTGTCGATCGAAGTCCTAAGCACATAGTCTAGACAGATGATAAAGAGGTACGGGGCTAGTGTGTCTCCTTGTAGTACTCCTGCAACAATGTCGAAGTATTCCGTGTCTCCATCTGGTGAACGTACTTTCACTTTGGTGTTTCTGTAGAGAATCATTATCGCTGCTACGGTTTCTTTTGGTAGGCCGCATGCTAGTAGAATTTGCTCCATCTTCCCTCTGTGTATGGAATCGAATGCCTTGGTAAAGTCGACAAATAGTAATGTCGCCTGTAAGTTTTTTGCCCGAACGCCTTCCAGGATTCTACGGTCCTTAACTGCACATATTCTCAGGGGTTGGGCATTGTCATTTAAGAAGAGAGGTCATAATGCCAGGGATTAATCATCAAAATAAAGTAAAATTCTTTCAAAGACTTGCTCCTGGTACCTTTGGTCATTGGGGTTGCTTTGCATTATAACTTGATGATATGCAATTCCTCTGGTATGCCATATTCAAGATCTGCTATCAGTCACTTGTGATCAAAACTGACATTCATGGGACTACTGCATCATTCGCTAAAAGCAGATGTTCAAATCAGTTTTGCTATTGCAATATTAGAGATGTTCCTCACTCTAAGATATTTGTCTTGGAGTAAGGAGTGGTTGTTGGATAGAACATTGTAAAGAAAGAACACTAGCCTAAAGGTTACTCTAGAGCAGGGCTTCTCAAATATTTTGTTTGTTGCACTCCTTGTTATTAAATTTAATTTTATTCATCTGCAAATAAATTGATTGAATATTGAATTACTAAACATAATTAATTTACTTGTGTAGCCCAGTTGGCTAGGGTTGTAGAATACACTGACTGCATCTCTGCAGAAGAGTAAGACCCCACCACAGCTAAACAGTGTGTCCTAATTATGACACTAAACAATCTGATGGTGAGGTGCCAGTAATTCTGGAGCTTTGGGGAATGCGGAGTATCCCTTTATTGCCATTGCTCTCAGGTCCACTCAGGCCTGGAGTGGTAGCACCTGATAGGGTCCTACCTATGGGTCAAATAGAACTGCTTGGGATTTAAACTGCATGCAAACAAATAAATTATGCTAAATTGAATTGTTAGTGATAGCAATACTTAAAACCATTTAACTTTGTTAACTCATGCTAAATTGAATTGTTAGAAATAGAACCGTTTGATCATTTAACTGTGTGTATCCACAAAATGTGTTTACAAATCAGACATTTAATATATAGGTATAAAAAGGATTTGGCATTAAATAACCTACAATGGTTGATATGCCATAAAACCCAACCAAATCAAATCCAATATATTTAATATATATGTATAAAGAGGATTTGGCATCAAATAACCTACAATGGTTGATATACCATAAAACACAACCAGACCATATATATTTAATACATATGTATAAAAAGGATTTGGCATTAAATAATCCACAAGGGTTGATATCCCATAAAACTAAACCAAAGTAATTTACTAGCATTTAATACAATTTAAATGACAAAAGAATCAGTTAACAATAAATACAAATACACCTTTAATTTTTTAATTATTTCTTACTCCAGTGTGACTGTCCAGCACGTGATCCACTATGCTGTGGGGACTCCCCAAATTATTTTTTAATGACAAGGATGGATTTGGTGGATATTGAGGAGATCACAATATCAAGTTGCAGGTTTGTGATTTTGAGCTGAGAATAATCATGTTCTATGTTCAAAGTGTTTCTATGTTTGCACATGGCTAAACCCAGATTCCACCAGATACAAACTTGAAAAATCTACTAAAATGACCTCAACAGTTGCAGAAAGCCGGGAATATTTTGTTAGTTTCCAGTAATATCCAATTCTTTTAAATATGTGCATAGATTTCAATATGTTTCAATAAATTCTTCTTTAAGAAAGATGTCTAAATTTGCTCTTTTCACTTCAGCATCAAATGAAGAAATAATCCATTCAGGAATTTTCATATTTAGAAGATCCTTCTTGCAAATTCTGAATGTGGTTTATATAGATAATCAAATCGTTGTCTAAAACAGTTTCTTCTGATTGCTCTACAGAGGACAAATTTGCTAAATTCTGAAAATTGCATTGGCCCAACATAAACTTGTATAAACCAATTTTAGCCAAGAATACTAAAATAGCTGGGGCTATGAGGATTTCTGAATGCAAACTAATAAATTCCCCTTGCTCTGAAGTATGCCATTGGTTGAAGAAAGCAACTCATTTTAATTGGGTTCTTTTCTTGCTTGTATTGCAAGCAACCTGTCCTCATGAGCATTAGTTTTCCTTGGCCTTCTAGTCCTCAGTCTATCCATTACACTAGTGGTTTTCAAACTGTAGTCCAAGTAGCACAGGGGATCCACAGATGCTTACAGAATGTCTTAATTCATATTTGCTCAGTGTATGTGGCATAAGAAGAGTTATTGTGGTTGTAGGTAGAATTGTTGGTATCTATTATCTTAGTGGTGATTTTTTGGACTGTTGTCCTCATCTTTATTGTGATAAGTTAAAACACAATGTTTCAGCTGCTATATCCTCCAGCCTTCTTCAGGTGTCCCTTGTTTATCTGATTTGAGAAATGATTAAACCAGGGAAATCATTTTTAAAGTTTGACTGTTGATTAAACGAGGTGTGCAAGAACTATGAAGATCTTATTCAACAGTCAAACTTTAAAAAGGATTTCCCAGGTTGAATCATTTCTATACTCAGATAAAGAAGAAACACCTGAGGAAGGCTGGAGAATACAGCGTCTGAAACATGTTTTAACTTATCACAATAAAGATGACGATAACAGTCCAAAAAATTACAACCAAAATGATTTCCCATATTGAATCAATTCTATATTCAGATAAAGAAGAAACATCTGTGGAAGGCCAGAGAATACAACATCTGAAATATGTTTTAATTTATTACAATAAAGATGAGGACAACAGTCCAAAAAATTACAACCAAAATAATTCATATATCTCAAAAATTCAGACAGATTGTTGGTATTTATTTGAGGTTTCTGAGTTATTCATTTGACTCCTTTTTCTTTTTCTTACTTCATTCACTTATTGTTTTCTTTTATCTGCTGAAGCTGTAAGAGAATTAAGGATGGAAGGAAAATGACAGGATACATTTATACTCAAACTTTATTTTGGGGTTTACAACTATTCTGTGGTGAAGAGTGTTTTGCTAAAACAGTAGGAATAGTCACATTTCCCAGACAAAGCATTGAACTATATTATATAATCGTTTTCAGTAATTACTAGTTTGAGTTTCTCATGTGTTTAGTGGGTATATTTTGTTGAGGCTACTACTAGTAGAGGACACAACCTGCCACTTAGTGAGCATTTGCGCTCCCTACTAGTAGCCAAGAGAAACAGGTCTTTTCAATTGAGTTGGTGAATGTTTAATGAGGAAGCATTTCTCTTTAGTGCCGGGAAGCCCCTTTTTTCAATCATGCACTGGTTTTATTTCCTGTCAGAGACCTCCTGGGAAACCATTACTTTTTGCATCTATTTATTTCATTTCTTTTTAATCCCTACAAGGGATAGAACTGTAAATTCATATTTCTAGTTGCTAGTACACACGTATGAAAATTCAGTTTAAACAACAACCACTCACAAAATTTTAGTTTTGTGTGGCTTCTCAGTATCCATGGTTGTCTTGGAAGGTGGTCAAAATGCTGCTACCTTTTGCAATAACATATGCAAAACAGCATTTTTAGTACTTACCAATATGATGATTAAATACAGGTCTAGACTTGTTGTGCAAAAGGAATTTTGTGTATCGTTGTCAAAAATATCACCAAGAATTGACTATTTGTGCCAAGCAAGCCAAGTATGTCCCTCTTACAAAATTTCATTACTCAGTTCATTTTATTCACATTGGAGTCCATGAGATAGACCCTGCAACAGAAAAGAGTATCGGCTCTGAAAAGTCTGAAAATTACTGCTTTAAATTGTACTTTTGCATCAAACAACAGATTACTGCATGGCTTATATAAAGCTGTTTTCTAATTAGACACATATTCCTACCTAATACTGAAAAATTTTCAAACAGATCTATTTGACCTCTCTGGGTCAAAGTGAACCTGGGAGTAATAGTTATGAAAGGGTACCCTATTCTCCTAAGATCTCAAGAACTGGAGCTTCACCATTAGATGCAGTTTATTGTCATAGCCAGGATACCCTTTTTTTTATGGAGTGATACAGTCAGCATATTCTAAGTCCCACTGACATTTATAACGGAAGAAGATCGGAGAATGTACTGGTCAAAATGTTGTGTGAACCATGAAAACAATAAAAACAGGGAATCTAATTATTTAAAAAAGTCTTTGAATGTTCATGATCTTTTTCAAAACTTTAAATGGAAATTGTCATTTCAACATCACCATTATCATCGACAAGGTGTGCTATCAGCATAGATTCTCTTGACTCTTTCTTGCTATCCATCCTTATCTGCCACCACTTGTGGTAAGCCCTCTTGACAGCATCTTGTGCTCACACAAAGCTGAGGAATGTAAGTTTTTGTTAATCGACCAACATTAAAAGAATTTTAATTATCAAAATTTGCACTATAAAGGAATTTAGAATTAAATTTGTATTAAAGGAATGGAAATGACAGTAAAAATGCTAAATTCAATATATAAGGGGATAATGTTTTTTGGTGGCTTTAGTATGTAATTTTAAACTGTAAGTTCCGCACTTTTCTCAGTTGAATACTGATTCAAAAACATAATACAGACAAAAAAGTTTTAGAAACAAATTATATACAAAGAAACAAGAAAAAAAAGATGGAAAGGAGCAAGTATTGCAAATTTTGGTGTAATTTGCAGGACTTATCTGAGAGAGGGTGTCCGGAAAACATAGTTCTTTGAATTTAAGTATTTTGTTTTTTTGGTTTCATTGAAGTGTTTCAGCTTTTCTTTAATTTGGTTGTTTTTTAGTAGAATTCTTGGGTTAAATTTTCAGCTCACGTAGCAGAATTCTCAGCTTTGGTTTTTTTTAATGTTAATTGAGTCTTCTGTAAAGTTGTCTTTTAGCAGAATTCTTGCATAGAATTTTAGCTTTCATTTCATTTTAATTGAGCCTCCCATAAAGTTGTCTTTCAGCAGAATTCTCAGGTGGAATTTTCATCTTTTGTTTAACTTAGTTTGATTTACAGTTAAGTTGTCTTTAGGTTGACTTTTAGTTGAATTTTTTGGAAAGCTTCTCGCCTGTTTGAATACTTTTTGGCTGTTCAAGAAGCAAGTGACAAAACCAGTCTCCTGGCCAATTTTTTCCAGCCTTAATCGTCTGGTGCCCAAGTTCACACTGAAGATTTAGTAGTAGCTGTCGACAAAATGGTGGAAGGCAGCTTTTGGTGCCTTATTATCAAGGCTTGCTTCTTCCTTTTCGACTCTGGCCAAAATTAAATGCCATACGTGGTCAGTTTGTTTTCTTTTTTGAAATAAATTTTTATAACACTGGTGTGTCTATGTGTAGGAGTTCAGAGAAGAACAGTGCTTACAAGTTTGTCCTTACTTCCCTTCCTCATCTGTCTTGAATCACATGCGAGATAGGTAGGTTTTGCTGTTTTGTGGAGTGCTGCTTCCAAGATTTGTTCAAAACAGCATGCAGTATCTATGTGGACTCCCCATCTTGCTTTTTCTCTTAGTTTTTTACCAGAAGATTGAATAAGTAACATTTTTATGGTTTGTTACATTATGTTCCTTTATATATATATATATATTGGGTTGGCTGAGGTTGGCAGTGTTGGTTGTGGTTGGACTGGAGTATTAGTAGTTGGTGCGGTGCTGTGTTCATTTGAAGACTAGACTCTGGATGACTGCTGTACTGCTATTTGATGCTGCTTATATATCTTCTGTATGTGTGCTGTATGGTCATATTTGCATAGCACGTGTGTGTGCATGCAAATATGCATATTTATAATCCAGCAGTGTCACTTCATTAAAACATCTCTGAATAACATACTTTCATTACTATACAATATATATATATATATATATATATATATATATATATATATATAACACAACAATATTAGAATATCAAAATAATAAACAAAAACTACAGATTCTCGAAGTACTACATATTAGAAACATGCAACCGACACTTAATAGAATTAATTTTCAAACCAGTGCTAATGTACTTAAATGTCTTTAGCTACTGACACTAATTATAGAAAACCATCTAAAAGCAAACGCCATAATCTTCAACAGTAAAGATGCTCTTACATAGTAGTAATATGCTAAAACAAAAGTTACATCACTTTTGTAATAGATCCTCCCCTAATGATGGCCCAAAGTCGGGCAGAAAGTACTAGGGATGCATACAACTATGGACAATACATAAATCAATTCCCCTGAATACGATAAAAGTAATACGAGAATTTGAACGGATCCAGAAGAAAATATGTAGACATAAAATGTCTATTATGTTTAATGAAATTTGTATATATATATATATATATACAAATAGTGGTGAGAATGAAGATTAACTATATAATAATATAAAATGGTATTAGACATTTATATCACTTAGCTAATTGTTCTAAATTAAAGGCTTTAATTAATTCTAGCACTAATTTTAAGTTCCTTCAAACTTGTTTTATTGTTTGATTTTTTTGTTTTTTTTTGTAATTCATAATCTAACTAATATTCACGTGTCTTTCTAAATGAATCTTTATTTTTCAGAGATCTTAACAAATAATGAAAAAAATTGCTGTGTTAGTGTTACATTATAGCTATAATTATCAACAGGATTAAAAAAAAAAAGTAACATTCACTCTTATTCATTGCAAGAAATAATTTCAACACTGGAGTTTAATTTATAAATCTCCCTATACTGTGATTATTTTCAGAACTCAACAGCTCACTACTACTGAAGGATAGGGAACCAATGTGATAGAGAAGTATTAAAGGGCAGGTAATCTTTTCTCTTTTGAAATGTGTGTAAATAAAGGAAGTTGGGAAACTTAAAAAAAAAATACATCCTCCTATTCACACGTATCCGAGATTTTTGTCGATTCTTTTTCAAAATTTTTTTGTATTTTTATAAAACACCTCACGAATTAATGCTAGAATTTGTTTAAACGCATTAAATTATTGTTATAAGTGAAATTTAATGCTAATTTAAATTCGCGGCTTTCAGGCTAGGATTAAAATCTCTTCACAGTCCCTAGATACCAACATGGCGGAAGGTAAGGTATATCAGTGAGTCTTCCCCCCAGCTTTAATATATATATATATATATATATATATATATATATATATATATATATATATATAACTCAAAATTATCGATACTGAAGGGTTCTGATATTTTTTTTATACGCTAAAACAAAACCAATTTTCTTCTCATATCATATTTTTTCTCTGACGTTGAACTCCTATTTTTTTAAAAATTCAATTTATCTGCAGTAATAAGTACGATTATTATAAAAACAAAACGTTAAAAACAATAGCGGTATCTTTTAAAAATCAGTTTTCTTAAAAAAAAACTTACCTTTTGGGGAAGGAAAATTGTTTTTCTTTTTTGGTTAGTATTTTGATTACTATTTTAGATCTCATTTAATTTTTTATTATTCGTTGCTTTTTCTTGAATTTAATACTTTTCTTTCTTTTTGTTTAATTTTTGTTAAAAAAAATTAAAGTCAAATCAAATTCAATATTTCATTATTTTTTCTTCGGTCTTGACTAAAAAATATTTGATTAAAAATATAGTTAAAAATTAACCTTTAAAAATGAAAATGGATATCTCTCGTTTGTCTCGAGATCGTAGGAAATTTTTTAACTGTTTTATTTTAAAACGAGTCCCTTTTAAAATTTACACAACAATAAAATTAAAAGTTAAGGGAAAATAAATAAAACAAATTATTAATTGTATTAAAAATAAATGTAAGAAAAAATAATTCAAATGTTTGATCACGTGGCTGTTTTCTCGTAAAATGTAATGTAGACAAGAAAAATTTCGTTCAGTTATTGAATATTCCCTCATTGGTTTTTAGTTATTTATTTCAAATTATAACTTTTAAAATATTTAATTTTATATGGTTAAACCAAAGACTTAATTCATTTGTTACTAATAAATGGTGTTATTACCAATATCATTTTGACAGTATTTTTGGATTTATTTGTCAAAAGTTTTAAACAAGTATTCGTAATATGGAACGTTATAAATTATAAAAATTTTAGAATTAAGTTAAATGAATATCATTTTATATTTGTGAAGTTATTTTCTGGCTCAAAAATTTTTGCATCTATTTTTAAAAACAAAAAAACTCTTGTCTTTTGGGATGCTTTTAAAAAAAGTGCGTATTATTATTTGTTTTTTTGTTTGTGTTGGCAACATTTCCTTTGCGAAGAATAAATGACCGATAATTAAATAAAATAATAGAAATTTATCAATTATTTGAAAAGTTCATAAGCAAATCAAAAAATCTAATTGTGTACATTTTCCTTATATGATTTAATTATAAAAATAAAATTTGTTTCATTTAATATTACTGTAATTTATTTTGAAAATAACCTTTAGTTTATTCTTTTTAAAAGTTTTCCGTGTGTTTTTATTACTTACAAAAAAAAAGAAAAAATGAAAAGTCATGTTTTCCATTATAAATTAAAAAGAAAAACTGTAAAAAAAAGTCATAATTGTTTTCATTTTAAGGATATAATCGTGAATTTTATTATTTAAAAAAATCTTCTGAAATTTAGAAAATCTTGTCTGTTGAAATAGGAATTTTTAAACACTTTAATTAAAGTGTAAATTTATTGATAATTAAAAAAGTCCACACTGCTATTAAAAAAATCTAATTCTGTGCATTTTCTTTAGATACTCTAAGTATTAAAAAAAAAATTTAAAAAAAATTACTTGAAATTATTTATTTTGTAGATAACTTTTTATTTTTTGAAGTTTTTCAGGTGTTTTTATTAATTTCTTTAATTAAAATAAAGATCTTATGAATTATAAACAAAAGCTTTAAAAATTCAAGGGTAAAATAAAATTTGCTTGTGTTAATAAATAAAAAAACAATGACAAAAAATTTTCTTGTGTTAATAAATAAAAAAACAATGACAAAACTAAAATTTAAGAAAACTTTGTATACATTGAAATTAAGTATTTTTAAGCACTTTGATAAAGGGTAAATTTATCAAATATTTGAAAAATTCATGCTGCAATTTGATTAACATATTTTGTGCATTTTTCATGAGATAATTTAAAATAATTTCTGAGATTTCATTTATAAACTTGATGCAAATTATTTTGCAAAATAACTTCAAAATAAAATCAAGAACCAAAAGAAAAATGGACACACATTTAAAACTTGAATTTCACATTTTAAGTATTTACTCATGAATTTTGATTAAAAGAAAAATAAATAATTAAAAATATTCATAAATAAGTAAAACTTTGAATACATTAAAATTAATTATTATCAAAATATGTTTATATAATATATATATATATATATATATATATATATATATATATATATATAAGCAACTAAAAATTTGAGACCACTTTGATTTTTTTTTTCTTTTAACTTAAGAAGGAATAAAATCTTACATCTTTAAAAAAAATAAATTCATTTTTTTTCTGTTTGTATGCAGCTATGCATTAATTCTTTTAATAAAAATCAATATAAAATAAGTATAATTTTAAAGCAAATTTATATTTCCGTTTTATCAAAGAATCCACTGTGAGCATTTATTACTGTTGAGCAAATTCTTCGCATCTTTTCTTTTAACTTTTAAAAGTATGTTTCTGGAAGTGATTCTCGATATTTTTAGGCAGTTGACTTCGAACTTTGATCAAATGTAAAATTAGCCTTTATTATGAACTTAGAGAAACAATTCAGGGTTTAAAAATGGAAACGTGATAATGTTGAAGAGTGAAGTACCTTTTTTTATTTTTAATTTTTAACTTTTTCTTTTGGGTGAAATAGAAAACAAAGTACTGCCATGATAGTGGTTAGATAGACTGAAATGTTGGCATATATAAGATACATCCTAGGAATATTTTGTTCTTCTTAAGTGTCTGGTGACTTATTTATAAGTACAAAATGCAGGATTAGCATACTTCTTGCGTGCTCTATCCTAGTGCTAGATTTCTAGATTTTATAAAATGTTTCAATGTTGACATGCCACAGTGATTGACAGAGAGAACTGAATGAGTGAATCCTTTGACAAACTGCTCTCCCATAACTACCTTACCAGCTCAGACTATACCTGCAAAAAAAGAAAAAGAGCTAGCCTTGACAATGATGAAGAAAATCATACATTAAACTGGGATTTTAAGAGAAAATTTCAGTATGATTTAAAAAAAAAACGCTGGTGCCTTGATTTTAGGATGTTAAATTATAAATTTCTTGATTTGTTTTCTTATTCAAATTAAGGTAACTTAAAAAAAATTCTTAACCAAAAAGAGCATAAAATTTTTTCAGCACCTCCTTTGATCCTCCAAAATAAAAGGCAGTTTTTTATTTTTTTTATTTTGCTCTCTGAAAATTAAGTGCTTATTTTTGTAAGTATTAAACATTTATTAAAATTAAAATAAAATTATCAATTTTTTTTTCTTGGCTGTGGAAGATAATCTAATGACTATTTCTGAATTATTTTTTGAAATTAATTCATTTGATAAATTTTAAATCATAAGTTGGAAGAATTTTTTTTATTTATTTATTTATTTTTTTTTGTCATCTTTCCCCCAAATGATATTTCATTCCATTTTTTTTTCTTTTCCATTTCATTTCTCTTATTTTCATGTAAATTTGAAACTTCACAGAAAAGGTCAGTCTGTCATTCTCTATTATTATATATATATATATATATATATATACACACACACACACACACACACACACATATATATATATATATATATATATATATATTATTTAAAAAATGATAACTCTTTTTTCGAAAGGATTTATCTCATTTCTCTTTTTTTTCTTTCTCTCTGCTTGAACTGTATGTCCACTTCATTTTTTGGGGAACTTATTAATTTGAGCCAAAAAGAAAAAAATGGGGGAAGAACATGAACCACCTTATTGTTGAAGAACAACACTTATGTTTTTTTAACACTTATTTGTATGTGTTTTTTTAACACTTATTCATATGTATATGTTAACACTTATTTGTATGTGTATGTTAACTATTCATATTTTTGAAAAGTTATCCTATTTAGCTGCTGCAGCAAATTTAAAGTTTGCATTTTTCTAACCAATGTTTATATGAATATAACCTATTTTTTGCTCTATTCATTTTGAACCATTTAGTCAAGTGATAAGTATCAAGATATTACCAACTTTATCCCATAATAGTTGTTGCATTTAGTGTGTGAAATTTATATGCAAATGTAACCACTATTATGAGACAGTATTCGTTTGCAAGAAATCCAAAAATATGCTTGCAATAGATTAAGTCTTATTTTTTTTTCTTCAGGAGCCCAAAAGTGTTATAAAAATATATTGACTCAGTATTGAGTTTAAAAAGGAGTAAAACTAGTAATAAAATATTACTACCTCTGTTCCATAATTGTTGTTATATTTAGTGTATGAAATGTAAATGTAACAACTATTATGAGACAGTGGTAAAAAATGTTTGAATACCTTGATCAACAATGGCAGAGAAAAAAATTATCTTATAACTTAAATATATTTATTTATATTTCCTTCAAATTCTAGGCTTATAGATTTCCTCTTTTTTTTTCTCCCTAGAACTATTTATATTTATATAAAATACAAAAGCAGTTATTCCCAATAACTATCCATGTAATTTTAAGTCATTTAAAAGATAATTTTTCTTTGATTCAGTTCTTTGCATCAACATAAGTCTGACCAGTTTGTATAAATGTATCATTCAAATAGCATTTCTAATGTCTTGTGTTACTTAGATTTTGTTGATATTAAATAAATATATATGAAACTGCTTGAATTTCTTATGAAATTTATATTAATATTTTCCCAGTATTTTTTGACATAAAATAAGATAAAAATGTTTCATCTATTAAAAGTCTATCCTATGCATCTGTGTTAAGAATTTATGCAAGAATGAAGAAATACATCTTGTCATCTTAAGTTATTCAGAAGTGACCAGTTATTTATATATGTACATTTAAAATAAATTCCAAGTTCTACTATACAAATTTACTCAGCAGAATAATTTTACAAATTGTAAACAAAACAAAAATAACTTTTTGTTTTAGTGATTTTGTGGTATTTAAACCAATTGATTGCTAGTAAATGTAGTTAATCCTGTATTCTAATCTTTTAGCCTTTGTCATTATCTAGTATGTTTGATAAGGTGATTTCTGAAAGAATGTATTGATTAAAGCCATAAAATATTGTATAAAATCAGTTTTGATTTAGCTGTAGCAGTTATGTCCCTTGACAATATCTTCATATTCATGTCCCATTTATTGAGCACTTGAATTTTTATCTATTTTTATATTTCATAACTTATTTCAAAGAGATGATAAAATGAAATGCATTTTTATTTTTTTTATTAGAATGTTATTGTTATAAATTCAATATTAATGATCTTCACCATACTTTGTCCTATAAATAAGAACATTTTTTATGAGTAATAATAGACTAGAGTACTACATAATATAAGTGTTATGCATTAGGTAACATTTGTTTTTATATATATTATCTGAATTTCTTTGGAGTGTTGTCATTTATTATTAATGTTTTACTAGTATTTAAAAAAAATCTGTTACTTTATATCCTAATTTTAAAGTTGTTCTTCTGGGAGGTAGAGCAAAAGTCATAGAGCAGTTATTTGTATCTAGAGATAAGTACATATAGTAAATTTGTAGATGTAACAAAGTACTAACACTACCCCAACCCTGACTGCTGCAATGAATTGAAGACTTCAGTGTTTATAAAAATATTTTTTCTATTTGGTTTAGGTTTCAGGTACCAGTTCATTAGTAGAATATTATTTCTGTTGTTTATTATATTTTTAATTAGTTTACATTTCATGGATTTTAATTTGTTAATAAAGTGTCCAACTTTTGTTATTCATCATACCCCCCCCCCGCGGTAATTTTAGGTAACCTATTTTTAATAGGTAAAGTTTATAAAGTTCTTGTCTTGCGTAGATGGGTTCTGTTATTCGTATATATTTTTATTGAACAATTTCTTTTAGAAAAATACATGAAGAAAATAATCAACAAAAAATATGAAAGTGTACAAGGTCAAATATAATAAGTAAGTAAAGTTGGTGACTGTATTCGAGGGCGACCCGAAGGATCCCTTTTCAATAGCTACTCCACCGAGGTGTAAGGGAGGGCGCAACTCCTTTCCCTGGATTATTCCACTTTACCCTTGATGTGTACCTTATATTGCTGAGTGTTAAGCAAGGAGGTATCAAGTACCATTTTTAAAGTCTTTGGTATGACGCAACCTGGGATTGAACCCAGGTCTCTTGGACCATTGGCAAACACTCTACCCACTAGGCCAATGAGCCGGTTTTCAAATATAGTAAGTTTACTTTGTTAAAATAATTGCTGGGCAGTCTATAGAATACCTTTGCTGGTTATGTTTATTATAACAATTGTTTAGTATATAAATGATTACCAGTGTGTTGTTAATTATGATCAGATGGTAATTATTTCATCTTTCAAAGTCGGAAGGCTTACTGTTTATTTTATTCATTTATCATAACTGTGTTAAACTTATTTTCTGTTTTAAACTAAATTGCAGATTTGTTTTTCACAAAAACTTGTTCATTTACTTCATATTTGGCTGATGGGAGGGAGAGGACTTACCTCCTCCACATATTTTTTTATTTTGTTTTTTTTAAGAAGAATATGAAAATTCTTTTGCTTGATATGTATCTGTGTTCCTTCTATTTATTTGTATGTAGTTAATTATCAGTAGAAAATCTACTTACTAGTTTTAGTACTAATAGCATTAGATTAATTACTAACCTATATCATCAACATGCTAATAATCTAGCCCTGCTTGATATATCTATTATGCATGTGTAAAAAAATATATATATTTACATTCCCTATTCAAATTATCTCTTGTATTGCCCATATACAATTTGCTTTTGATGTTTGTCAGCATCCAATTTATTATTTTGTAGATTAGTTTTACATTTTATTGTACAATATTTCGTCAACATTTTGTCTCTTGATCTCTGTTTTCACTGAGCCATAAAATCTGACAACACCACCTGCCTCATCTTTTTCTTTTTTGTTTAGGTCAGTTCCATTTATCATTTAATAATAGCAATTAAAAAGATTTCAAACTATTATAGTTTAATTTTTCTGTAATTCTTGGGTTTGTTTCTGTTATCTTTTACTAATAGAAGCAAAGCGTAAGCAGGGGAGACTTACTCTTTGTTTTAGCTTATGAAGCAAGTAAAAAATTGTTTGATTTATTTAATGATATATTCCAGAATGACCCACAAATGAGATCACCCTTCCCATCATACTTCACACCTCAGTATGTAAAAGGATACCCACTGTATGAGAACCACTTGGTTTGATAAAGTAATAGTCACCAAGTGCCACTGATGCAATCTATACAATTCTTAGATATATATGTTCTCTCAGTGATATTTAGCACTCCTTATTTATAAATATAGTAAAAGTAAAGTTGGCGACTATAGTCGAGGGTGACCCGAAGGCTCCCTTTTCAGTAACTACTCCACTGAGATGTAGGAGAGGGTGCTACTCCTTTCCCTGGATTGCTCCACTTTACCCTTGATCCTTACTTTATAATGCTGAGTGTTAAGCAAGGAGGGACCAAGTACCATTTTTTTGAGTCTTTGGTTTGACTCGACCTGGGATTGAACCCCAGGTCTCTTGGACCATTGGTGAATCCATCTCTTCTCTCTAGAGCTATGGCAGTAAGGTAGATTGGGTTCTTTAACCTTGGTACAACAACCAGTCTTGAATTCACACTAACTGAACTCTGCTTAAAAATTGATGTTATTTCATATCCTGCCTATGATAAACGGGTTGGGTAAAAACATATAAGATATTTTGAAGTAAAATGCTTGCTTATATGAACCTGTTTTATCAAAAAAAATAGTTTCAGCACTGCGAACTAAAACTGTTTTATTGATGAAGATAACAAAATTAGAATTTTAATTATCTAGTTAAATTTAGATAAATACATTAGCATCTTATTCATGTATTTCTCCTTGTTAATTTTGAAACTAAAGTTTAAGAGCACTGGGATTTTTTTTATAGCTAAGTACAGATCAAGATCTAGTAATTTATAATAAAGAAATTAACCTATGTGTTTAACAATGAAAAAAAAAATTTTAAAATCAAATAGAGCTTGATTATCTGATTATTACTTCAATGAAATGTTTAGTGAACTCTATGTGGTCACAAACAAATCATTGTACCTTAAAGCATTCAGCTTCGCCTTAGAATTAAGAGGGAATAGAAAGAGGTATGTTAATTTGATTCTAAATTTTCATAAAACACTATTTACATAACGATTTTTTTTATCTCGTCATCTGAATAACTCAGCTAAATTTCGCTTAGTCAGTAAAATAAAAAAATGTACTGTATAATTATAAAAAAATTTAATGTGGATATTTATGAAGTTTTTCTCATTCTGACTCTCAGGCCTTGGTTTGCTAATAGAATCAGCTGTTTCTTATTGGTCACCTGTCTAAGTCACTTAATGATGAGGGAGTTATTTATAAAGTTTTACTTAGTCTGGCACATGGGCCTTAGGTTACTGACAAGACCTATTAATCCTAAGTGGTCAAGGGTGATCTGGCAAGAACCAATGCTTTTAGCATGACCTGATAATAGGTACGCACATTCATACATATACTCACAATTATGTTTTGAATTTAATGTTAAAAGCATTTTTAATTTGTAAAATCTTTACAATGCTCTGTGCGCAGAAATATCACACTATTTTCAACAATGAAATAAAATAATGTTAGAAAGTCATTGACACTGGTTTTCATGTTGATGATCTTCAGGTAAGCCAGTATAAACACATCTGAAGACTATTGACTTAGTATGTCAGCCAAGTAATTCTCATGTGACTCAAAGATTATAGATTTATTCAGTTGAATTCAATAGATTTCAGACATATCAATACTGGGTCACCCGAGGATCAGCAACATGGAACTCAGTTGTGAGTTGTAATCCTGTTTTTATTGTTATTCTATTTATAATTGAAAATATTGTGTGTATGTAATATATATATATATATATATATATATATATATATATATATATATATAATGCAAATGAATTTTATAAACTGTTAATGTTTATCATGTTAGCATTAATCTTGGTTTCTGTAAGATTTGGTTTGATTGTTGAAATTGTTCTACCTAATAACTTCTATTTAAAATCACATTTTCAATTTTAACACTTATCTTAAATATATCTCTTTTTACTTGTTTATAACATTAGTATTAGTCCAGGTTAAAAGCATGGTAAGTGTTGCCTAAAGCCAAACGTTTTTTTAATTTTTTTTTTTAATAGATTTTATTTTCTTGATGTAAGTATCTTCAATGATACCTGCATCAGAAAAGTATGGTTTAAGGTTACCCTTACTGTACTTTTAACCTGGAATATATGGTAAATATAATTATTTTGTGACAACTATATTTATATCTTTCTGGAGTTGGTATATTTTCTGCTAACATGAAACTATATTTAAACAAAAAAAGGATAAAGGTCATTAAAGAAATGAAGCAAAAAACACTTCTAAGTTATCAAAATTTGATTAAGCTCTGTTTTTTTTATCTTCTAAGATTTTTGAAACAATAAAGTTGTTGCAAAATAATTTTATTTCCACATCATCCTGTTATACTTTTTAAATATGACTTGAAATTCCTAATATAATTTGCCAAAGTTCTGATTATATTACATCCTTTAATCCTTTACTTACCAAAGAGATGCCAAATCCACTTCCCACAAAGGTGTGCCAGCTGAATAAAAAAAAAAGAAACCTTGCTTCCTTTGTATGTCAGAACATTAGAGCAGGATTTCCCAAGGTGTTGTGGCTAAAGTGCTGAATTGTGACATCATTGTGAGTTCAAACTCCAGTCAAGTTATGTTCACTTTTGGACTAATACCTTTAGGAAAGGTATGAACCCACTTATCCCCCAAGCTATGGCTTAAATAATACTACTACTGTTATTCTATAAGAATGACTTTGGTATTAAATAACCCATGAAGGTTGATATGCCATTAAACAAAGAAACCAAACCATTAGAAACAACATGATCGTTCAAATTCTGAAATAATACAATGGTAGTTTCATTGAAAACAGATGTATTTGTTGTGTTTTCACTGATTCATGAAAGCAAGTATACTAGAAAACAGTAGATAAATTGTCAAGAATTCTGATTAGTCATTTACTAATTTCAGTATTAAAATTCTGATTGTTTGCTTCAACTTCACTTGAAAATAAGCACAAATTTTGGCAGCAGATTTTCTTGTAGGCCTATTTTATTAAAGATGACAGACAAGGATTTGTAGCGGAGTTGTTTTTTTTTTTTTTTTTTTAAATTTCCTTTAACCTTTTCATGTTTGTGAGTGCGATGTTGCAATGAAGATGAAGGCTGTTTGATAATTGTCTAAGTGCTGTGGACTGCACATGATAAATGATCCCATAAAACATCTTGTAATCTAGGGTGTGGTCGTACCTACACCCTCGGCCATAACCCACAAAAGTTGAAAGTACATGTACTCAAACTGTAAATCAGATTTCAGAGAATCTTTTAACAACCTTCGTCCTCATTTGTGATATCTTAATCGTGAACAAGAAAAGGCTAATAAAAAAAAAGTTAACTCCAAACCCTTATCTGTCGTATAATGTAACAGTTGAGTTTTCTTCCAGTTACATTGTATACGCTTCATATGTGAGTTTTCTTATATCAACCTGAAAAGGAATATATAACTGTAGCCATACATCGAGCACTCCTATAGATTTATATGAAATCCTTCATATACTTTATACATGAAAAATCTACACCCATTATCTTTGGACGCTGACTGAATATTACTGATATATATTGTTTAGACAATTTTGGTTAAAGACTACAAAACTTTCCTTTTTATTGTCTTTTGTTTTTTCTTACTAGTTTGTGTCAGGGTCCAGTTGATAAAGGAGTTGCCCTAAGTTCTGCTCCCAAACACTTATGATCATATCCATTGATCGGCTTCATGGGGATTATATTTTTATAGGTATTGTTTATTTTTGTTTAATTTGGGTGCAAAATTCATTTTGGTGGAGGTGCTTTGGTTAGATGTATTGTTAAAGATGTTTAGTATGCTTATGCCGGTGTTGAATGCCATTTCCTTTGTTTATTTTTTATTCTGATGGCTTCAACTGGATCCTGACACTGAGAAACTAGCAAGAAAGCTTGAGAAAACCTAAGGTCATAAAAAAGGAAAGTTCTATCGTCTTGTCTAAACTTAGTGTGAAAATATACATTATATAAGTAAAGTTGGCAACTGTAGTGAAGGGTAACCCAAAGTCTCCTTTTTTGATAGCTACTATACCAAGGTGTAGGGGAGGGCGGTACTCCTTTCCCTGGATTGCTTCACTTTACCCTTGATCCGTACCTTATAATGCTGAGTGTTAAGCAAGATAGCATCAAGTACCATTTTTTGAGTCTTTGGTATGACTCGACTTGGGATTGAACCCAGCTCTCCTGGGCTATTGGTGAAAAACTAATTTGCTGGAGTATTTATATATTATCATAGTGATACCCTACTTTATATCCACTCGTTTAGCAGCGTTTAGAATATGTTAACTGTATTCCTTGCTGAGGAGTAAGACTCTGCCTCCAAAGGGATGTCCTGCATCTGATGGAGATCTGGGGAGTGTAGAGAACTCCTTCATTGCCATTACTCCAAGATCCACTCTGACTTAGAGAGGTAGTGTCTGTTATGGTCCTATCTATGGTTAAAATAGGTCTGTTTAAAAATTACTTGTATTAACATGAGACTGACATAAAGAGGTGAGAAAACATTTATTTTAGGGTTTATCCTGCTCTGCTGGCCAGTATTTGCCCACTCTTCTGATTTAAGAAAAATCGTTTTTATAACAGTTTATTCATTTCACTAATATATATATATATATATATATATATATTAAAGAAAAATAAAAAAGAAGCCTTCCTTTTGTATTATCTTTGATCATCAATTCTGAAGCTAATTTAGGAATTTCTACTTCAAAACATTATTGCCGTTATTTTTCTCTCATTTCCTTTTTTATAATTGCGTTGTGAAAAAAAAATGTCCCTCATTAATCACGATTTTATAATTTCTCTTCACTTCCAGTTTTCACAATCCCTTTACTGGGCTTTGCTGCTTCCATTGTGTGTAGAATAGCAGTTCCTCCTGTGTAATAAAAAAATATTTAAAAAAGACCTTTGCAAACTAGGGGAGAGGGATCACTGCAATTTTTTTTATGAAGCATTTGAAATTCATTTATGTATTTTTACTCCAACTTGGGAGAACTGGGAATCATCTGTTTAAAAACCTCAGATTTCTTTATGTATATTTATATAAAGGCCACCTGCGGCGACAGCAGCAGCAGAAACTCCATGTCATATCCTATCCTATTTATAGAACCTATGATTAATTACAAATAAGGGCTAATATTTAAGTTATCTCCCTTGAGGAATAATAATTTGTGTGAGTGTGAATGAAGGCTCCCACATCATTAAGTTGGTGGTTGAATTGGAAATTGCTTTTTCTAAGGTTTTTATTTGCTATCTTATGGTAATATGTAAACAGTGGCTCATAGCATAGATGATTTTATATATATATATATATATATATATATATATATATGGGGGGAAAAACTGAAAATAAATCTGACTGTATGAAAATGTAAAGAGATGAAAAAAACCTGTCTTTGATGGATGATTTTATTTATTGAATCAATTTATTCAAATATCTAATAAAATCATCCTCAAGACCTTGTGTTTTTTATCTCTACATTTTCTCACAGACATACACATATGATATACAATACTATACAATATATAGTATCTCACCATACAATATTAATGTTCATTAACTATATTGGCTATTGTTTTCTTGTCACCATCTTTAATGCTAGTATATATATATATAACAGGTTATGGGTTAAATAGTACCACTACTATTCTTCTTTGAGGATGGCTTTGGCATTAAATAACTCATGAAGATTTATGCTTTGAACAAAGAAACCAAACCAAATCTAATATATAGGCTGTGTAACACAAATCAAAACCATATATTCCTAATACTATCTTGTATTTCCTTCAGAGTAGTAAGACACACTCTGCCCCCTTCCCCTCAAAAAAGGGCTATCTTAGGTGTGACACTAAACTGTATCTGATAGTGAGGCTCCATTTCTGGAGAATCTTTTCATTACCATTACTCCCAGGTTCACTCTGACTTAGAGTGATAGTACCTGTTAGGGTCCCCTATAAGGAACAAATAATTATTTGTATTTGATTGGAGTACTTGAAACCATATAACTGTGTGCAAACAAATGACTATTATTAAATAGGAATAATTACTTGAAATATAATTCTGTATAAATTATTATTAGATAGGAATACTTGATATTATATTTGCTCTATTGGCTGGGGCTGTTGAATAGGCTGACTGCACCTCTGCAGAGAGGTAAGCTCCCCTTCCCCCATGAAGCCACTTGTTAGCTATGGATAGCAACTTGTAATCCTGGTGGCTGAGCAGTTTGTGATTCTGCAACCAAAGTGGTCATGTGCCTTGTAACATTCCACTTCGGCCCTTACTGGGCTAGACAAGCAGTTGGTCAGTGAGGCTCAGTCAAATCAGTCAGCTGGTTATTTCAAGCTCTTGTAAAGGTGGTGGTTGTGGATCAGTTTTGCTCAGGTAGCAATACTTGAAACCATTTAACTGTATGCAAATAAATGATTAGTATTAGATAAAATTATTAGTGTTAGCAATACTTGAAACTATATGACTGTATGCTAACAAATGAGCTTTAACTTTGTTAAAAAATAAAATTACTTACAAAGTATTCACTTATTACACACAAGATTTGACATTAAATGACCATCAAGGGTTGATATGTCATTAAAGGAAGTAACCAAACTTTGATGTAATATAACAAAAAACTATTAAACAATTACACAAAAAATATAAACATGCAATTTCCTAACCTCTTGGCATAAAATATTATAGATGGGTTGGCATGCTGTTAAAATCAATTGATCAGTCCAGTTCCTACTTATGGTTTCTCCTTAATATTATAAACTGTTAGTTGCCATATATAGTTTTAATATTTGTGTTACATTGCCGATAAATTATTTCTTAGACATTGGTGCCCTTTATAGATATGAAAACTTTTAAACAAGAGCTTAATCAAAGAATTTCTTGAATCCAAAATGCATTTCATTTCTTTTTTTCAAATATTCTCATTATTTTGATTAAAAAAATTCTTTTATTATAGTCATACAACATAGATGCAAACATAGTATTTATTACAAAACAAAATAAAACTGTGATTTAAAGAATCTTTAAGTGGATAGTACCGTTAAAAAAATCTCGTTATATCTCTATTGAATGTGTGTTGTGTTTTTATAATTCAAAAGTCATTTAGAACTGAAAAGATAACATTTTTTTTTCTTAAAACAAATTTCTTGTACATTTCACTGGCCATTGTCCTTGGCAACACTGTTGGTATCTGATCATTGGGATGAATACCAGCTGAAAAATAATTTATTTTTAATGAATATTTGTTTGAATTTAAAAAAGATTTTTTTAAAAAGAGTTGATGAATGTGTTTTTTAGTTTTAAGTGATTCCTTAATCAAATTTATCATGTCTAGCATTTATCCTCTTGTTTAATTATTAGCAATAATTAGTAAAATGCATTGCATGATTTAAAAAGGGGACTATTTTTTATGACACTTAATTATGTGTAAAGTTATTTTGATTACAGTTAATGTTTGAAAAAGCCTTTAAAACCAAGTGCTCAGTAGCTGATGGTGAAATTGTAGCAGTATCTAATTCTGATAAAGTTAATTATAACCAATATCAGGATGTATACCAAAACTTTATACTAACTTATGTATACCTCTCTATATTTCTGAGATGACGTGTTATTATTATTCTGTATATTGCAGCCTGCTCTACTTTCAATGTTTCAGACACTGTACTGTTTAGCCTTCTTCAGGTGACTTTTGTCATATTCAGTAGCCTTCCTGGACTTTTGAAATTCAAAATTACCAGACGGTTACCAAATATGACAAAAGGCACCTGAAGAAAACTGGAGTGTACAGTGGCTGAAAAGTGAGTATAGCTGTCTTCAATATTATCGAGAATAATTATATAAGCTATATTTTTGTAGCAGTGTTTCTTGTAAACAAATTTTGTTAAAGATTATAGACCAGTTTTCATTTTTTTTTTTTTTTTTTAACTGATTTTTTTGTCTTTACACAAGGTTACTAATATTAGGTTCAATCTTATAGAGAAATTGTACAATATTTTCTTCCCAAGCCCTTTCAACCACCAATGGTCATTTTGAAGAGTTTTGAAATCTGAAAAACTTTGTATTTTCTTTATTTATGATATTTGTTAGATTAAGAATTTAAATTCATAATTCCATGTATTTTTTGATGTAGCTAATCATTACAATGCATGTATGCCATTTGCAATATGTAATTAGTGGTGTTATTTACTATGCCTAGCTTATCTGTGGCACATGACCAGAAGTATGGGGCACCCAGTTAGTATCTAACTTATTAACGATGCTCTGCTAATCTAGTTTGCTAACCATTACTCTACATGAGGTGGTCATATGTAGTTTGAGGTAGCATATTGAAAGAAAATTTTGAACAATCTTTTTACAGACTTAAACATAACATTTATAGTTTTGTGTAAAGAGAGGAAAAAAACTATAAAAGAAAATATTTGAAAAATCTTTTTTTTTTCTAAATTTATTTTAACAAGACTTGTTTTTATATATATATATATATATATATATATATCCTATTTTTTAAAACTTTAAATTAGTTTGTTAGATTAAGAGAAAATTCCCTACCCAGTTGGTTAGCTTTCTCTTAGCTACTTTTATTTTAATTCAGAACAAGAAAACGGGACAACTGGAGCGCTTGAAGCTTCCACTGAACAACAAGAATCTGTGACAAACCGAGAGATTCCTGGCAATGTACAGGTAGACTTTGTTCCACTTTGTTCTTTGTGAAATCTAGTTTTTGGAGTGCACAGGGATGGATGTCTTTCATTTTTCTTTTTTCTTCCGTTTCAAGTGAGGACTCAGCAAAACTTGATAATGAAAATCTAAAGTATAATGTTGAACTATAAATGAATGAATGATTGCAGACAAATCAGATCCTTTATTGTTTTATAAATACACACACACACATATATAATACACATTGATAAACAGGGCCAAAAAGTTCTCAGCCCAACAAAAAAGGGAACGACTTAGACCAATAGAACACACTCAACACATTTATAAAGTTTGTTTGATACTTTAAAAACAAAAAGTCATTCTCTTAGTTAAGCTGAGGACTTCTCAGCATCTCATGGTGTGTGTATATATATATATATATATATATATATATATATATGTGTGTGTGTATGTTAGTAAGTGTTTTATATATATATATATATATATATATATATATATATATATATACACGCACACAGACGTGTAAATGTGTATAGATATATAAGTGTGTCTGTGTGTACATATGTATTGAGATAGGTTTTTTCTTTTCTTTTTTTTTATGCATGTTTAAATAATAACAGACAAGTTATGTGTAACTCTTTAAAACTTTTTTTTTTTTTTTTTTGTGGTGAATGACTGATACCTTGATACAGGATTGAAAGTGGTTCAAAGTCTGAGGATGTTTTTGATATGAATAGTTAGGAGTAACATCAGTTATTGTTAAGAGTTCATTATATTATTCTTAACTTTGTCTTGTTTGTCTAAAATAAATGAACTAATGCATCTTTGAACTTTGGACAGTTCTTACACACTTTCAACATCTCATTTGCCAACAGGAAAACTTATATTGTTTTTTAATATCCTCTCAACACAAACATCCATCTGAACTGAAGTGTGGAGGCGTTTGATTGAAAGGATGTGGTTAGAAGTCATTTTCAGTTGTATCAAATGGTGAGAAAGTTTGTGTTTTGAACAGTTGGATTTCTGGAACACTCCAAAGAGGACATTTGGGGGGGGGGTATCATTTTAGAAGTCACTTTTTTAAAGGCTTTGATATCTTCTTTAGAAGATGAAGGATGGTTTGGAAACTCTTAGAGATGGTCAGCCTGAATTATTAAAACCTTAAAAACCTAGAAACCAAACAGTAAACCCATTCCTTTCATTACTTAGATCAAGTGACGATCACATATCTCATGAACCTTTTTGCAAGAGACAACTTTCAAACCTATCAACAATGTTAAAATAACTTGTCTGTTATTTTTAACTAACACATACTCAGTCTAAGGATTTGCTGCAGTCCATAGATGTAACTTTCTCTCTGTTTTTTTATTTATTTATTGTATAATTTAAAGGCAGGAGAGGAAACTGGTATTTATTCTCACAGGTTGTCAGCAGCTCAGCTTAGCCCATTGAAAACAATAAGATGTTTGTTTATTTAAAAAGTTTATATTTATTTGTGTATGTATTTAACTTATGGATTGTTTTCTCAAGAAGGCTGACTACATCAGTTTAGAATAAAAACATGATACTGACCAAAATTGTTTCATTTACAGATATATAAGTGCAACACTAACAGAAAAACTAATTTATAAATACACCTGTAATCTGCAATTTTGTCATCATTCCATTATGCCAACTATTTTTACCATCTTTCATGGTTTTTATTCTTATTTGAAAGCTTATTTAATTTTTATACAGAATTTTATTTTTGCTTTGCTTTTTGATACTTACATGATTGACATCAAATTATTTTAACCTTTTTGACACTTTTGTTTGTTAAGTGCCAAATGCCATTGATTATGTTAATGATGTTCCTTATTAGAATTCATACCATGTTTTTATTTTGCCCTCTGCACATTGCTCTTACTAAATACTCCTTTCCAGTAGTGCTATTTTAGCCTTTGAGAAATCCTGATTGTTCTGTTTTTGGTCTATACATATTACTAAAAAAAAGGTTGAAATAGAATGAAATGTTGGTGCTGAAGATGTTAACAGATGGCTAACCAATACTCTGCTTGTTACACTTGGGAGGTGCTCACTCTTTGCCATTAGGCTATTGTCATTTGAAATGGACAAGGTGGCCCATGTTCAAATCCTGTACAAGACAGTTTGCATTTCATATAGTGCTAATACCCTTGAGAAAGGTAGGCATCGAACTATTCCCTCTCCAGCTATGGGCAAATAGTAACCTTGATATGGTAACCAGTCTTGGAGAAGGAAAACTCTGAATTCAAACCTGTTAAATTCTGCTTAAAAATTGACCTTGTGTCACATCTTACTCCTGTGGAGGGGTGGGTAAATGCATATTTGTTACTCTAATCCTGTCAGTGAGGTTTAGAATATGCCGACTGTATTCCTTGCTGCGGGGTTAAACTTTCCCCCCCTCAAAAAAGAGGGTGTTCTGGGTATGACACTAAACTGCATCTGGAGTTCTGGGAAGTGTGAAATACCCTTTCATTGCCATTACTTCCAGGTCCACTCTGATCTAGTGTGGTAGTACTTGTTAGAATCCCATTTATGAATCAAATAGATCTGTTTGCAAATTATTTGTATTATATAGGAATACTTGATATCATACCTCTGTGCCAAAAACTTGAACTACACAAAGAATGTTAAATATAAACAAAATGTGTGCAATTCCATAACCTCTAGGCATAAAATAATCCCAGGCGTGTTGACATGCCGTTGTTAAAAATCAATCAATCAACAAATCATCTATTTGTTACTCTTCTGTTCTATATGAAAATAGTAAGACTTTTTTTTTATCTTAACAATCTTTTTTATTAGTTTAGACCAATTCAGCATCACTATTTGCATCCATTTCAGAAAACAATACAAGGCTTTTAAATTCAAGTAAAAAAAGAAACCAAAAAAGCTCCTATAAATTTAAGTATTCAGTAAAGAGCTTAATGTCTAACTTATAAATTACTGTACTCTTTATTGGAACTTCAGGTGCCGCCTTAACTGTAAAGGTGCTGAGCCATCTGTTTTTGAATATTCATATCATGTTAGTTTGGTACTTATTACAATTTGGAGGAGATTGTAGAAGAAAAAATGGAATTGAATATTCAGGAAATGACTAAATAACCAGTGAACTTGTTGAGTTCTTGTAGTTAATAGCAGTTCATAATGATTTTGATGCTTCTATTTAAGAAGAGGTGAAAGATTCTAATTAGCCTTTCATAGTTAACAACTATCCATGATGATACTGATGAAAGAAATAATTGGCACTGTAGCAAATGGAAGAGCAGGTCTAGGCCTTCATCCACAGCATTGGTGGTCCAAGGAATCCCCAATAAACAAAAGAAAAATGGTTTTGGAAGAAATTCATCATTTCAAGGAAGTCAAGCGCATTGCTACAGCAGTAGGACAAAGGAAACAAGGTGCATGGACCAAGTGGGAGAGTACAAAAGACAGAACTGTCACATAGGGCAACCTTAAGTACATAGAACCTCAAAAATTAAGTTTCCTTATAAAGCCAGTCTACGTTTTACCAACACCAGTCAACCTTCATGCTTGTGGGTTAACTACATCCGACTGATGCAGAGCTTGTGGGCAAACTGCCAGCCTCAAACATATTCTCACTGGATGTGAATATGCTCTAAGAAGCTACACATGGAGACATAACGAAGCCCTTGAGATTTTTGCAGAGGCTGTGAAGATATGTTGTGGGACTGCCAATAAAGCTCTCAATAATATCACCAATAGAGCGATTCATTTCATTAAAGAAGAAAATATTTTGAAACTTTTGCATAAAAATAAGCACAGATCATCATTGCTTGATGGCCGCATGGACTGGCATGTCACAATTGATTTTGTATTTCCAACAGAAATAGTGTTAATGACCCAATGTCCAGATATTGTCATTTGGTCCATTAAATTCAAAAAACATTTTTTGAGTTAACAATCTCATTTGAAGAAAATTTCGACTGGGCACATCAGCATAAATTGGAAAATTGAGGATTTGTGTCAGAAATGGCTAGATAACCAATGTATTTTTTATCTAGGTCAGATGCCGAGGTTTCATTACCAATTCAACCTTTGTATTCTTGACTAATCTTGGACTTTCTCTATCAGACAAGAAGAAATACATAAAATGATCCAAGATAAGGCTCTAACTGCATCAGTATGGATATGGTAATCCCATAGAGTGATGTCAATCCAACAAAGTCTGGTGGTATCGTGAGTTACTGCTGAGGCACTCTGGTTTAGTGGTAATGATGCTTCAGCCCCGAAACCGTACCTGAACCCAGTCATCATCTGATGAAGGCTTTGTTGGAAGCGATGCTGCTGTATAAACATCAGTCTTTGTATGATATATATCTCCCTCTCTAATATATATATATATATATATATATATACAAGTAATATTTTTTTCTCTTTTCTTCCCAGTCTTTTTATGCAAGTCTTATAAAAAAATTTTTTCAAAATGTTATACTTTTTTGGTTATTTTACTGCTATTACTACTACTACTACTACTGTTGATAGTATGATAACAATAATCTTTAAACTAAGTACCTTTAAGGAAAAACTACTACTTCAACTATATTTTATAAAATGCCTAAAAACTGATGTGTCGCCCTCTTGACTATTTTTATTTCAGTTTTAACTTTAATCTCTGTCAAAATGAAACACTGCATGTTTTGTTCAATTTAATTTCTGTTGGAAATTTATTATATTGAAAAGCAAAAGGTTTTAATCAACAATGATAAACACATTGGCTATTAATAAGCATATTGGGGTAGGTGTGGTCAGTGGTTAACATACTGGACTGTCCAGTTGTGCTATTACACCAACTTTTGGACTAATATCTTTGGGAAAGGTATGAACTCCCTTATTCCCCCAGCTATGGGTTGAATAGCACCACTACTTTTTTCTAGAAGAATGGCTTTGACATTAAATAACTCACAAAGTTGTTATGCCATTAAACAAAGAAATCAAACTAAACAAAAGAAAACAAAATTTTGAATAAATTTTGTCCTTTCTAGTAGTAGTAGTAGTTGGCAACCGTAGTCAAGGGTGACCCGAAGGCTCCCTTTTCGATAGCTACTACACCAAGGTGTAGGGGAGGGCGCTACTTCTTTCCCTGGATTGCTCCACTTTACCCTTGATACATACCTTATAATGCTGAGTGTTAAGCAAGGAGGCATCAAGTACCATTTTTTGAGTCTTTGGTATGACTCGACCTGGGATTGAACCCAGGTCTCCTGGGCCATTGGCGAACACTCTAACCGCTAGGCCAATCCTACCATCCAATGCATTAAAAGTTTTATTGAGCTGGTAATTTTTAATAGCTAACAATTCTCTTTTTATTATTAACTTTGCAGTCACTTAAGTTTTCAACTGCATTTATTGTAGTAGCCAATGTATTTACTGAAAGAAAAAAGACTTTTCGCTACTATTGGCATTGAATCTTGATGTTAAATAATTCTCTACTTTGCCCAGTCAGCTGGGGCTGTAGAATACACCGACTGGACCTCTGCAGAGGGGTAAGCCCCCCCCCCCAATGAGTGTCCTGGATATGACACTAAACAATCTGATGGTGAGGTTCCAGTGATGCTTTAGGGAATGCGGAGCACCCCTTCATTGCCATTGCTCCCAGGTCCACTCTAGCCTGGCGTGGTAGTACCTGATAGGGCCCTATTTATGGGTTGAATAGAACTAATGGCATACTTATACTAAACTGAATAGCTTGAAATAGAAATGTTTTTGACAATTAAACCGTACTTACATTTAAACTGCGTGCTTATCCTAAACTAGATTATTTGAAATGGAACTGTTTTTTGACATTGAAACTGTACTTACACTAAACTGTATTGTTTAATATAGCACTGTTTTGACATTTTCATAAAAATAGATTTGGCGTTAAATAACCTACCATAAAACCCAACCAACCAATTCTCTACTAAAATGAATTTTAGAAGAATGAAATGCTATAAGCAATATGGTAATCGTTTATTTTCTTGTCTACAATTAAAATCAAACTAATGAAAGAGGTTTTGGTTTTTAATAAGATTTACAGTATTGGACAAAAAAAAATCATAGAAGTCTTTCATGTTTATAAGGTTTTTCTCTTACACACATGCACACACACAATTCAGAATACTTACAACTCGTCTATTCAGAAAATCTACCCCAAGTAAATTTTTCAGTTAGACAAGTTCTTGTTTACTAGTTAATAATGGTTTAAATCACCTTATAATAAACTTAATGAGTAACCTACCATAGTTACTATTATTTTATGATAGTTTTACTTCATCTGATTATCATGTTCTGATGTGTGGGGCTTAGAATATACAGACTGTATTCTCTGCTGAGGAGTAAGACCTTTCTTCTCCACCACCTTCAAAAAAGGAGGTGCCCGTGGTGTAGTCGTTATCGCCGTAGGAAATGAACATGGCGATACGAGTTCAAATCCTGGACGAGACTTTTCACATAGCACTAATACCCTTGGGAAAGGTATGAATCCAATAATTCTCCCTCCAGCTATGGGTAAATAGTAGGACAGACTAGGTTCTTCAGCCATGGTTAGGCAACTAGTCTAGGAGAAGGAAAACTCTGAATTCAAACCTGTTAAACTCTTAGAAATTGACCTTGTGTCATATCCTGCCCGAGCGGAGGGGTTGGTAAATAGTACCACCTTCAAAAAAGGGGTGTTCTGGATATGACACTAAATTGCATCTAATGACAAGATTTCAGTTCTCGAGATCTGGGAGTTTGGGGTACCCCTTCATTGCCATTACTCCCAGGTCCACTCTGACCTGGTGTGATAGAACCATCTATGGGTAAAATTGATCTGTTTGAAAATTATTTGTATTCATTAGGAATACTTGATGTCATATAACCGTAAATTATTTGTATTAAGAATAATTACTTGAAGCTATTATTGTTATTAGTCACTTGAAACCATATAACTGTGTACAAACAAATGACCATTATTGAATAGAAATAAATACTTGAAACCACATAATTCTTAGTATTAATATGATTTTGTTATAGTAAAAATATGTGCAAAAACCTCTTAAGAAACAACTACTCAAAAAAATAAAAATATACAATGAATGCAAATACCTAACATAGGCATAAAATAACCCTAGACAGGTTGACATGCCATTAAAATTAATCAATCAACAATAATTGTTTTATTATTACAACCTGGATGTGTACTCTTCGTGAACTGTTCAAAATCACAGATATTAGCAGTCAATCAAGTTGATAATGTTTTGGTAAAAAGCAACAATAAGATGGAGTAAAACTAGTCATAGAATAATAGTATTAATGTAAGTGCTTCATCTAAAATATCTATTTATTTTGATAAATAAATAAAGATCAACCTATGTTACTAGTTTTCTTTCCTTGGGTTTGTTACTATTAATCTGTTTTAAGAAAGCAAACTTCAATAGCTATTGTGTCTACTGATTTTAATTCTATTTGCTTTACTATGAACCATAATACTTGGATATAAATAATTTCTATCTATATGTATTTGTGTGCATTGAAAAAAGTTCTGAGCCCATCCAAGAAGGAAATGATCCTGAGCCATGCTCTTCTATGTATTCATCTCACAGTTTAACACACTTAGCTGATTGTTTCTCAAGTTTTTTTAATCCTTTAAAAAAACTGAATAAAAAAAATTCCTTTTGGTTAAGCTGAGAACTTTTCAGCACCTCCTTTGTGTGTGAGAGAGAGAAAGAGATTGATAAATATTGTATATTTTGGTCATTGGTTTGAGTTGTTTTAATAAAAATTTCCAGGTGGCTGCACTGGTTGCTGCCATATTGGGATACTTGTATAAAACAGATGGCTCCAATATAACACCTGGTGGCCATGAAGGAGGCAGCCATATTAGATTGAGATTATTTGAATAAAGGTGAACTGGGACATTACATTTAATACACTCACACTTGCATTTAGAAATACTTTGTGACATTTAAATTACTGTTTCTATTTCACTTTGTTCTGTTTTATGAACAGTTTAATTTTTCTTTAAGAAAAATATTACATTAAAATTTCTTAATCCTATAACATAATCAGATTATACCTGCTTCTCCATTTGTTTTTCTTTTTAAAAAGTATCTTCCTTTTCTTCAAGATTAATAATTTATTGCATTATTTGTTGAAAGGAATGTTTCATGTTCAAATCTTTAAAAAAAAATGGTAATGTGCTTAAAAACAGTGGAAAACAGTTGTCAGCTGGCTTTGATCAATTCAGTAGAAAACTATTTTGTTGTTGACTGCATTTTCTTGTGTCACATGGTTCAATAAAACCTCATTATATATTTATATTTCTGTTGATATTGTTGTTTTTAATGTCTATTTTATTTAAAATCACTTCAGCTATTTTTTTTTTAATGCATTGTTAATTATCAAGTATGAAACAATGTTTGATAGATTAATATTCAGGTTTGTGTTAAAACTCCAAATTTACTTTTAGAAGAAAAGAAACCCAACTCTTTGGCAAGGCTTCGAATAAATCCCTTGTATTCCATCCAAAGGGATAAGACTCTCAACCCCTACAAAAAAGGGATTGCATCTGGTGTATCCATCTGTTAGAGTTGATTTAGAGAAAACTTCCAGGTGGCAGCACTGGTTGTCAGATCCATTTATTGTAATATAATTAAGGATAGTAATTAATTATATTAGTTGTAGTAATGAATTGTGAACTTGGTTGAAATTTTGTGTTGAAGTGTAGGTAGCATTGAAAGGTTGTATGTGTACTTATGCCATGGCCAAGATGTCAGCTCATGTCAAAATTGGGATTTGTTTTGAAATCTCCTGAGATGACATATTAAAATAAACATTTTGAATATGTCAGCTATTGTAGTGATGATGTGTTTATGGAAAGTTTTTAGTAATTATATAAGCTTTAATTAAGAGAAATATTAGTCTAATATATAAGCAGGGTGATTTAACCGTCAATCAGTTGGAGAGTCAGTCAAGTTTGTCAGAGGGTTGCAGTTGGTTGGACAGTTTTAGGTCTAGACACGACAGCTTTTTAGGTGTGTTAGGCTTGGTCAGGGTGAAAAAGCGAAGTTGATGTTTTGATCGTTCGTCTCTCATGAATAAGAGGCTTAGCCTTTCTAATAAAAGTAAAGTTGGTGACCTGAGTCGAGGGTGACCTGAGTCGAGGGTGACCTGAAGGCTCCCTTTTCAATAGCTACTACACTGAGGTGTAGGGGAAGGTGCTACTCCTTTCCCTGGATTGCTCCACTTTACCCTTGATCCTTACCTTATAATACAAGGCATCAAGTACAATTTTTTGAGTCTTTGGTATGATTCAACCTGGGATTTCCAGTAATTCTTTCAATCTATCTTTCTCTCTGGTTTTGGTGACGTCTGCTGGGTGGAATGTTGCAGTCAGGAAGTAAGTTTTTGTATTTGAAACAATTGGGTCCATCTTATACTTTGAGAAATGTGATGACATTTTATAATGGGTTCCGAGTGTAACACTTTTATTCATATCTGCAGGAAAAGTGTTACCTTCATTTAAAAGTGTTACCCTCATCATATTCATGGTCTTGTAGTGTTACATGATTACCATAAATATATATTTATCTGATTTAAAGTTCTTTTTATGGGTCAAATAAATCTGTTTGAAAATTATTTGTATTAGATAAGAATACTTGATATCATATAACTGGGTGTAAAAAAAACTTTAGATGCTACACAAAAAAATTTGATAAAAATATTACCTAACCTCTAGGCATAAAATAACTCCAGACAGGCTGGCATGGCATTAAAATCATTGAAATTAGAATGATATCTATTGTTTTAATTAACATAACTTCAGATTTGTTTTTTGTTTTTTTTTCATTTTGATGCATTGTTAAATATGAAACAGTTCCACTTAGATCCAAAGTGGTAGTTCTTGTCCTGGTCCCATCTATGGTTCAAATAGATCTGCTTGCAAATTATTCATACTAGATGGGAATACTTGATAACTGTATGTAAAAAAAAAACAACCCATAAACCACACAAAATGTAAATATAAATATGACCGTTATGAAATACTTGAGATTTGTGGATAACTCTAATTGCAGCAACTCTACAAGTAACAATTACAAGAAGAATCTTCTTTATTTGGGAAATATTTTATTCATCATCTCTGATACCAAATAAAATAGTGTTTTCTTAAATAAATTAAAGAATTTTTATCTTAAGTAATTAAGACATTATCTGTCTACTGGTGTGTTTAGCATAACATTTATTATCAAAGAAAATGGAATTGGTGACCTGAGTTCAAATCCCACACTGAATGCATTTCACTTTGCACTCATGCTCTTGGGAGAGACATGAAACCATGTTCTCTCCTCTCTTTTTCCACCCCCAGCTATGGGTAAATAGTAGGGCAGACTGGGTTCTTTAGCTTTGGTTTGGCAACCAGTTTAGAAGAAGGAAAACTCTGAATTCAAATTAGCTGTACTCTGCTTAAAAGTTGACCTTGTGTTGCATCCTGCCCATGATGGAGGGGTTGGGTAAAAGCATACACTGGTGTTGAGTCATGGGAAGTTGTTTCTACTAATGATATTTAGGTATGCATTGAAATAAAAACAATAACTACTTCTCTTCCATAATAATTGTTACATTTGCTATATGAAATTTATATTCAAATCTAACGTCTATTATGGGACAGAGGTAGTACTATCATGGATATTCCTTGATAATATATTTTTTAATATTTTTCTTAAGAACCATTTGACACAGAAATTTGTCAACATTCATCAATGATACAAATGTGTTGGTGAATGTCATTTATTAACTTATTTTTTTCCTTCAATTTTAAAATTCTGCTTCAGATTAATGCTTGCATGATTTGAAAAAATAAATGATTGTTTCCAGGGTGTTTCACAATCTTTGAAGCAAAATGGTCGAAAACAAATCAAGAACCATGAATGATAGATTAATGGAAATTACATCAATTTAAAAGGTAAAAGGATAACATTTTAAGATCTGCAACCATTTAGTTTCAAATATGAACCAAAAATGTTCAAAGGAACCCTAGGGTACACGCTCCAGATGTCTGCTGTTCAGTTGTGGGCATTGTTGATGAGGCATGCACATTTCTCCTGGGTGATCTGAGATCCAGATGGTGAGGAACCTGTTGCCCTATGATCTTCACTAGTGTCATGAGCTTCAAATCTCACACCTGTTTGGAAATGTGTTGAAATTGAACTTCTCTCTGGATCTTACTGTTGTATATACCATGATGAATGAAAGAATGATCATAACACTTGGTCATAAAGATATGCACGTTTCTATATTTCTTGAAAGGGTTGAACTCTCTGTAAGTGTGATAGAGAAACAAAGATAAAGAGACAGACTGGTGGACCGCTCTATTGATCTTTTATTAATCCACATTGTAATTTCATATTCTGGGCCTTACATATTTACTTCCATGACAAGATGTACTCACTCATGTTCCACTGTGGGGTGCCGTTGCCCCCCCTACCTCTTGTGCCTACCACCCACTCTCTGTGACTGACCGTGATTCTGTGTGACTGCGGGACTCTGAGACTGATCGTTCTGGCGTGGTTACCTATGTATATATAATTTCATAACACCTACATGTTTTTCTGATTGCTGTCAACCCATGTGATTTGCTTACACTCATGCATCACTTTGTTTACACTGGTGTATCCTGCGTAGAAATCCCTAATTGATCGTGCACCATTTTTTTAACAATCTTGAAAAATTTAGTTTTCTGGCATGTCTTCTTACAGAGGTTTTTCTGCTCCATCATCCAAGACATGGTTTTAGTGTATTTGGTTGAATATATCAAAATGTTAACTATTTCTCCACAATAATCTGAAAAGAGAAAGAGAATAAAGTCAACTGAGATCTGAGAGACCGGTGTATTGTTTCAACAAATGTGAAATACCCTGTAAAACAATTTTTGGAATTATTTTTGTATCTAATATTTTTCTTTCTTATTTTCAGTATCACCCTTTTATTTAAAAAAAAAGAAATTTCTTCTATAGATACCATACCAGGATTTGTTTATTTCTTGTCGAACATTATAAAATCAAAATGAGTATTATTAGGTATTATTTATTATCAACCTCTATGGTACTGAAATTCTGTAACCAAAAATATTAATATATAGTTATTTGTTAAACTTTGCATAGTTGTGACCCAAAGCCAGTGTATGAAGCACCCAGTAAAACTTGAACTCACTAGTAATGATTTTACTAAGCTAACCATCATGTCAGGCAAGAGTCTCAAAGAATTATTTTTGGTTAGTTTCAATGCTATAGAGTTTAGTAATGAATAATACCTTATAATATCCGTTTTGTCTAAATTTCTGAGATGAAGTCTGATAATCATTGTTACTTAGAATATTCAGACTATTGACTTTATCTTTATTGTTAAAATCATAACTTTTCAGCCAATATGTCCTTGGGCCTTCTTCAGGTGTTTCATGTGAATCACAGGGGTAGACTATTCCAATTCTGTTAACCATGACCAGGTATAAGTGTTAAGTTATAGTAGGTATTTCTTGTTATTCTTACCTGTTGTTTGGATTGAACGTGCAATGTCCAGATAATTTCACTCAGAAGCACCTTCCAACCAAAGGCCTTATCCACCGTGCCATGTGTTCTTGTTGGTCAATAGTCCAAATATTCTAAGCAATAATAAATGTTTCGTATAATGTTTCGCTTGGCATAAAAATCCCAGTGTTTTTTGGTTTTAAAAATAATTAAATTTTTTAAAGAAAAAAATATAGTTAGTACTGAACTTTTATGGGTGATACGGTATATCCCCACTTTATTGTTAATGTTTCTTTTTGTACTGAATAGAAGTAATTGTTTGATTTAACCTACAAAACAAAAGTATGTTACAAATACAAGATATACTATAATATTTTGTTTAATATTTTTGATTCAGTTTAAACCAAAAGCTACTTTTGGTTCTTATCCTGGGTATGACACTTAACAGCATCTGATGGTAAGGCTCTAGTTCTGGAGAGTGTAAAGTACCCCTTCTGTGTCATAATTCCCAGGTCCACTCTGGCCTAGAGTGTTAGTATTTGTTAGGGGTCTTATCACTAGGTTAAATAGATCTGGTTAAAAGTTATTTCTATTTGATAGGACCATATGCAAAAAAAAATCCAAAAAATGTTTATATGAACATAATTCTCTAAGCTCTTGACATAAAATAACCCTAGACAAGTTGACATGCTGTTAAAACCAATCAATATATGTTATTATACAATTTAATCTGAATTGTTGTCAGCTCCAAGAAATATTGATATTGGTTGATGATCCTTATGTAAAGCTGTATTGTTCTGTCACATTTGAAAAGGTATTGTTAGAATTGCCTGTTCATTCTTATGTAAATAGAATGTTCATTGTATAACATAATCTCATTTGCTTTCAGTATAAGCTTTGATTAATACATAATTTTAAAAAAGCAAATTACAATTTGTTTACCATTGTAAAATTATCATCTGTTTCAAGATTACTTATTTCTTGGCAAGTTATAATGAATGTAAAACAGACTGTACTCTCTAGCCTTAGTAGGCAACCAGTATTGGAGAATGACAAGACTGAATTCCCCAAGACAGTCTGCTGCCTTCAACCTTATTTTGGTAACTGCAGTGATACTGGTGCTAAACTGTATTAGTTTTTGATCTTCCCTTGAACAGTATCATTGCCATGGAGAGGAAAGATGTTTCTATGATCAACTGGTAGTCTTCCACTCAACTTTGCTCTGGCCTGTACTCAGATTCATGTGGAAGTCCATAGTCTTGAGACTAGTCAATATCATACATATATATATATATATATATATATATATGTGTGTGTGTGTGTATATATATTTTGTTTTCTCAATCTTCAGTTATTTGGCGTAAGTGACCAACTATGACAGACACCTGAAGAAACTTGCACGGTAAAACATTTGGAATCTGATTTTAATAAATAACTTTTCCAGTGAATGGCATTTCTATACTTGAAAATAAAGCAAACATTAAACATAGAATTTTTAGTTGTTTTTACTCGTACTGTTAAAATTCAAGATCATTTGAATGAAAATAGGTCAAGTTATTAGATTACAAAATGATATCAATTTTTCTGAAACCCCCTGTATATATCTAAGATTTTTAGTGAGCCTAAGAATGAATATTTATTTTAATAAGGCAGGCGTAATATTTTATAATAATATTTTGTGTCTTCTCAGTGTTGGTTACTTTTGCAATTACTTTTTTTTCCTTTATATCATGTTAAATAAACTTAACGCTTTGTGTTATAAATACATTCAAATGTTATTCTCCTTTTCTAATATGGAATGGGTAAGTGAGATTTTTTTTTCTCAGCCTTTGATAATTTTTATTTTGTTTTTCATGTTTGTATATATTTAATGCTATATACTACTTTTGTCCCATAATAGCTGTTACATTTACTAATTGAATTTTTTATTTAGATGTCACTGCTGTTATGAGACAGATGTAATATTTTCAAGTGGAAATTCTTATCGTAATCATGAAACTAAGATTCTTATTCCTGAATTTCAGATTGGAATATGTTCTCAATAAAACAAATGAATTGTAATTATTTTGCATAAAAGTTTAAGAATTTTGCATCTTTTAAATTTCTTTTTCATACCATATGACTGGTATCTACTTGTATATATTGGGGAAAAAAAAAACATTGTTTAACTTCATTTATGCAACCTGGCATCAGTGCTTTGTTACCATGGCAATTGAATTTCTTATTACTCTGAACTCTGCACTGGCCTGGATGATGTTTCAGGGAAAACTGCCAGTTGCCCATGCTGTAGGTGTTTCCTCTTGATGACACTGATGTTGTCTGAAGAAAAGGCATCTATCTGTTTTGCTGCTGATATAAACATAATGTCTGACTAGATGCTTGTGTTGTAAGAAATGGACATAGCGACTTGAGTTCAAATCCTGGACTAGGCTATTCACATTTCACGTAGTACTAATACCCTTGGGAAAAGGTATACTTCCAACTATTTTCCCCCAAGTTATGGGTAAATAGTAAGGCAGACTAGATTCTTGGTTTGGCAACTGGTCTCAAACCTGTTAAACTCTGCTTAAAAAATTGACCTTGTGTCACATCCTGCTTGTGCAGAGAAGTTGATAAAGACATATGTCTGACTGCCGTAGGCACTCAAGCCTCTGGTTTGTGTCACCAGCTGATTTGAATTCAGGATTTTCCTTCTCAACTGGTTGCTATACCAAAGCAAAAGATCTGATATTTGTGAGTGTGTAAATGATATTTTGCTCTCTCATTAAATAAATCAAGAGTTAATCATTTAAGATTTCCACTTGTGCTGATTGCTTTATATCATTTAATCTAAAAGAAATATTTACCTCTGTTACATAATTGTTGTCATATTTACTGCATGAAATTTATATACAAATGTAACAATTATAAGAAAAGTTGTATTTGCTAGTTTTACATTTTCAAAATAAGATCTCTTTTAGAAAAAGGTAAAAATCTTATAAGACAACTGTAGAGCTCTATATCAAGTACAGTTTTTATTTCTGTTTAGAAGTGATTTTACAATTAATATATTTTGAATATTGAAGCCTGCAATTGATGATTTATGTAGATAGGAACTTGAATGTATTTGTTCTGATCATCATATCTTATAATTCACCAAATACCTTTTATTTTCTTCTATCATTGAATAACTTGAGGATGACTAAAGCTGTGACTTTCAAATTTTAGTTTTTGAAGATTTCAAAATTGTCTAGCAAAGGGTTCTATTTACAAAATAAGTATGATACTAAACTAGACCTTTTTTGGTGTTAAGTGAGCAAAATTATTAGGATTAGATAGGAATATTTGAAACTATATAACTGTGCAAACAAATGATTATTACTGAATAAGAATAGTTATTTGAATCCATATGATTGTGTATAAATTATTAGTATTTAATAGAAACACTTAAAACTGTGCAAATTATTTGTATAAAATGTAAGCATTTAATAACATAAGAAGTTGATATGCTGTTTTTAATGGATTAATGTTGTATAGCTGTAATACAAATACAAGCAGAAACATAAAGATAATGACGAAGTTCAATGAATGATAGAAACACACTTCTTTATAAAAATATCTCTCATTTTATTCTTGTTAGGGACCCACAGTTTGTTGTTAGTTTGGAGATAGATGGAGAGACTCAGATAGGGGACTTCTTCTTGTCCCATATCTTCTTCTGGGAGCCAGGGGGTGCCAATGCTTGCACGCCCATGCGAGCTGTATCATCAGAGAGGCCTCTGATCGGCTGCATGTCCCATGCTCAGCTCCCATTCTCTGCTCTTTCTAAATCTGACCCTGTGGTTCTCATCACGTGGTCTCCTTCCGGTTACACACCTGTTGTACCCGACTGCTCTGATCATGCTGCCCTGTTTACTAATCATGTGACAGCTTGTCAAAGCACATGGGGTCACAAGGAACGAACCGAAAAACCATGTCATGTTATATAACATTAATAAAGATAATGCCATTAACACTAATGCTACAAAAATAGAGAAGTTTTATTCTTCAATAAATCTGAAAACAAAGAAATGAAATTGTTCTTGTGTTAAGTCACTGTGGGTAGCAGTGAATTTTTAGCCAGCAATTGGAGTTGATGGGTGTAACTTGATACAGGTCTTGATACAGTTAAGCAAGCTTGGGCTGCTATGAGACTCTGAGACAGTTGTCCTGGCTTGCCTGAGGGACAAGTGAACTGTTCTCAGGTGCCTTTGAAGTTGTTTTGACTTCATAGTATTTGAGGGGATCATGCACACCAATTCCTAACAAAGAAAGTGACCAAATATTTTTTTAGCACACCCAATTGGTAAAAAAATGTGGTTGAGTGTTTTGATTTTTAAGTTGGGTTTTTCCCCAAATTCTTGAATTTCTAGAATACATATGTGGGTATTTTTAAAATTTTTTTTAAGGTTTATAATTGTACCAAAAGTGATCTGTTTTTTTTTTTTTTTTTTTCTAGAACATTTTTTGACGTGGAAATTGCATTTCCTATACTGTTAAACAAATTAAACTAAACCTTTTATCATTTTGTTCAACTATATAAAATAGCTAACTGAAAGTTTCCTTGCCAGAAGCCATTTTTTTTCTTGGTGACCAGAAAATCAAGAATTAAAGATGTTTAGTTTAGAGTATAAAGAATACCTGCCAAAAGATTGTAAATTTTAACCCCTTAACCATAACTTTTAATCTGTTTCAAATTAAAAAAAAAATGTGCAAAATGTAGATTTAAATGTGTGCATTGAAATTTTTTGTGACCTCCACCATATCTAGATATACTCTAAGAATTGATAATGATTTTCAACCAATGATTCAAAAAATGCATAGTTTAAATCCATGATCTTTAAGTGGAGCTTAGAACTTGCTAGCTGTATTCCCCTCCCCCGCCAAAAAAAAAGAGGTGTCTTGTGTATGACACTAAACTGCATCTGATAGTGAGGTACCAGTTCTAGAGATCTGGGAAGAGTGGAATACTCTTTTATTGCCATTACTCTCAGGTCCACTGACCCAGAGTGGTAGTACCTGTTAGGGTCTCATCTATGGATCAAATTGATCTTTTAAAAATTATTTGTATTCAATAGGATTGTGTGCAAAAAAAACTTAAACAACTACACAAAAAATATAAATGTACAATGAAAGCAATTCTCTAACCTCTAGGCATATCATAACCCTTGACTGGTTGTCATGCCATTAAAATCAGTTTCCTCAGTGGTGCTATAGATACCAGTTAAGCTTGTTATGGGAACTGGCTTAAAATTCTGTCTATAAAGTGTAGTTTTTCAGTTTATATTTTTATTCTTATAAGTTAAATTTTGAATCCCATTGTTTTTAAAATTCAAAGTTTAAAAAATGAAACATTGTAAACTAAAATCTGCAAGTATGAATAATTTTGAAACTTGAAGTTTCAATTCAAATTTACTCTTCCTGTAAAATAATTAGAATTTCCACTTGAGATTTTTTTTTCCATTATACTATGATTATAACATTGATAAAATAGGAAAAACATTTGTTTTTCTCTATCAATGAAATCTTTCTTTAAATGTGATATTTTTAAATTACTAAAAATACTTAATCTTATTGTTTTTTTCTTCTGATTTCAGAAAATTGTGTCCAACGAGAAAGAGTCAACAGAAATGCCTGCCAAGCGTCCAAAGGTAGATGTTCAATCTCTGCCTACGAGAGCTTACCTTGACCAAACAGTTGTTCCAATATTACTGCAAGGAATGTCATCTTTAGCTAAAGAAAGGTAATATATATATATTTGCTGTAAATTCGATTGAGGAAAATAAATGAGACTCTTTGATAAAGCATTGTTAGTGTCTTGACTTTTATACAAAATATCAGGGTACCATGCTGAGTCTTTTTCCTCTCATGGCATCCCTCAGGGTATCAGGAGTTACTTGGTGGTACCCATCTCTTCTCCAGCTCAGTCAGCTTGGGCTGTAGAATACATCGACTGCATCTCTGCAGAGGAGTAAGACTCTCTCAATGAGTGTCCTGGATATGACACTAAACAATCCGATGGTGAGGCTCCAGTAATGCTAGAGCTTTGGGAATGCAGAGTACCCCTTTATTGTCATCACTCCTAGGTCCACTCTTGTCTGGAGTGGTAGTACCTGATAGGGTCCTATCTATGAACTAGAACTAAACTGTACTTACGCGAGACAATTGTTTGAAATACAACTGTTTGTATGTATAAAAATGGATTTGGCATTAAATAACCTAAAATGGTTGATATGCCATAAAACCCAACCAAACCAACCAAGGAATAATCTTTGGTCTGATCTTGCTTATTAACAAATGCTCAGATGGGTTGTCTCTTTATAATGTTAAAGAGTTACGGAAGATGTGGATTCATGCCTTAAGAGCATTAGTACAAGATTAATGAAGACTAGGAGAAAAAAAAAATAGAAAAAATTGAGACTTGTCCGATGAAACATTGTTAGCTTTTTGACTTTTATAAAAAAAAAAATAAATAAATTGGTGAATTTTTCATCCCTCATGGCAATAGTTACTTGGTGGTGCCCATATCATCTCTGAATAACATGCAACATGGTACTAGTTGCAAGAATGATCTTTGGTTCGACCTTGCCTATTAACAAATGCTCAGTTAGATTACTTTATAAAGTTAAATAATTCTGTTGATGGGAGCTTAGAATATGCCGACTGTATCCCTTGCAAATAGTTACCCCCCTCCCTCCAAAAAAGAGTGTTCTAGGTATAACAGTAAATTCTGGTGAGTGTGAAATACCCCTTCTTTGCCATTACTCCTGGGTCTCCTCTGACCTGGAGTAATAGTATCTGTTAAGGTCCCATCTATTGGTAGATTTGTTTGCAAATTATTTGTATTAGATAGGAATACTTAATATGTTATAACTGTATACAAAAAAAAAACACTCAAGAAACTATACAAAAAATATGAATATAAACATTTAATGTACCCAGTTTCCTAACCTCTTAATATGAAATAACCCCCAGACAGGTTGATGTGCTGTTTAAATCAATCTTAAAGAGCTCCAACTGTCTTATTTGCACATAGTTAAGGGAGATGTGGATTCATGCCTTTCTCTCTGGGTATTAGGTTAGAATTTGATTAGTTGATTCCATTCTCTGTGCTACGGAATATTACGTTTCCTGATGATGGTGAGGAGAAACATGTTTATTGAAAGATTTGTTTTTGAGTGATATCCTCATAAGAAGGGCAATAAGAACTGTGATGTTATACCTGATGAAAGGGAGCATGGTTAGCATTTTGGTTATAGTTGGATAAAATGAATTTGATGAGCCAGGTTCAAATCCTGGACACTGCTCTTTTTTTGTTTTTATTTTCCTTGGGTTATTTCATAATATTTTCTCTTTTTGGAAAAAGTGATACTTATTCATTTAAATAATTCAATCTAGTTGGTTTAAGGAATATTTTAATAAGCCAGAATATTCTGCTATTAAAGGAAAAATGTTTTGCATCTTATTTGTTGTTAGTTTATTTACTGCTTGATAATAAAAATCAAGGTAAAATAATTATTAAAATGAATAACAAAATAAGCCATTTATTTTATTATTAGTTTTTACATTTATTTACTAAAATTTATTTCATTGTTTATATTTTTAACAATTCTTATTTTAAAATTAAATATATTTTTGTCACACACCAGCCATTATACTGTTTTGTGTTGTCATTTTCTTAGCTTAGTTTGGTACAAGGCCCAAAGTATCCAGCAACTAATAAGAATTCAGCCCACATCAATGGTCTGTTTTGCTTGTTAACTATAACATGAAAGTGCCCTTTACAACTGAATTTAGATTTGCTACTAGAGTACGCAATAAAAATTGGATTTAAGACTAGCTTGCTAATGTTTATACTATAAGATGGCACCTATTGTTTTGTGCTGCTAGGTATGCAGATTGTTAAAAAATAACCATATATACGTGTTTCATTTTCTGAGACTTAAATTTTAGCCTAATATGAGAGTTTCACACTATACATGAAATACAAAGTTTGTGTGGGTAAATACTGTATATACTCAAGTTTCATCTAATCTTGTGTGTTGTGATATTTGTAATATTTAGTTAAGATTTAGGTCTTGGAGGAAAGTCAAATGATGTACAAGTATCTAAGTTCTACAAATTGCTTTTCTCAGTTATCTCCCTTGAATTGAAAATGTTGAAAAAAAAAGTTTTGGTAGCTCAACTTGTTTTGAGCTACCGAAACTGTTATCACTCCTTGTTGGAGGCTGATGAGGGCTTTCACACGTTTTATAATGAAAATTTGAAAAAAGAGTTAATTGTTGTAGATTTCAGTTTTAAAATTAGATGAATTAATAGCAACACAGAACTAATAAATAATGAAATATAACTTTACAATGTCCTCCCCATACACTAAAAAATTTTTTTTACAAGTCAAAATGAAGATTTGGTTTGGAGAATTTTTAGTTGAGTGGTTTGAACTTGTGATAAAACTAATGTTACTTGGCTGTTGATGAGGTCTAGGTTAGTAATAACATTATTGAAGACAAGAATAATTACACAAAGCTATCAACAAAACAATCCCTAAAAAGTAAAAATATTGTAAATGAATAATAGTTCACTGCTATAAAATAAAATAATTTTTGCAATGCTTCAAGCAAATTACAAAAAAAAAAAATATTGTATTTTTTCTTGTAAACATATTAAAGTATATGTTCACCTTTTAATGCTCAGTGACATCTCTTTTCTGAGTTATAAATTTCAACATGTACATACCAAAACAGATGAGACTTATATATATATATATATATATATGTGCGCAGAAAGTTCTAAACCTTACTCAGATTTTAGATTTTGTTGCACACATTTCATTTTTGTATAGGCCTCACCTGCATAGAAATTAAGACAGAAATCTGAATTAGTTTTTCTATTTTTATAAGTGGTAGTGTGTTGCTGCAACAAAAATGTTCAGCTATGGCTCTTCTGTCTATGTGAGGCTTAGAACTTTTTGAACGACCTGTGTATCTATATAAAGTTGGATTTTCAATGGCATTAAAAAGAGACAGTGTAGAATATATTTTATATAAAACAGTAAGGTGATCTTTATCATAAAAAATCTTTTCTGTACAGTCTGGTCTTTTTTTTTTTTTTTTTTTTTTTCAGACCTCCAAATTTTATTTTGATCTTATTTTCTTTTTTCTTTCAGACCTCCAAATCCTATTGAGTACCTTGCTACATATTTGTTAAAGAACAAGAACCAGTATGAGAACTAGAAACTTCATTTGGTGATCATCATCATTAATTTAATGATGTAGCATGTAAATAATTTTGTACAAAACTCACATCTAGGTTTTTGCCCTCCTATTAAAAGAAATATAATGGAAAAGGGAAAAATACAAAAAAAAAATTGAATGAACTAAGCAAAAAACAAAACAAAAAAGACAACAAAAAACCATGGAGCATTAGTTATTCATTTTCATTTTTTTTATTTTATTTTGAGGATCACAAATTTCAGAACAAACACATTAAATAGATTTTAATAAATAATATAAATAACCAAAATTGACTTGTTCATTTCTTCAAGTTTTCAAATGAACCCTTTTTCAGTTCTAACCAAACATGAGCTTGTTTACAACTAGATTTTAATAATATCAGTTGGATATCAGACATATATTGAATTAGAACATGCTTCAGAATGTATTTTATTTATATGATTAAATAATGATACCATGACAATCTGATGGTCTAGACCTGCACAAGCTTTTACTTGCCTAAAATCCAAAATTGTTTTTGTTTTCTAAATAAAAAAAAAAAATGACCATCTTTTATGGTAGATAGCTAGTGATCATGGAGTTAGGTGAGGTACAAGAATTACAAGTCTGCACTGTAGATTCGTGAAAATTTTTATTTAGTTTTTGTAACATTTCAAATGAATGGTACTAGGCTATAGATAGCTAAGTTATCAAAAACAACCAGCAGCTAGAAGAAAGGTGAATGACTAAGTTCAACATCTTGTCCAGTTTGATTACATTTTACAAGATATGCAAGAAAGCACCTTCTACTGAAAACAGCAGTTAACTGGGTCTTGCCAAAGTCACCGGTGATCAGCCATCTAAGTGTTGACAGAAAAATGTCACCTACACCAGGGATGGGGTTAGGTAGGGTTTTCTGTGAACTCCAATAAAAGATGATGGGATTTCTTGATTTGCTCTATTTTTGGTGGCTTGGGTATGAATAGATAAGCATTTGTGAGAATGACGAATGATTCAAGGATATGGGAAGAGCCAGTTTCAACTTTGTGTCAGTTATCCATTGTCACCTATTTCAACACCCTCAGAGACTGAACAGAGAGAATAAAGCTACAGAGCTCCTACCATTTGAGGTGTGTGTTGTTTACTCTCTCTTACTTTTTTTTGTGCTGCTTTTGCTGCATCTGATGATTAACCATCATTGATATAGTTGTCGTTGGTGACAACACTACATTTTTCCAAACATTTCTTTCCTGTAATTTGGGAATATTTTGATGTATGTTTAGTCTGGTAATGGCGGCATATATTGTATTTGCTTAACATAGCTATGGTGTCAATGTATGATAAATACAAAGCTTTACTATTTAATTTGATGATAAAATAATCTGCTGTTCTTTGAACCTGAGTATTTGTGCTGCTACCTAGAAGTACATATATGTGGCAGGGCTGGATTAACCAATAAGCAAAATAAGCATACTTGAGGCACAAGGAAAGAGGGAGCGCTATTAATTTTCCACCTTGATTTACCAAGGAGCATATAGTACAGCTGAACCAAGGGGAGGACTATAATCTTCTGTCTGCTTTGGGCCTCTACAGGATTTAATCCAGGCCTGCTGGGTGGCCTGGATTCTGACAGGGGAATACCCATTTCTACATCACTACTGCCTGGCACAATATAGCCAATCAGGTTGTTGAATAAGAGATAACATTTTACATGTTCAACAAAGAGCCTAATGTTTTGGTGGGAGGTGGGGGTTTTATGGGAATGTGTTGGGGTCAGGGAGGAGAGGCTTAGATTTACAAGCACAACATAACAAGTGTACTTTTTTTGACGTCTATATGTTGGTAAAATCTTAAGTAAACGAAACTGGTAATGTAGCTGCACTTTTGTGCAATATAATACGAAAAAATGTCTGTTTGGACTTCTCTGAACATTCACATCAAATTCTTTGCTGTGTTTACATGTTCTGCAGTGTTGCCTGAAGTTTGAGTACAAATAACATCAATGAATGAGGGTGTGTGTGTGTGTGTTTCAATAAAATTATTTGTTGGCACTAAAACTTGCATGTTGTGTGATTTTTTTTTTTTTTTTGTGTGTGTGTGAGAGTGAGAGAGACAGTTTTAAAACAAAAAAATTTAATTCATGGGCTGTATAAAGACAAGTTAACATTAATAAATAAATTAAAAAAAAAAAAATTAAAAAAATACAGATGTCTGATATTTAAAAAAAACAGATCTAATAAATCGGTAGCACAACCAGTCTGTCCTTGTGCATTGTCTGCTTATATAAATTTTTTTTTTTGTTGGCAGCACAACAAATGGCAAGTCTTATTGGATTTTTTTTCTTTTAAATTTATAAATAAGAAGTGACTTTCAAATGAGTAAAGTACCATTTAAATTAGTTCATATAAATTAAAGAAATGCTATTAAAACATTTGTACTATATGGAGTTTTGACAATGTAGTGACCGGTTAAAAATCTTGCATTTTTCTTGCTTATCTAGCTTATGTAAAATTTAAGATTTATTACACACCATTGGCTCAAATTAAAAAAAAAAGAGCTTATCCACTACATTGCTACCCTTTTTAATGTTCACATAATATAGAAAACTTTTTATATTGCACAAATATTTGGATGAATTAAGTTTTGCAATATTTTGGTATGTACTGATTTGTGGCATGTATATCAAAAGTCTGAAGCAGTTAAAGGTGTGTTTGGTAGTTGGTGCACTGATGTGCATTGCTTAACTCCTTTATTGATTTGAAAGCTGCACAGGTAAACGTGCAACGTCATTTAATACAGGAACTTCTGCTTTATGGATTTGAACAAGGCCATAACGTTGCAGAAGTAACCAAAAACGTTTGTTGTGCACAAGATGAAGGTGCTGTTGATTAGAGTACAGTAACCAGATGATTGAAAAATTTTGATAGGTTTGTAAGCACTTCAATGATTGGTTAGGCTTAAAACTAGATTTCAAGGCTGTGTATAGTAATATTGAAATTATGAAACTAATATTTTGTTTGTTATTTTTGAGTTTTTTTTATTACAGGGTCAAACCTACACTCCAGCCATTAAATTTGTTGCCAAAGGGTTGAAATATGATTGAAAATAAATGAGTTTTTGCTAATGATTCAAATGATTGCTTCTGATTTTAAATAAATAATAAAAAAAATTGAATGGATAGCTTTAGAAATTATCATTTGATACTAACAATTAAGAAACCAATATAATAATAGCACTAATAACACTGGCCAACGTTAAAAAAAATTTTCTCCAAAGGTTGATCAAATAATACACTTTATGCTGAATTCAAAAATACTATTCATTGTGTTTGGTCAGGGCTGGTTTTTAAGATGTACTTGAATACTTCACAACAAGTACACAACTATAACACTTATTCAAAAGCCTGTGGACTTGACTTGTAACAGCTCATCATGGGAGCCTGATGTTTATTATAGTATATAATGTTGTATGTGTACTGAACTAAAGTGTACCATCCTACTTGCTAACACCCACATACCTAAAGGAGCAGGGCTTATTCCTCAGCTTAAAATCAGGTGAGTTGCACTTGGAGAGTATCAGGCGAGCTTGGCATCTCAGAGTTTAGTGTGATTTGTTACCTTTGTGACAAAAGCATTCAGAACTGCTGAATTTTACCTCGCGTTAATAAAATATTGCAAAACTTTTAGTTCACCCTAGATGTACATTAACTTCTTTTTTTTATGAGACAATTTCTTGTGTCAAGTTTTTTTTGGACAGTTGATAAATTTGGTTATGTGACAACTGTTTTTTTCATCTGTGCTTTTTCTATTTTTTGTTGCTGACTTATCAATCCATTAAGAACAGCCATGCCTCCGCTAAGCCCATCTCCGCTCTTGGCACAACATCCTTGGACAAACCAGCGTTGATCAGGCAAGATCTCCCTCAAGCAAAGATGGTCGGAAAGAACTGAAGAAGACATGGAACCTGTCAAAGAAATAAAGTGCTCTTTTAATATAAGAAATATTTGGTATTTCAAGTCAAAAGTTTTTCTTTTTGAGAAGTCCAAGGTGTTTCACATTTGTTGAAACAATATACTGGCCTCTTAGATCTTCCCTGTTGACTATTCGTGTTCTCTCTTAAGATTATTGCTGGGAAATAGTTAACATCTTGATATATTCAACCAAATATAGCAAAACCATGCCTTGGATGATGGAGCAGAAGATCTTTTTTGAGAAGACATGTCACAAAACTAAGTCTTTTAAGATTGTTCTTACAAGATACAGAAAGAAGTTTAATTTCAACACATTTCCAAATAGGTGTCGATTTTTAAGTTGGTCAAGAACTTTGAAATTCATGAGAATTGAGAACATCATTGGGCAACAGGTTCCTCTGTATCTTGCATGCCACAATAGTGCCCTCAACTAAATGACAGATATCTGGACCATGTACCCTAGGGTTCCTCTTCATGTTTGAGACTAAATGGTTGTAGATCTTAAAATGATACCCTTTTACAGGGTGATTTGCATTTGTTGAAAAATACAAATCTTCCCAGTTGACTTTATTCTCTTTCTCTTTTGAGATTATTGTGGGAAAATAGTTAACATTTTGATATATTTAGCCAAATACAGTAAAACCATGTTTTGGATGATGGAGTAGAAAAACATCTCTAAGAAGACGTGTCACAAAACTAAGTCTTTGAAAATTGTTCAAGCAAAATCCAGAAAGAAGTTCAATTTCAACACATTTCCAAACAGGAGTCAGATTTTCAAGTTGATCAAGACCTTTGTTTAGTGTCATATGCAGGACACTCGTTGGAAGGGGGGGGGTCTTAACCCTCTGCAGAAAAGCAGTCGGTGTATTCTACAGCCCCAACTTTTTCATGAGCATTAGTCTGAAAGTGAACGTAATAGCATGATTATAGTTTGAACACACTTACTAAAATGTTGCAGTTCAGCGCGTTAGCCACTACGCCACGGGGGAGTGGGGCTACACCACCAAAAAAAAAAAAAAAATCGTGTATAACAGAGAAAATGAATATGAATTTTCTTCGTTTTGAGTTGAACTAGCATTCATTCTTCGTATACACAATTACGTACGTCCACAGACACCTCTGCATAGATTTATATGCTTACACACCCGCACATGTATATGCTCATTCATATGCCTACCTACACATATATACATACACATACATATATCTAACCAAATGATCATGCTCGCAGCGAGATACATACGTGCTAGCATACGTACATGCACCGCAGAGTCTATCATGTCACTCTGATAAGGTCTTGGTACTTTTTTTTTTTTCTTTTTCCTGTGTTCTATTATGTGGCATATCGACCTTCGTGGGTTATTTAATGCCAAAACCATCTTTGTAGAAAGACATTGGTGGCGCTATTTAACCCATAGCTGGGGGCTAGCCTTGTCTACATTTGGCTTATTTTAGTTATATCAATAATTTTCAAACATATATTTTGCCCATAGATGAACTCTAGCATGTACTACCACTCAAGTTCAGAGTGGACCTGGGAGTAAGGGCAAGAAAGCGGTAATCCACACTCCGCAAAACTCCAAGTCTGGAGCATCGTCACCGAATGCAGTTTAGAGTTGGTTTGGTTTCATTTTTTTTTTTTCATTTAATAGCATATTAAACTTGGTGAGTTATTGTTATGTCCTCGGAAAAGAGCATAAAATTAGACAAACATATTAAGAGAGAAGAAGTAATACAATGTCACCAGTGTAGCTCTGGCTACCTACTCTCTGAGTGGATTACAGTCAACCTGCTACATAGTCTGGAACGAGCAGCTGCAGGCATAGGACTCCATGTCAATGCACAAAAGATGGAATATATGTGCTTTAATCAAATAGGCAACATCTCAACACTAAACGGTAGCTCTCTGAAACTAGTTGACAAGTTCACCTACCTAGGAAGCAGTGTTTCATCAACCGAGACAGACATCAACACACGACAAGCAAAGGCATGGACAGCTATCGGTCATATGGAAGTCAAACCTGACCGATAAAATGTAACGCAGTTTCTTCCAAGCAGCAGTCGTGTCGATACTGCTATATGGATTCACAACATGGACGCTAACTAAACGGATGGAGAAAAGAATGCTGCGAGCAATATTGAACAAGTCCTGGGGGCAGCATTCCACAAAGCAGCAGCAATACACCCACCTACCACCCATCACGAAAACTATCCAAATTAGACGAACCAGACGTGCGTGACACTGCTGGAGAAGTAGGGACGAGCTCATAAGTGATGTACTCCTATGGACTCTTTTACATGGGCGAGCAAAGGCAGGACGACCAGCTAGAACCTACATACAGCAGCTCTGTGTAGATACGGGATGTAGCCCTGAAGACCTGCCGGAAGTAATGGACGATAGGGAGGGGTGGCGAGAGAGGGCCAGGGATATCCGTGCTGATGGCGCGACGTGATGATGATTATATCCTTACTGGAAGAGTCTATTGTGTATCGAAAATAGGGCTGATACCACAGCAGTAATTTAAAACCAAAGCCATCCTTGTAAAGGATAATAATGGTGCTATTTAACCCTTAACTGGGGTTTTGTCTTTGCATTAAAGAGGATATTTGACACTTTTTTGGCTTTCAAGTTGGAATTGAGGTAACTGATTAAAAAATAAGAGAGCTCACCTGCAATATCTTGTTTGTTAGCCATTATAACAACAGGGACCGTCTTCATTTGCGGATGCTTTAAAATGTTGATGAGTTCACATCGGTTTTCGCTTAGACGTGCTCGGTCGCTACTGTCGACAACGTAAATCAAACCTGCAATAAAAAGATCACCGTTAATATATATATACTAGCAGTATATGCACTTCGCTGCAACATTTTTTTCAAGACGGGGTTTCTATTTGCAACAATAGAACATGAAATTGACGGTGATACCAGTTGTAATTGGTGCACTCGGAACAATCCTCAAAGGATTGGTAAAGAGACTGGAAGACTTGGAAATAAGAGGACAAATGGAGACCATCAAGACTACAGCATTATTAAGATTGGCAAGAATACTGAGAAGAGTCCAGGAAACATGAGGAAACTTGCTGTTACTCAAAGTCCAGTAGGAAACCATCAGCTAACGCTGAAAGACTCACAGAGGAGTAAATAATAAAATAAATCCCCAAAGGATTGGTAAAAGGGACTTGAGGACTTGAAAATAAGAGGAAAAAAAGGAGACCATCAAGACTACATCATTATTAAAATTGGCAAGAAGACTGAGAAGAGTCTTGGAAACATGAGAAGACTTACTGTCTCTAAAACTCCAGTGAGAAACCATCGGCTAACGCTGGTGTGAAAAACTCTCAAAAGAGTAAATAATAATAATACACACACCTCGCAAACAACCCTGATTTTGGCTTCAGATTTTAGTAGACCAAATTCCCTCGCAATAGAACCTGAGTGATATATATATATATATATATATATATATATATATATATATATTGAAACGAAGACGGTTCCCATACATTTCTATATGTGTATATGTCTGTTTACATTTTTTATTCTAATTACAGTCATTTGTTTTTAATTCTTAATTTGAGAATTTTTTTTTAATGGATTAGATTGGTTATTGGTTTGGTTTGGTTTCTTTTTTTATAGGCGTATCAGTCTCCGTGGGTTATTTAATGCCAAAGTTATCCTTGTAGTAGAAAACTAGTAGTATTATTTAACTCATAGCTGGTGGGGGGAGCCATCCTTGTAGAAGAACAGTGGTGGTATTATTTAACCCTTAGCTGAGAAGTAAGGAAGTACATACCTTTCCCAGAAGGTATTAATTCAAAACTGAATGTAATAACGCGACTGGAGTTCGAACTCATTTACTATGAGACCATCAGTACATTAGCTACGACGCCACGAGGACTACACAGAAAGGTTATACACAAAATATTGCTTATATATATATATATATATATATATATATAAAACAACAATAAAATTACAAATGAATGATACGGGATAGTTTTTAATAAAACCTGCTTTTTATCCTTATGCAAATTATATATCCCAATTTAACACGGTGTAGGCCATTCTGATAATAGAATTGGTGTGGAGAAACTCGAATGAAATTCTCATTCATATATATATATATATATATATACACGCACGCAGGGTGTCCCTAAAAACATCTTAAAAGCAGTTATCTTGAAAATTATTAATTTTAGCTCAATGAAATTGAACAATTTAGGTGTTGAACATCATAAGTTTATTCTGGGAGCGATTTCATAATTGTTCAATATGTGCATCGCCTGTGACACAGCACACGTCAAGTCCGTAGTTGAGCTATTGCCAAACACGATGTAGCATGTCTCCGGTAACATTATCCAGAGGGGAAGGGATTCTCTGCTTGAATTCATCAATGCTAGCAGGAAGAAGTGGAGGTCATAGACCAGCCCTTTTACATATCTCCATAAAAAGAAACCAGACGGAGACTGGTCCGGTGACCGCAGCGGCCATTTCATCAGAAAACTGTCTTCATCTCCACCACGCCTGATCCATCTCTCTAGCAGATTCTCATACTGTCCTCTTCTATTAAATATAAAATCTATACATTCTGTGAAAATTTGAGGTTATTTCAACAAGAATTGCCAAATTTCATTGGCCTAGTGGGTAAAGTGTTCGCCAATGGTCCGGGAGACCGGGGTTCAATCCCAGGTCGAGTCATACCAAAGACTTTAAAAATGGTACTTGATACCTCCTTGCTTAACACTCAGCAATATAAGGTATGTATCAAGGGTAAAGTGAAGAAATCCAGGGAAAGGAGTAGCACCTTCCCTTACACCTCGGTGTAGTAGCTATTGAAAAGGGTCGCCCTCGACTACGGTCGCCAACTTTACTTATTGGGCTGGAAAATGATGTCAAATTTTTTGGGACACCCTATATATATATTTCAGTAATAATTATTTGATATCAATCACTGCACATAGGTTTTATTTTGTGCTGAAAGGGTTGACAAAGGGAACGTAACTACGCATTACTTGGTCAGGACGTGACGTCAATGAAAAGTATTGTTCAAAAATATTTTTTTCATTATTGGGCTCTTATTATTTTTAGATATTTCCAAAATAATAATATTTCCAAAATAATTTGGTGGATTAGTTAGTTGGTTCTGTGGCATTTCAACCGTTGTTGGTGTATTTAAAGTTGAAATTTATCTTTTAAAACTAACTATTGCGAGTTAATAATCATTTGCACGCAGTTATATGCGCTCTCTCTTTCTCTCTCTCAAATAAGTAAATAAATGCAAAAAGGATTTAAAAATTAAAAAAAAAAAAATAGACGCTCCTAATTTTCGAAATAGCCTGTTTTAAAGAGCTTTTCGTCAAAACGACTTGATGTGACTTGCCTTATATGGTATTGCATTTTTTGATTAAAAAGAAAAAAGAAAAAAGAACACGACTCGCACTGAAAGGAGTCCTTTGTTTTGCTGTGGTGATTGAATAAGTTAAAATAGTTTGTCAAGAGAAGCTATTGCGGAACTATAAGCCGGAACTTTGACTATGTACGTCATCGGCACGAAGGGTACTTGATGACTAAGTACAGTATATTCAGTCTTCCCGTGGATATCCTCCTCTCAAAGGAGGCATAGTAATTCAGACTCGGAAAAGCAAACATTGATAATGGTAGGTGTAGAGTTATTAAGTGTAAAATCGTGTATATCAACATTTGAGTACAAATTACCAAGCAATGATTGGTTGATGGGTTTTGACGGCACGTCAACTCGTCTAAAGTTATCTTATGCCTAGAGGTTAGGAAATCGTGCTTATTATATGTTTATATTTTATGTATTTGTTTCTTAAGTATTTTTAGCATATAGTTTTATATTTATTACGTATTTATTTACCCAAACTCTCTATCAGGATGTAACACAAGCTCAATTTTTCAGCGGAGTAAAACTTGTTTAGATTCAATATTTTCCTTCTTAGCAGATAGATTTATATCTTCGCCAAGGGCAATGTGAAAAGCCACCAATCTCTTCCAGGATTTGAATTTGGGCCGTCAATTCCATTTCCTACGACTATAACAGTTACGCTAAGCGCACAACCATGATAAGATATATGATATCAAGTATTCCAATCTAATACAAATAATTTGCACAGTTGATAAGTATCTAAATTGTGACAGAATAGATTTTCTATATTCCATTTTCCATATTGAAGTATATTTTTTTTATATTCCATGTTTCTATATTAAAGCGTATATTTTTCTATATTCCACTTTTCCATATTGGAATAATATTTTTCTATGTTCAATAATAGTTATGTAAATGCTTTGTAAAACTTTGCTCGACTTTGTAGCTTGGTATCATGAATTCTTAAATCTATAAATGACCAAATTAGCAAACTTAGAGACTGTTCATTTAAGTTTTTTTTAGCAGTAAATAAGCTAACGACAGATAAGATGCAGATTTTATCTTTAAGAACTGAATATTCTATCTTCATAAAATATTCCTTTAACAAACTAGATTGAATTATTTAAATCAAAGCTATAATTTTTTTCCAAGCCGTACAGAAGAAAATAAAATGAAATAACCCAATATTGCGGAAAAATATGGAATTCGTTGACAAATAAATTTTAATTAGTACTTAGGGCCTCATCCTCGAGATTTTATGAAATCTTTAATTCTTTCAGGCATAGATTTCCCTAATTTAAAGCAATATTCTTAATCAAAGGGATGCTAACTTTCCCAAATGTCATTTAATAAATCTTCTTTGGAGGATAGGGCTTTCTTAAAACCTTTCCTGAAACAAAAAAAGTTTAAATCCCTTTTGATCTTTGACAAGATGCATTATTATCCTGAAAAAGGACTATCTTCATTAAACTAATTATTCAGGATTTCAATATGCGCATGTGCATTGTTGAGGCAGGAATAGCCATTTTCCCTTATCTTTTAAATGGCATTTGACTTTATATTATCAATGACTTGGAAGATTTTTCTTGTTTTCTTCAGGCAGTAAGCTTTATTTGTTTCACATGAACGATACCAGACAACAATTCCAGCATCATCGCCTTGGTCAAAGTGCATATAGCCTTCTCATGGACCGTTTTAAAAATATGTTTACCATAAATTTTCAACTGGATTTCGACTATTCATTCATCGACTCAACAAATATGAAAAGCATATATGACTTTTCTATATCTCCCTTTTCCATATTAAAGTATCAAGAAAAATAGAAAAAAAACCCAAATCATCTGAAATTTGATCAATTTATTATCAAAGACGACTGAATGTTTCGGTTATGATAATTTTCTTCAGGACTTTAAATTCATGAAAAGTATCGTTAAGATAGCGATAGATGTTTGATGTTTCATTACATATCCATCGCCATCTTAACACTTTGATGTTGCATTACACATCCATCGCTATTCTAACAAAATTTTTCATGAATTTAATGTTCTGAAGAAGGTCATTATAACCGAAACGCTCAACGTCGACTTTCACAATAAATTCATCTAATTTTGGATTATTATTTATTTTTTATTTTTTTATTTTTCTTCGTACTGTTGGATTTTATTTCCTTATTTACTTCCATATTAAAGTATCTATTTTTTTCATGATTCGTAACAGCAATTCAAATACTTTGTAAAAGGTTACACGGTTTCGAGTTAACGTGTCTTGTTTTCTCAAAATCTTAAACCTATCAACATAAGAATTCTACTCAAGCTTTAATAATGTAAGCATTACGAAAAGTTACTTAATTTCTCAAAAGTGCAGGACACCGTTGGCGAGAAGCAAGAACGAACTCATAATTAACGTTCTTTTATGGACCTCTTCATATGGACGTGCCAGTATTGGCCGACCAATAAGAACTTACCTACATCAGCTCTGCACGGACACAGAATGTTGCGTGGAAGACCGGCGGGGAGTGATGGATGATAGGAACAAATGGAGAGAGAGAGAGAGAGAGAGAGAGAGAGAAAGAGAGAGAGTCAAGGAAATCTGTGCTAGAAGTGCGACGATGATGTTGATAATGATGATATAATCAGTTTTTTAATACATATATACGTAGATATTCATTATAATATAGAGAGTATCACACACACATACACACAGAGGGTGCGATGGGTAAATTGTCGCTATTTTAAACTATTAATTTCGTTCATGCGGTTTATTTGTTCTAGGTTTTGTCTACTGTTCAGTAAATTAGAGTCTGTTAGGCACTGTCTGTGAGGAAAGCAGCACTATGACGCAATTCATTCCTTCAGAAATGGCATGCTGTACCGATTGGCATTTACACCAGTAGATCCAATTCGGAGATTTGAGTGTTTGGATATCAATCTGAGGACAAATTCATTTTCATACAGATGAAAACCAAGCACTCAGTTAACGTCACGATGTTTTACGAGAGATGGAGACGTTATGCCTCCATGATCTTTTTACATGTCCCCAGTCTCAACACGGAGGCCAACATAAAAGTATCTGGAGGAGATCCTGTCCTAGGTCGCGAGGATGACTGCAGGAAGATCCTACGCCTGGAAACAGGACTTTGCGCCATGCCACACAAGCAGGAAAACCCAGCCTTAACAGTGAGAAAAATTTCTGCGACAATATCACCCCTAACATCTGGCTGCCTACCCTCCCCTCCAGATTGTAATCCCCTTGATTATTATGTGTAGGGCGCAGTTGAGCGACGATCCAACAAAAGTCTGTAAGTAGAGTAAAGTTGGCGACCGTAGTCGAGGGCGACAAGAAGGCTTATTTACTTCCATATCAATTCCTTGGATTGCTCCACTTTACCCTTGATATGTACCTTGTATTGCTGAGTGTTAAGCAAGGACGTATCAAGTACCATTTTTAAAGTCTTTGACGTGACCTATGATTAAACCCCGGTCTCCCGGACCATTGGCGAACACTCTACCCTCTAGGATAATGAACTGAAGACAAAGATAACGGCAGCATTTATCAATTTAAAAAAGGAAACTGTCTGAAAGGTTTGTAGGAGATTCGTGGAGGCCATGGTTGAGACCAATGGCAATTTCTTTGACTAAATCTTATCTATAGAATTTCAAGATATTTTCATGTAATTTTGGTAAATGTATCTGATAAAGTCAGATGTCAGAGTTATTTTCCTTTTGGCATAATCTAGACGATGATTTACCCATCGCATCTTATATATTGGATAGATATGATAGCTTGGTTTGAGGTTGAGTGCTTAATGAAAACAGCGAACAGTGGCGGAGATAGCATATTTTGCGTTGGCTTTGTAAACAATAAAATCATCGGTTTCTTTAAAATTAGTAATAGGTTTGGTTTGGTTTGGTATTATGGCATATCAACCATTGTATGTTATTTAATGCCAAATCCAATTTTATACGTATGTAGAATACTGAGGAGAGTGTTAGGATACTGAGGTTACTTGCTGTCATACCCCAACCCTTGCTGTCACACTGTCAGCCCTTACGGTGTGAAAACTCATTGATATAAAAATGAAAAAAAAAAAAAAGAAGAAAAATAGATAAACAAGTAAATGTAATAATCACCTTGGCAATTATCGTAGTAATAATTCCAGAGGTTTCTTATCTTCTTCTGTCCGCCAAGATCCCAAATGATGAATTTGTTCCGGTCACTGATGATTTCCTCCACGTTAAAACCGAGGGTGGGTAATGTTTGTATATCTTGATTTGTTTTCATGTGATGTAACATTGTCGTTTTACCTAGAATAGAAAGAAGAAAAACTTGCTAGGATTCTATTCAAATCAAAAGTTAGTTAAAACGCGGAATTTTGCTCCTCACTCAATCTTTCCTCATTTAGGATTAATCTCTCAGGTCCTTTTTAAGCGCCAAAAGCCAGGTAGTGTTAATTTGAGGCTAAAATTTGGCATATCTATATATATATATATATATATATATCGTTCTAAAAAACGTTTTTTCATGAATCAAAAAGTGCTCAATTACAGGTCAGTAGAGTAGGATACTTTCTAAAATAAATTAATGTTTACTCACCTCTTTATGGCAGTCTCATCTGATGATTGTGCATGAAACTGATCGTTATGAGACTGAGTAAACATTCATTTGTGTGTGTGTGTGTGTGTGTGTGTGTGTGTGTGTATATATATATATATATACCTGAAGAGTCAGAATTATCCTGAAGATCCGGTAGGTGAAACCTGGGTATGTAGTTTCTGACTCTTTTAGGTATTCTAGTTTTGCACTACTAAGTGAGTGTATTGAGCAATTTTACGTATTAGCTTAGGGAACTCTGTTGGGGTTTTGTTTTCTTTTGGCTAGATATTGCGGTATGGTTGATTATCTTAAAGCAGTACGGATGTCTTAGTCTTTTTTTCAATTAATTTTTTCCCTGATATCGGTTTGTAATATATTTTTTGAATTTACAAATTGCATATCTGTTTTTGTCACGTTATTTAATGCCACATCCTGTTTATCCATATATATATATATATTTAATAAATATATGATTTGTAAACGAATTTTACGAATGGTAGGTAACATTTTAAGCAAGCCAGGGCTTATTTGTTTGGCCACAGTTAAATGGTTTCAAGTATTGCTATGTAACACTAACAATTCAAGTAGTTATTTGACCTGTAGATGGGATCTTAAGAGGCACTACCACTTCGGGTCAGAGTGGACGTATGAGTCATAGCAATGAAGTGGTGCTCCACATTCCCCAGAACTCCAGGGTTGGAGTTTTACTTTCAGGTGTAGCTTTGTGTCATATCAAGGACATACATACACGAATAAGTTAGAGTCTCTTTGGGTGCCCTATTCATATATGCCATATTTAACCAAAAGCTTAGTAAATTACTAGTGCGTCTCGAGTGGTATAATGGTAGCAAGTTGGACTACCAAACCTTCACAAGTGAGTTCGAGTCTCATTGGGTACTCCATTCATATGGCCTTGAGCCACATCTAAGTTAAAAGCTTTGTAAATCACTTGTGGTGGTGGGGGCAGTCTTACTACACTGCAGAGATACAGTCAGCGTTTGCTGAAGCCCCAGCCTGTTGGGATATATATATAAAATTGTCATAGCAATGAAGAGGTTCTCCACGTTGACCAGAGCTCCAGAACTGGAGCCTCACCATGGAATGTGGCGTAGGGTCATATCCAGGAGACACTTGTGGTTGTGGTGGGCGGTCTTACCCCTCTGTAGAGATACTAGGTTATATAATTGTGCGTACCTGTACGTGTGAGTGAGTGTACGTATGTTGGGTAGGGTCTTAGAAAAGGACAAATCACAAATTAGGATATCAAATCATGGAAAAGAAATTTCTCTGAAATTTCCCATTTTTAGGTAGTTCTGGGATTTTTTTTAAAAAGGAAATCGTATTATTTTGCTACAACTTGGGGAACTTTGACAACAATAACAACGGAAAATAATTATTTTTTATGCGTGTCTACGCCATCAAAATTTGTAACAATTATAATAAATGATTCATTTCTTTTTACTGTTTTCTTTTATCGAATGCTATATATATATATATATATATATATATATATATATATGAGAGAGAGAGAGAGAGAGAGAGAGAGAGAGAGAGAGTTGTTGGCGACCGTAGTCGAGGGCGACTACGAAAGCTCTCTCTTCAATAGCTACTACACCGAGGTGTAGGGGCAGGCGCTACTCCTTACCCTTGATACGTACTTTATATTGCTGAGTGCTAAGCAAGGAGGTATCAAGTACCATTTTTAAAGTCTTTGGTATGACTCGACCTGGGATTGAACCCAGGTCTCCTGGACCATTGGCGAACTCTCTACCCACTAAGCATATATATATATATATATATATATATATATATATATATATATAAGGAAAAAACTACATGTATTATTTAACAAAGTCGGGAAGATTACCTATTATTTAGATGTTACATTGAACTTATACGATGGGACAGTGTCCTCTGATAGAAAAAACGATCAATATCCATGCTATATAAATGTAGAATCTAATCACCCTAAGAAGGTTTTTAAGCAAATCTCTAATAGCATTATGATAAGGTTACCAACAAATTCATCAAACGAGGATATTTTTTCACAAAATAAACAGGATGATGAAATAGCCTTAAAAATAGTGGATATAAAGAAAAACTCATATAGAAAAGTAGAAAAGACAATACAAACATATAGAATAAAAATAATAATAGAAAAAGGAAAATTTTATGGTTTAAAAACCTCCATATAACATGATTGTAGCCACAAAAATAGGAAGAGAGTTTTTTAAAATATTAGGAAAAAAATTTGCTAAGACGAGTAATTTATCAAAAATATTTAATAAAAACACAGAGAAATTAAGTTACAGCTGTATGCCTAACATTTTCACATTAATTAGTAGAGGCAATTCAAAAAAGTTTAAGAGAAATAAAAATACCGAACCCCAAGTTATAACTGTATTAAGAAGGAAAACTGCCCACTCAAGGGAAGATGTCAAATAGAGTGTGTAGTGTATAAAGGCTGAAGTACTCAACCCAAGTAGTATCAGCAGGAATGATGAAAAAAGTGTATGTGGGTTCAACGCAAGGCCCTTTCAAACAAAGATATTACAATCATAAAAGTAGCTTCACACATGAAATATATAGACATAAAACTAGTTTGTCTAATTACGAATGGGAAGTCAAAAACAAATTTGGTATAGATCCTACATTGAAATAGGAAATCGTGAAAAGATTTAGTAAATATAAGTAAATATTGTAAATTATATTTGGAGGAAAAATTAACCATAGCTAAATATAATCGACCAAAGGAATTGCTTAACCAAAGGTCTGAAGACATAGGAAAAAATGGTTAATTAGTGGATAAAAGGATTGATAAAAATTGTTTAAATTAGGAGAATAAGAGAAGGAAGAGAGAGAGAAAAAAGATAAAAGGGAATATTTTTTTGATAGTTTCTTGAATAAAGTTTTTTTTTAAATATGCTAATTTTTGTATTGGTGAGGGGTCTTTTTAACCAATAAAATGTATTTTATTCTAACCCACTTCGTGAAGGGGCGTTTGGTGAAATCTAGGTAAACTCGCTCTAGGCCATGTAGGAATTATTATTTATCACACACAGACACAGCAATTACCACAGAATGCTGCGAGCAATATTGAACAAGTCCTGGAGGCAACAACCCACAAAGCACCAACTATACGGCCACCTGCCTCCCGTCACGAAAACTATCCAAGTTAGACGAACCAGACACGCAGGGCACTGCTGGAGAAGCAGGGACGAGCTCATAAGTGGTATACTCCAATGGACCCCCACATATGGCCGAGCAAAAGCTGTACGACAAGCTCGAACATACAAACACTAGCTCTGTGAGGATACGAGATGTAGCCCTGAAGACCTGCCAGAGGCGATGAATGATAGGGAGAAGTGGCGAGAGAGGGTCAGGGATATCAGTGCTGGCGGAATGACATGATGATGATGATGATGATATATTTGTGTGCGTGTGTGTGTGTGTGTGTGTGTGTAGTTGGAATCATTTCTTGATGGTAGATGTTCTGAATAAAGTATCTTGATTACATACACATACGTACACGTATACAAATATGCACTCAGATACACACGTACATAGATAAGAAAAATAAACTCACCGGCCGAATCCAGTCCAAGCATCAAAATTCGATTTTTCTTTCGTTTAGTTATTTTGTCGTTTAAGAGTGCGATTTTAGAAGTCATTCGTCCCATTTCGGCCGTGATCCTTGATATCTAACTTTTACCCAAGAATTATATACACAGTAGGTGTTTTCTGAGAAGACAAGTTCTTTTTCCTCGTACACGTTCCGTGTTTTCCCTTCTTGCTTTTTTTGTTTAAGTTTATAACTTCCTTGTTGTATTGACAAATGCTAAACCAAAATAATGTCACTGTAGGATTGGCAAAGACACTTTATATATACCGCGCTGAAACGTAAAGAGATCTCACGTGACAGATGTTGACGTTCAGTAATGTTAAAAAAAATCACATTCACTTTGTGGGAAATAAAATCATTTTTTTGAGAGAGAGAGACAGTGTGTATTTCCGGAAATTCTAGGAATAGCAAAATAAACCTAAAAAAAGAAAAAAAAAATCTAAAAATGTTCAGACCACAGCAATAAATAAAATCTAGAATGGTTAGCAAGCGAGACTAGTAAACCTTCACGAGTGAGTTCGAGTCTCATTGGGTACTCCATTCACACAGCCTTGTGCTACATCTGAGCTAAACTCTAAGTAAATTACTAAATTCTATAATAATAATAATAATAATAATGATAATAATAATAAAAACTCATGATGGTGCATAAGACTTTACACCCCAGAAACAACACAGACAGACTGTATGTGTCAAGAAAAGAAGGAGGAAGAGGACTTACCAGCAGTCAACGTAGCGTCGATGCATCGATACTCCAAGAAGACTACATAAAAAGCGAACAGGAAAACTGATTACAGCCATTAGAAACAATACATACAAAACAAGCATCAACAGAATAGAAATAACTAAAAAACAAAAATTGGAAGGTAAACAACTGTATAAACATTTCAAACGACAAACAAGCGAAATCTAACACGAGAAAATTTGGACATGGATAAGAAAGGGAAACCTTAAGAGAGAAATTCAACCTCTTCTGAAAGCAGCTCAGAACAATGCCATAAGGACCTACTATATCAAGATAAGAATAGATAAGACGCAATGAAATAGCAATTGTAGGTTAAGTGGTAATAGAGATGAAACAATCAATCACATAATAAGCGAATACAGCAAATTAAAGCAAAGAGCAGATACGACTGGGTGGGGAAGGTGATCCTCATTTGACCATACTACCAAATGGTATAAGCATAACCCTGAATCCGTCCCGGAGAACGAGATGCACAAACTTCTCTGAGTTTTTGAAATACAAACGGATCACCTAATCTCGGCCAGGCGACCAGACAAAGTGATAGTCAACAAAAAATAGAGAACCTGCCGAATTGTGGACTTTGCCGTCCCAGCAGACTGCAGAGTAAAATTGAAGGAAGGCGAAAAAGTGGTAAGTACCGGAACCTTGGCAGGGAACTGAAAATATTATGGAACATGAAGGTGCGCTCGGTACAGTTACCAAAGGATTGGTAAAGGGATTGGAAAAATTGGAAATAAGAACACGAGTGGAGACCACCCAAATGACAGCATTGTTAGGATCAGCCAGAATACCGAGAAAAGTCCTGGAGACTTCAGGAGATTTACTGTCACTCAAACTCCAGTGAAAGACCTTCAGCTGATACTGGTATGAAAAACTCTCAGAGGAGTAAAATAATAATAATGATATTTTGAGATACACACAAATCACCTAAATTCGGCCAGACGACTAGACCTAGTGATAGTAAAAAAAAAAAAAATGGGGAGAATCTGCCGAACTGTGGACTTTGCCGTCTCGGCAGACCACAAAATTAAATATAAAAAAGCGAAAGAGGGATAAATATCTAGAACTTGCTAGAGAACTAAAAAACCATATGGAACATAAAAGTGACGGTGATACTAATTGTTAACGATGTACTTGGAACAATTTCCGAAAGACTGATAAAAGGTCTGGAAGACTTGGATATAAGAGAACAAGTGGAGACCACTTAGACTACAGCCTTATTTAGATTCGCCAGAATACTGAGAAGAGTCCTAGAGACTTGCTGTTACTCAAACTCAAGAGAGAAATCATCAGTTAACGCTGGTGTGAAAAACTCTAAAGAGTAAAATAATAATAATAATAATAATAATAATAATAATAATAATAATAATGATAATAATAATAATAATAATTGCATCACATGCACTAACTCACAACATAGTTGTAATAGTCATTCAATAAGCTTTGCACTAAACCGACACAGAGACGTCAGTATGAGGCACCCAGTGAGGATTGAACTTACAACTCAGTTGTAACAGTCATTCACTAAGCTTAGCTTAGTTTAGATTTGGCACAAAACAGCAAGTGTGAGGCATCCAGAGAGGATCGAACTCACCTCTAATTCTTTTTTCGATTTGAACTAATCTTAGACTATCAAACTCGCCGCAATTTTATTTTTATTTTTCGTAAAAAACCCAACCAAACAATTATTTTACATTTTATAAGGCGGGGATTCACTTTTACTTTCACATTTATGCAGAATGAACACGAGCGTTAAAAACCAAGCAGTCTGACAGGTCGAATTCTTGTAACTTCTTTTTTACTTCGTGGAGAGGGGAAGGGTAGTTTCGTATCATACTCGATTGTTGCTATATACCTATAGGAAGTTAAACGCTTATAAAGAAAATGAATCAAATGACTAAACCTTTTCTTTTCTAGATGGTGAATGTAAATATTTCAAGACATATTTTTCAGTACGTTATTGCAGAATTTACGTAAATTTTTATCATTGAGTCATTCTGCACAAGCTCTCAAAGTTTAAATTGGAAAATCGAAATTCGGAGCGGTTAGTTACGTCTTGCAGCAACATCGCTTCCCGCTGGTTAATGTTTATTGTCAGAGACCTCTTCTTAATGCTATCCTCTTTTCCCCATGAAGAACTTTTTTTTTAATTTGTAAAAAAAATTGAGCTAAAACATTCCCCCAGTGTCCAAAACCTTTCCCAATTTTCCAAAACTAATTCCAAGTATCCAAAACCTTTTCCCAGGATATAAACTATCTCCCAGTGTCCAAAACCTTCTCCAGGATCCTTCCCCAATTATCCAAAACTTTCTAGAATGTTCAAAACCTTCTTCAGGGTTCCAAACCTTTCTCCAGTGTTCAAAACCTTCACCAGTGTTCAAAATCTTTCCCAGGGTCCAAAACCAATGTCGAAAATTTTCACCAGGTTCCAAAACCTTCTCCAGGGGCAGAGGGAATCTCTGTGACGTAATAGCTAAAGTGTTGGATCTTTTCATCTTCTAACCTTTCTCTCGAAAAAGTTCCATGGCGATGTACACAGAATTGAGAACGTGGAAGCATGCAGTTACATATGTGCACATATGTCCTCCCGTGACAAGGGGAACTGACTCTGGTGGAAACTTGTGTCTGAACAGGCCAACTTAGGAGAGAATTGCTCACCCAGAAGGAAGAATACTGATGATGAGGTGGGGGAGGGTTATGAGGGATGGCAGTGATCTGTAAAAGATTATACAGTTGCCATTGGCACAGTGGTGCTCGCCAATGATCAGAAGGACCGGGGTTCAATCCCTGATCAAATCATACCAAAGACTCAAAAATGGTACTTGATGCCTTTTAAAACCTCAACATAGTAACCCTAACCCTTTGGCCAATCAACTCTGGTGTATTGACTTCCTTACTCTTCCCACACCTCTCATCATCCCTCACAGACTCCCTGCCTTCCTTGAATCTCTTATGCCACTTAAAAACTGATGCTCGGTTCGTGCAAGACGGTCGAAAAGCAGTCTGAAGCATTCCATACGTTTTTCTTTTCCAAGTTTAAAACAGAATTTTATTGCATATTTTTCTTCCTCACGTCCAGACTGCAATTTTGAAATTCACCAGGTGTGACAATCAGTAGGGTGTTTCCAATTGCTGCTGTAGCTGTTCATTTGCACCTGAAATCATAAAAATTGGTCTGTCATCTCATAAGATATATAGTAATAACATACAGCGTTATAAGGTACGGATCAAGGGTAAGTGGAACAATCCAGGGAAAGTAGTAGTGCCTTCCCCTACACCTCGGTGTAGTAGCTAATGAAAAGGGAGCCTTCTGATCGCCCTGAATAATTATTCTACTATAGAAATTTATAGGAACATAACTTTCATCCCCCTCAACAGAAAGAAAAATGAATAAACAAAACTGTGATTGCAGCAAAACTGATATTTCAAACAAAATACGTATCGAACATGATTTAAAAATAGGTTTTCCGTTCATTTTGTGGTACAGAGTGTGTTATACACAAATAATTACAGTATCACATACAAGCTTGGCTTCTTGGCCTCTTTGTTTGATAGCATATCAACCATTTTAGGTTATTTAAACAATAGTGGTACTATTTTACCCATAGCTGGAGGGTAATAAGGGGTTCATACCTTTCCCAAGAGTATTAGTCTGAAAGTGAACGTAATAGTGAGTCAATCCCTACATATATACATTGAGACTTATATGTGACTTTATTTAAAGCAACAATAATTTTTTTAATGTATATAATTCCCCACCCTAAAATTTTAAGATATATATAGTGGAAATTTATTACTGGAAAACCAGTGAGTAAAGTATAAAAAGCCACCAATTTTACTTACAAAATCAGCAGTAACATTTCCAGCTTACAGTCAGTATTTCCGCATAAAGAAAATGGAGGCTATTTATGGGATATCATTTTCAATAAATAGTTTTAAAAATGATATTACGAATTTTCTGTCTCTATAATGGGAAAAAAGAGTAAGAAAAAAGAAAGAAAGAATAAATCATAATTTTCTTCAATTTCTAAATGATATGGCTAATGATAGGCTACCATATATATGTTTATCTTCTTGGTGTAGCTGACAAATTTTCAGCATTGATCGCATCTATCCATCTATCTATCTAATTGGAGCTGAAATTACTTGGGAAAAATACGGTTCCTTCCCGACTTCATTCTATCTAGATATCAAACGGCTCATACGAAGACTTTAATGGATCAACGAAAAAATAGATAGAAACGAAATATCTGTTTTTTTTTATTCAAACATGTTTAAAAGAGAAAATCCTGTCGCACTCTCCATCTATCTATCTATCTATCTATCTATGTATCTATCATCATCATGTCGTGCCGCTAGCACGGATATCCCTGACCCTCTCTCGCCACTTCTCCCTATCATTCATCGCCTCTGGCAGGTCTTCAGGGCTACATCCCGTATCCTCACAAAGCTGCTGTATGTATGTTCGAGCTGGTCGTCCTGCCTTTGCTTGGCCATGTGTGGGGGTCCATAGGAGTACATCACTGATGAGCTCGTCTCTGCTTCTCCAGCAGTGTCCTGCGTGTCTGGTTCGTCTAACTTGGATAGTTTTCGTGATGGCAGGCAGGCGGCCGTATAGTTGGTGCTTTGTGGGGTGTTGCCGCCAGGACTTATTCAATATTGCTTGCAACATTCTTGTGTAATTGCCGTCTAGCTTCTTCTCGTTAGCGTCCAGGTGGTGCATCCATACAGCAGTATCGACACGACCGCTGCCTGGAAGAAACTGCGTTTCATTTCATCGGTCAGGTCTGATTTCCATATGTTCGATAGCTTATCGATAGCTGTCCATGCCTTCGTTAGCCGCGTGTCGATGTCTTTTTCGGTTGATGAGACACTGCTTCCTAGGTAGGTGAATTTGTCAACCAGTTTCAGAGAGGTTCCCTCTAGTGTGGAAATGTTGCCTGCTTGATTAAAGCACATATATTCAGTTTTGTGTGCATTGACATGGAGGCTAATGCCTGCGGCGGCTCGCTTCAAACTATGCAGTAGTGTTTCGGCTTGGTTGGGTGTATTTGCCAGTATCGCTATGTCATCGGCGTAGTCGGCGTCGGTAATTGTTTTTGCTGGGTACCTTCTGCTTCTTTTCTTTGTCAGCTCGAAGCCGTTTTCTCTGATTTTATCGATCGATATTCTAAGCACGTAGTCTAGACAGGTGATAAAGAGGTATGGGGCTAGCGTGTCCTTTTTTAGTACTCCTGCTACAATGTCGAAGTATTCTGTGTCTCCATCCGGTGAACGTACTTTCACTTTGGTGTTTCTATAGAGAATCGTTATTGCTGCTACGGTTTCTTTTGGTATGCCGTATGCTAGTAGGATTTGTTCCATCTTCCCTCTGTGAATGGAATGGAAGGTCTTGGTAAAGTCGACACACAGTAATTTCGACTGTAGGTATTTTGCCCGCACGCCTTCAAGGATTCTACGGATGGTCAATATTTGTGAGGTCGTGGAAGCCATTTTGGTTTTTTGTCGATTTTGGGTTCTATGGTTTCGTAGTAGGGCATTGTAAATTTTGGCTGCTATGGACGTAAGTGTTATACCTCAGTAGTTCTTGGCTAATCCGAGGTCAGCCTTTTTCGGGAAGGGGAGGATGCATCTCTTCATCCATCTGTCTATCGGATTTTGATTATAGACTGCGTTGCAGTGTCGGGGCAGTATGTCGTCGAATTGTCTGGTCTTCCATATTTCTGGGGGAATCCCGTCAAGCCCTGCAGCTTTCCTATTTTTAATCTTTTAAGAACAGAGTCGAGTTCTTGCGTGAAAGGTCCTAGTTTAATGTCCAATTGCTTATTAATAATTCTGATGATTGGTTCATACATAACTTTCGGTGGGTTTCCTAGTAGATTTTCGAAATGCTGTTTCCACAGTTTTATTCTTTCTTGTTGGTTTGCAGCTTTCAATTTTGCTTTGGTTGTGCTCTTCCTTCTACTCACTTCGTTTATTGTTTGCCAGGCTATCCTAGATTGCCTATCTTCAACTGAGTCTCTAATATTATCTATCTAATTTTGTATGTATTCTGTCTGTTCTTTTAGATATATGCCTGCTAATTGAAATTGTGCCTTTTTTAGTTTTATGGCATTTGCGTTTGTTGGGTTCTTCCTATAGCTTTTAGAGGCAGTTTTCACGTGTGCACGTTTTTCTCTAACTGCTACCGTTTCCCATGGGACTCTATATTTAGTTCTAGTTTTTGTTGGAATACACTTCGCTGTCGCCTCTAGGTACGCGTTGACAAAATTGTCATATTCGTCATTTTGGGTACCTTTTTCTGTCTTCTCTTGTAATGTCTCAAATCTGTTTGTCAATTCTAATACATATTTATCTCTAATAGCTCTGTTGTTAAGAAGGACCCAGTCATAGTGTTTGGTGGTCGCTGTTCGTGTGGCGTTTTTTCGTAGGCTCAGTCGAATTTTTGCTGTGACTTTTAGGTGATCGGAGGACACCCTCGAAAGAGGAGTATGCCTCGCAATTCATCGTGCTATTTTTCCATTTCTTGTTTATAAAGACGTAGTCTATCTGTGCTTTACTATTGTTCGCGTATGTGTAGGTCCATAATTTCCCCTCCCTTTTTTGATAGTTTGTATTGAGACATGTTAATCTATTTTCCATCATGAATTCTGTTATGTGTTGTCCATTCCTATTTGATGTGTTGTGAAGGCTGTATCTGTTGTTTCTGTTTTTCCCGATTTGGGCATTCACATCTCCGCCAATGACTAGTACGTTTTGTTTCGGTATGCTACGCACTGTAGAAGGCGACTAGTTCAGTTTCTTCACTAACATTGGTAGGGATGTAGCAGGAGATGATTGTTGCTCTGGGGTTGCCATTAAACGTAGCTGCCATCATCCTAGGTTGTATTCTCTCAATGCTATTGTTTTTAACGATCTTGGACCTATAAGCATTCCTACCCCTCCTACCGTGGCATTGACAGAGTTTTTCCATGCTGATACAGTGGCTAGCGTCCATCCATTGCCAGTGTCTTGATATTTGATATCTTCAGTGTGCGTGTATCTGTGTTCTTGTATGCATATTATGTCTATCTTATGTTCTACGGCCGATGCAGTCAGCTCTGGTAGTTGACCTATTCTATTTAAAGTTCTAACATTAAATTTCGCTATTTGTATTGTTTGTTTGCATTTTAGTAGTTTTTGTTGTTTGAGCTCTGTAGCTGATTTTTCGAACACTGAGGCCAGGGCTTCTACCTCAGCAGGACGTACCCCTTTTTTACCCGTGCGAAGAGCGATGCGGTTTATGTATGTGGTTTGAGTGTGGGTCATGGTTATCTTTCGATGGCTGTTTTTATTCTCATCTATAGAAGCCACTCTTATAGATGAGCAGCAGTAGTTCCCCGATTGAACAGACGATCCTGAGACTTCTGGTCGAATGTATTAGTATACACGGCGAAAGGTTCTGAAACTCTTCTAAAATCTTAGAATGACCACTGTAGTAGTTTAGAAGAAAACAAAAATACAAAACAGCTTAAGTAAAAGTCCCAATTCCCCCCCAATAAACCCCAAAGAATGACGAAATAACTAGTGTCCCCCCTCCCCAAGTTGTGGACCTTCCAAAATGATATTTTAAATTCATTAGTGAGTAAACGGTAGAGTAGAACTGAAGATGAAGAACAAGCTTGCGCCACCAGAAAAACAGTTTCAATACTGGTTAGTATAATGTCTTTAAGTCCTACTAATTTGAAATGCCAAAAATTTTACAAAATTGTATGCTGTGTATTCTTTGTAAAATGCCGCTTGAACAGTGTGTTTTAAATGTAAAGACACTTTTACCGTAAATCCAAATTGAATATGACTTCTGGCAGAATGTGTTAATATACACGGCGAAAGGTTCTGAAACTCTTCTAAAATCTTAGAATGACCACTGTTTTTCCTGACCCCATAGTAGTTTAGAAGAAAACAAAAATACAAAACAGCCTAAGTCCCAATGCCACCACCACCACCAAAAAAAAAAAAAAAAAAAAAAAAAAAAAAACGAAAAATTGAATAAAGGAAGTCTCCATACAAAAAAAAAAACACATGTTAGGGCTAGTTTCTGAAGATAGGTGAAAATAAACAAAAAACTCTTATAAATATACATTAGTCTTGGACTTTAACTAAGTTAAAACTTACGGTTAAAGGAAGCTCCCCCTTTTTTTACGTACGTAAGGGAAGCAGCGTGATGGACGTAAAGGTATGCGAATAAACACTCTGACGGCCAAACGCAATGCCTAACCTGGTCCTGGACGTATATATATATATATATATATATATATATATATATATATATATATCAATCCTTGCGGGTAATTTAATGTTGAATCCTGTTTATACATACATACATGGTGCATTCAATAAGTTTCCAGACTTTTTTTTGTATAGGCATTTAAAATTGTCGTAACTCTTGAAAATTCAGTATGTTATTGCTATACATCTTATGAGATGACTGACCAATTTTTATGATTCCAGCTTCAAATAAACAGCTACAGCAGCAATTGGAATACACCCTACTAAAGCCTGATTGTCACAGCTGGTTAATTTCAAAAATGCAATCTGGACATGAGGACACTTTAGAAGAACGATATTCAATAAAATTCTGTTTTAAACTTGGAAAAAATCCCACAGAAACGTATGGAATGCTTTAGACTGCTTTTCGACCATCTTGCATGAATCGAGTATCAGTGGCATAAGAGATTCAAGGAAGGCAGGGAGTCTGTGAGGGATGATGAGAGATGTTGGAGGAGTAAGGAAGTCAATATACCAAAGTTGATTGGCCAAAGGGTTAGGGTTACTATGTTGAGGTTTTAAGGGAGTTCAGGAAGAGATTCCTAGGGAAGAGGCCAGCACTCTTCAAATCGAGTCAGTGGCATTTCCACCAGGACAATGCACCAGTCCATAACTCCATCCTTGTCACAGACTATTTGACCAAGATGGGCATCAAGACAGTTCCTCAGCCTCCCTATAGTCCAGACCTTGCTCCCTGTGACTTTTGGTTATTCCCTAAGCTCACAGGCTGTCGTTATAAGACAATTGAGGAGATAAAAGAGGCTGTGACAAACGTCATTGACACGCTCACACAAGAGGACTTCCATGGGGCCTTCCAGAAGTTGTTGGAACGGTACAACAAGTGCATTGCAGCCGGAGGAGATTACTTTGAAGGGGAGTAGAGTTTCATGTGTGTACTATCAATAAAAGTGCCCATACGAAAAAAGTCTGGGAACTTATTTAATGATCCTCGTACATACATACACACTGGGGCTGAAGAGTACACCGACTGCATCTTTGCAGAGGGGTAAGATCCAACCCCAAATGATCAAACAGTTCAATTTCAAACAATTCTATTTAGCATAACTCATTTGCTTTCACAGTTAAAATGTTAAACAGTTCTATTTGACCCATAGATAGGACCCTATCAGGTGCTACCGCTCTTGGTCATAAGGGGTACGCCACATTCCCCAGGGATTCAGGACTGGAGCCTCATCATCAGATATCCAGGACACTTCGGCAGAGAAGTATTCTACAGCTCCAGCCGATTGGGCTGCACTTCACTGTGTGCAAACAAATGATTCATATTAAATAGAATGGTTAGTGTTAGCTAACAATTACTGAAACCATTGAACTATGTAGAAACAACAGCAATACCAATGTGCAAAGAAAAAAGTTAATACTTACTCATTTAAAAAATAAAGTTACTTTCAAATCATATCAAGATATGTGCAAACAAATGACGGATGTTAAATTAAATTGTTACTGTTACTGTGACATAGCCATACTTGAAACCATTTAACTGTGCCACCAAAAATGAGTTCAGGCTCGTTTAAAAATGCTATCAACAAAATATGTTTAAAAATCAGATATATTTAATGTATATGTAAAAAAATGTTTGTTATAGGCCCAAAGAAAGAATAAAAATACATTTCAAAATAGGTATGTCCTCGAAGAGATTTGTATTTTTTGAATTTATTTATTTTGTTCTTACATACATGCTGTATGAGTATGTTTCCAGCTTGTTGCTTTCGTCAGAGAACATATATGGCACAAGGCCTTGTTAATGGGGTACTCAATGAGACTTGAACTCACTCTTGTTCGCAGTTTGGATGTTTTTCAGTTGGCTATGGCATTTATATAGAGGTCATACTTTTTATTAGAGTGTGTTTACCTTAGTCTGCTTTACCCCTCTTTGATATTTGATATGTTTTTGTCGTTGTGTGTGTGGGGTGGTGGTGGAGTGATTTTGGGTTTCACTAACAATTATTTTTCTTCTATGTGGGTGTGAATGTGTGCCTTGGGAATTTTTTTGTATATGTGTGGCAGTGTGGTTTTGAATTTACTGGTAACTTTTTTTTCCTAATAGTTTTTGTTTGTGAATGTATAAACAGGATTTTGCTAAATAACCGACAATGGTTGATAAGTCAAAAACCTAACTAAACTTACCGTATCTATCTATCTATCTATCTATCTATTCCCCAGTAGGCTGTCGCTGAAAAATACGCCGACTGCTTAACTGAAACCAATGAACTCTGTCCAAACAAATGTAATAATAAATTGAATTATTTGTGATACACAGCAAGTTTCAGAACGATTTAACTGTGTGTAAGCAAGGTTCTGATTTGTTTAAAAATGTTATATTCAAATTATTCGTTTACAAATCATATAAATTTAATATATACGTATAAACATGATTTGATATTAAATAACCTACAAAAGTTGATATGCAATAAAACACAATCAACCAAATACATACATATTCGTATATATATATATATATATATATATATAAGTAAATAAACATGGTGACCGTAGTCGAGGGTGACCCCGAAGGCTGCCTTTTCAATAGCTACTACATCGAGGTCTAAGGGAAGCCGCTACTCTTTTCCATGGGTTGCTTCACTTTACTCTTAATCCATAACTTTTATTGCTGAGTATCAAGCAAGGAGGTATCACGTACCATTTTTTGAGTCTTTAGTATGATTGAACTCCGGTATATATATATATATATATATATATACACAGTAGCAGCCATAAATTAAGGAACGAAATAACAACAATAATGCTGAACAACATATCATAGACAATACCCAAAACCATAAATAACCAATAAACCTTTACAACAAAAACCAATTTCATAGTAATTATAATCTAGATGGACATATATTAAAAACCTTATCCAAAGATATGTTCTCCCTACTGATCCTAACATAGAAATAGGACTTATCATTTACTACAACAAATTTAAAACTTCCAACCTAATTATTTCCAATAACTCTTTCCACTTTCACTGAACTTCTTGATAGGACAAACTTCATTTGTTTGTCTCCAACGAAAATAATACGTATGTTGGTCTTACCACTACGACTCTTTCAAGTGAAGGAAAAAAAAACACTAAGTGGCGGTAGTAGTAGCAATGAGCAGATGGCTAGAGACTAATTACATTCAATCCCAACAAACAATCCCTCTGCTTACAGAGGGAAGGTTGAAGGGATCGAACGTAAAGGGTCTCTAACACTTTGAGATGAAAAAGCGAATGTAACCGACTCAGAATACTGAATCGGTCAATATTGAAGTTTGCAACACATTCCCAACTATTTATCATGTGCTCCGCTATAGAGGACCCGAATATATTTGCAAGCTGCCCTCTTATAAGCCTAAGATTTAAAATTCGAGCTGGGAGATGTTGTCTTATACGGAGATCTAAACGATTAGAATACCTGTCTATGTAGTCACTGCCACAACTACATGTATATTTATATATTACTGAATTAATATGGTGGAGAGGCAAAACATCTTTACGCATTGAAACATATGCAGTGCGAATCTGAAAAAGGACTCGCGAAGAAGCTGAAAAATAACATCTACCAACAGCAATGGTGATGGATTTAGCCAATCTCTCACCTCTGGAGCCTATGTACGGCAAGCGCAAATAAACAGGGCACCTATTAACAGTACACCCGCTAGCCCTATCAAACTTAATAGTAACATCATTGACAACACTATCCAAAACGGATAATGGATACCCATTCTTAGACAGGGTTGACTTGATGAACTTTATTTCATCACCAAGAAAACATAAGGGCACGGTAGACAAGAGTCTTAATTAAATTAATTTTGTGCTGGTGTTGGCAAAAATCTAGTATATAGGCCAAAAAAGGTGGGCTTCCTGTATACAGAGGTGAGAAAAGTTGTAGGAGTTTTATACACAAATACATCAAGAAACGGAAGACGATGATTAGACTCCCTTTCCACGGTGAACTTCAAAGAAGGATGCATAGAGTTCAATTGTGCGAGAAATAAGTCTGCATCTTTCTCACATTTAAATAAGCAGAAAGTGTCGTCAACATAACGATAATACAGGGTGGGGGCGGTCTATTTCAAATTAGACTCGCAGAACCCAACAAAAATATTTGCCAGCGTAGGACTCAGACTTGACCCCATCGCCACACCATCAATCTGCAGGTACATGATGTTATTGAAACTTAACTCGACAGAGGAGGTAGCAAAATTAATAAGATGTTTGAAAACACTTATTATTATTAAGATGTTTGAAAACACTTATTATGTTTGAAAACACTTTCTGGAAAGGTAGGTTTAGGAAGAGAACTACGGAACAGGACATCACAACAAATCTCAATAGTTTCTTCAAGAGGAACGTTTGTATTAAGAGAACAAACGTCAAAGGAGCACATAAACATATCAGTTGGACTAAAGTTTCTGATAATTTTAGAAAAAGAAAAAGAATCTTTAATACAGAAACAACTAAAGTGCTCCAACACAGGTTGAAGCACTGATGATAGCCAACTGGCAACCTTTTGTTGGGTAGAACCCACCATAGAAAAGATAGGTCGCAAGGGAACACCATCTTTATGGATCTTAGGTAGACCATAAAGACGAGGCCGAATAGATCCAAAAGGCCGAATGGAGTCAGAAATCTCGGGGGAAAGAAGACCAATTTTTATCCACTTATTAAGTTGCTTTTGAAATTTTGCTTCTATGGAAGTGGTGTGGTCACAAATTTCGACCGGACCTAATTTTCTAAATTTTGTGTCCTCATTAAGGATATATATATATATATATATATATATATATATATATTTGATTAAAAATAATAGACATTTTTTGTCTACACATTATTTTTGTTAATTCTTTCGAATTGCCGTATCGATCTTATGATATTCGGCGGGAATCGGTTGATAAACCTTCCATAATTAGTTATTTCCCAAGTAATTTCTGCCCAACCTTGAGCCATCATCAGGGGAGGATGTATTACAAAAGTGATGTAACTTTTGTATGTACATTACTACTTTGTAAGAATGAGCGTTTGAGCAAACACTTATTCCCGCCGAATATCAGTACCTCTTTCATTTCCATCGCTCCCATGTTCACTCAGGCCTGGAGTGGTAGCACATGAAATCTTCCTATCTATGGGCCAAAAAGAATTGTTTGACATTTTAACTGAATGCATTAAATAACCTACAATGGTTGATATGCCATAAAACCAAACCAAACCAAAAAAATACTGATGTTTAATTAAATTGTTAGTGATACATAGCAATACTTGGAACCATTTATCTGTGTGCAAACGAATGAGTAACGTTGAAAAGAATAATTAGTATTAGATAGCAATACTTGAAACTCTTTAACTGTGTGCCTAAATTGAATTATTTGTAATATATAGCGATACTTGGAACCATTAACTCGGTGCAAATGAGGGAATAGTGTTGAAATAGAATAATTGATCTTAAATAGCAAAACTTGTAACCACTTCACTGTCTGCAAACAAGATTAAAATTGAATAGAATTATTAGTGTTAGATAGCTATAATTAAAACCATATAACCATGTATAAACAATCGCAATACTTGTGTGTAATCAAATTAGTTCTCATTTAAAAATGAAGTCACCTATAAACTGTTCCCTTACAAATCATACGTATATCCTTTTAAATATGTGCGAACGAATTACCGATTTTAAATTGATACTGTTACATAGCAAATACTTGAAACCACTTAACTGTGTGCAAACAGATGATCAACAGTAAATAGAATAATTCATTTTTTTATATCCTCCAAATATTTTCAGTTGTATTTAAATTTAGACTTTTTCTAGGCTGAAATATAAATTGTCATGAGATTTTAGAAAGCCACTTCTTTTTGTCGATTTAGCAGTGTGAGGATGTGCATTAGCGTGTTGTAAAATGATATCTGCTCGATTTATCAATGATAACGTCTTAATAATAATAATAATAATAATAATAATAATAATAATAATAAAAACAAGCCCGAATGATAAGAAAGAGAGAACCGGAAATATGCAGAAAGAAGGAACAGGCAACATGGGGAAAAATAACAGTAAAACTTGAGGAAATAAACCAGAAAGTACTGGTCAAAGAAGGAAGACGAAAGAGATATCGACAAAGGGTAAAACAATACAGACAAAACAGGACATTCGAAAACAACGAAAGAAAATTCTATCAACAATTGGGAGGGAGTTACACAAAAACATACCAACAACCAGATATAAAAGAAACCGAACGATTTTGGACTAAAATATGGCAACCAAAGAAACATAACGAAAATGCTGAATGGATAAACAATATCACAACAGAACTAGACAGACTTGAAGAAGGCCCCGAAATGGAAATACACGTCGACTTACTCAGAACAACACTAAAAAGAATATCAAACTGGAAAGCGCCAGGCCATGATGGAATATATGGCTTCTGGTTCAAGAAATTCACCTCCATTCACGACAGACTAGCACTAGAAATGAACAGATGCTTACAAGACGCGCACGTACCTGAATGGATGACCAAAGGAAAGACTACATTAATCCAAAAGGACCCTATCAAAGGAACTGCTCCAAATAATTACAGACCCATAACGTGCCTACCAATGATGTGGAAAATATTAACAGCATAAATAAGGGAAAAAAATCTACTACTCGCTAACAAGCCGCGGATTGTTCCCTGACTAACAGAAAGGATGCCACAAAGGATCCAGAGGCACAGCAGAATTACTCTACATAGATCAACACATCCTAAATGAGAGCAAGACAAGACGGAAAAATCTAGCTATGGCCTGGATTGACTATAAAAAGGCATATGATATGATCCCGCAAAGCTGGATACTACACTGTCACAAAATGTACAAAATATTACATGAAGTCATAAACTTCATCGAACAGACCATGAAAATCTGGAGAGTGGACCAGACAGCAGGAGGAAGAAGCATAGCGGAAACAAAAATCCAAAGAGGCATTTTCCAAGGAGATGCACTATCACCCTTACAATTCATAATAGCCATGATGCCACTGAACCACATTCTCCGAAAATGCGCAGCCGGATACAAACTTAGCAGATCACAAGAGAAGATCAACCACTTAATGTATATGGATGACATTAAATTATTTGCGAAAAATGAAAGAGAACTGGAAACTCTCATACACGCCGTTAGAATATACAGTCAGGACATAGGAATGGGATTTGGCATAGAAAAATGTGCCATGCTCGTCATGAAAAGTGGCAAACGACATATGACTGACGGAATGGAACTACCAAATCACGACAGAATTAGAACGCTTGACGAAAAGGAAACCTACAAATACTTGGGCATCTTGGAAGCTGACACCATCAAACAAGTGCAAATGAAAGACACGATCAGAAAAGAATATCTCAGGAGAACGCGAAAACTACTTGAGACAAAACTTTCCAGCAGAAACCTCATCAAAGGAATAAATACTTGGGCTGTGCCCCTAGTCAAATACTCGGGACCCTTTCTCAAGTGGACCAGAGAGGAACTTAAACAAATGGACCAAAGAACAAGAAAACTAATGACCATGCATAAGGCATTACACCCCAGAGACGACGTTGACAGACTATATGTATCTAGAAAAGAGGGAGGAAGAGGACTTGCCAGTATCGAAGACACCGTTGACGCACCCATACAACGGCTCGAAGACTACATAGAAAAACACGAACGAGGACAAATTACAACCATCAGAAACGATACCGACAACACGATAGACGAAAGAGTGACAACGACTAGGAAACAAAAATGGGAGGGAAAACAACTCTATGGCCGCTAATAAACAACATCTCACACCAAAAAACCTGGACCTGGCTAAGAAAAGGAAACTTTAAGAAAGAAACGGAATCCCTCCTAGTAGCAGCACAGGACAACGCCGTAAGAACGAATCATATCAAAGCGAGGATAGATAAGACGCAACAAAACAGTAAATGTAGGCTATGCGGTGACAGAGACGAAACGATCACTCGCATAATAAGCGCAGAAGGAGTATAAGGCGAGACACGACTGGGTCGGCAAGGTGGTCCACTGGGAAATGTGCAGGAAATTTCAATTCGACCATACAAACAAATGGTATATACACAACCCAGCACCTGTCCTAGAAAATGACACGCATAAACTCCTATGGGACTTTAACATACAAACTGATCACTTGATCCCGGCCAGAAGACCAGACCTCATAATAATCAACAAAAAAAAAAAAAAAAAAAGAAAATTTGTAAAATTGTCGACTTTGCTGTCCCGGCGGACCACAGAATAATTCTGAAGGAAAGTGAAAAGAAAGATAAGTACCTCGACCTTGCTAGAGAATTGAAAAAGCTGTGGAACATGAAAGTAACGATTGTGCCAATTGTGATTGGTGCCTTAGGCACAATAACTAAAGGATTATTAAAAGGCCTGGAAGACTTGGAAATTGGCGGACGGGTAGAGACTATCCAAACGACAGCATTGCTAAGAACGGCCAGAATCCTGAGACGAGTCCTGGAGACTTGAGGAGACTTGCTGTCACTCAAACTCCAGTGTAAAACCATCAGTTAACACTGATGTGAAAAACTCTAAAAGAGTATATAATAATAATAATAATAGTAGTAGTAGTTGTAGTTGTAGTAGTTGTTCTTTCTTAATGATATAAATATATTCCTTAGCATTGATATCGAATTAGTTCATCAGCCCCAGAAGACGATTTAATAATCCACACAATTATACAACCATTTCCATAGGTTCGCCTCCTAGTGGGGTCATTGTACGCCTTTTCATGGAATTCCTAGAATCTGGTCCCTTTAAACTTATAATACAAAGAAGAGTTGTGATACATCGAAACTGTCTATTTGCTTATAACAAATATATATATATATATATATATATATATATATATATATATATATATATATATATATATATGCTGAGTACATGAATGAATCTTTTGAGAAATTTGTTTAGTAAATCCTTTTCACAATATCATGAGTCCCATCCTCCTCATCATCATCGTCAAGAGGTCTTTTTTGGCCATTGTTCTTGGTGAGTCTACAAGACGGCACCCAGTGTGCACACAGGGCATATGAATGTAAATTTTTGCTGGTCTGTTGACACTGGTTCGTCCCTGTGTAGGAGTTCAAAGGAGAAAGTTGCTTATGAGTTCGTTCTTACTTGTTTTGCTCGTCTTATTTGGATGGTTTGAGAGATGGGGAGGGGGGGAGAGTGGCCATAAAACTGCTGTTTTGTAGGGTACTGCTTCCAGTATTTGTTCAAAGCAGCATGCTCATAAATAACGTATAAATAAACAGTTTATCAATCAATTATGAGAGATGATACGATCTTGCATCTAAACTTGGTCCCGCGCAAACAAAACGGATTTTCCCGTAGACAAATATGTAAGAATGTAAGCATTGTGTTTTTTGTTTTCCTTTTATTTTTTATGCATACTAGTTGTATTTTGCTTTGCTATAAATAAATAAAAAAAGATCTTACCAGATACGTGGTAAGTCATGATACGAACTATCCATTCTTCTTTTAATTATTCATGCAAGAGGCAACCGATGGCTGCTATATATATTGATACTAAGTAAAGTTGGACGACCTTAGCCGAGGGTGACCTGATGGTTCCCTTTTCAATAGCTACTATACTGGGATGTAGGGGAAAGCGCTACTACATTCCCTGAATTGCACCATTTTACCTTTGATCCTTACTTTATAATGCTGAGTGTTAAGCAAGGCAGCATCAAGTACCATTTTTTGAGTCTTTGGTATGACTTGACCTGGGATTAAACCCTGGTCTCCCGTTACTAGTGGTTAATAAAACTCAGTGGATTTTTTTGCATCAAGTCATTATTTAATAATTTGCTATTATAAGCAAGCAAAACTTCCACTTGGTCAATGAGGCCTAGAATACGCTCCCCACAAAAAAAAAAAAAAAAAAAAAAATTTTAAAATGGTGTCGCCGTGGCGTAATGGCTGAAGTGCTTGATTGCAGCCTCGAAGTAAGCAAGTTCGAACTCTAGTCGCGCTATTCCGTCCAATTTCGAAAAAAATAAAAACACCGTTGGGAAAGGGAAGAACTCCTTATTTTTAGGTTAAATAGTTTTACTACTGTTCATCTACAAGAGTGGCTTTAGCATTGAATAAGCCCCAAGGATTGATTTGCTATTAAACAAAGAAAAACATGAGGTTGTCCTGGGAATTAAACTAAACAACTCGGTGGTAAGGCTCCATTTCTGAAGCTCTAGGGAGAGTGGAGTAACCTATCATTGCATACTACCACTCTCGGATTCAATCCCCTCGCTTTGAGTGGTGGTACATGTTCAGGTCCTATGTATCGGTCAAAAAGAACTTTTAAGATAATAAAGTGTTATCTGTTTACGATGATTAGGAAGATAGATTGATCTGACCGTATTTAATTGTCCAGCTAAATTCGGCGACGGTTGAAATGTGTTCAAGACAAGAAATTAAACAGAACCTAGTGGTGAGGCTCTGAGAAGTGTGGATTATCCATTCATTGCTATTACTCCCAGGTCTATTCTGATGCGGAGTGATAGTACCTGTTAGGGTCCCATCTATGTGTTAAATACATTTGTTTAAAAATCATTCGTAATATGTAGGAATAATAGATATCATATTAGTGTGTACAAACAAAGGACAACTATCAATTAGAAGTGATTATTTAAAACTATTTACCTATGTATAAATTACTTGTTATATAGGAATAGTAGATGACACGTAAGTGTGTACAAACAAATGATTATTATTGAATAAGAATAGGTACTTGAAATCATATAATAGGAATACTTGATTCAAACAAATGTACAAACAAATGATTATTATTAAACAGAAGTGATTACTTTTTTACTTCTCCCACACATTTCTAATTACAATCCAGGCATGGAATTCCATAAACCCCGCATCTGGATTTGATATGGGATATTATTATCTTTAATAATAATTAAATTCCTAATTGTCTTTGAAGAGTTAGTAACGGTTTTAATTCCAAAAGTTTTTTTCCATGATGTTTGTGGTTGAATTGTCGGGCAAAAAACCATATCACATCTATCTATCTATCTATCTATCTAAGTGTATATAGACGATGAAGCCAAACTATTTCAAATAAGGGGGTTTGCAACTTTTCAGCTCCTATCTGACCAAAAAACAAGACAAATTTAAAAAAAATGAAACGCATTTTCTTCCAGGCAGTAGTCGTATCGATACTGCTGTATAGATGCACTGCTTGGACGCTGACTAAACGACTGGAGAAGAAGCTAGACGGCAATTACACAAGAATGTTGCGAGCAATATTGAACAAGTCCCGGCGGCAACACCCCACAAAGCACCAACTATACGGCCACCTGCCTCCTGTCACGAAAACTATCCAAGTTAGACGAACCAGACATGCAGGACACTACTGGAGAAGCAGGGACGAGCTCATAAGCGATGTACTCCTATGGACCTCCACATATGGCCGAGCAAAAGCTGGACGACCAGCTCGAACTTACATACAGTAGCCCCGAAGACCTGCCGGAGGCGATGAACGATAGAGAGAAATGGCGAGAGAGGGTCAGGGATATCCGTGCTAGCGGCACGCCATGATGATGATGATGATGGTTTGAAATAGTACTAGATTTTCTGGCTTTTTTGTTATATATATCAACTAACATCTTGAAATCTTTAAAATTAAAGTTGTGATTTATTTCTAGATGATGTTTGATCCATATAAATCGTTATTCATGTTTCCGTTTTTAAGTCTCTAATGTGCTTGTAAATATGTTTTTTGATGCAACATCCGGATTCACCCACATATTTTATCAAAAATCCAGACATAGAATTCCATAAAATGTTCATGCGGATTTGATGTGGGCATGATTATTTTTATTATTAATTAAAATCCCAACTGTCTGATGTCTGTTGTAATTCCAAGGTTTTTAAAGTTTTTTTCCGATGATGTTTGTGGTTGAATTGTTGAGCAAAATGATACACCTACGTAATGAATTATTACTCGAAAAATTATTGTTTTGAATTCTTGGGGAACATTATGTTTGGCAGTTTTGAAAGCTTTTATTTTGGCATGTTGATTTAGCATATGAATGCCGTGTGAAGGAATTTTCTATATAGTCAAATTGAGCATTTAAAAATTTTGGGATGCAAATCCTAAGGCTCTAAATTAAAAACCTATGATTATTACCTTTTTATTTTGGTGTTATGATGTAAGAAAAAATGTATATGGTCTGTTTTATTTGTGCTTTTTTGCTAAACTTTAAATTCTATTTCGGTATTATTTATTCGTAAAATGTCCACGAAAGATAAGTTGTTATTTTCTTGTCCATAAGTAAAATCTATGGTAGGTTCAATATTGTTTAATCTATCCTAAATTATGGATCGATTAAACAATATTGAATCTACAATTTCCTAACAATTCAACCACAAACATCATCGGAAAAAACTTAAACAACTTTAATTTTAAAAATTTCAAGATGTTAGTTGATATATATAAACTTTGTTGAAGCACACCTAGAGGCGGCATCAAAGTGTATCCCAACAAAACCTAGAACTAAATATAGAGTCCCTTGGGAAACGTCAGAGGTTAGAGAAAAACGTGCACTCGTGAAAACTGCCTCCAAAAGCTATCGGAAGAACCCAACAAACACAAATGCCCGAAAACTAGAAAAAGCACAATATCAATTAGCAGGAATATATCTAAAAGAACAGGCAGAATACATACAAAATCAGATAGATAAGATTAGAGACTCGGTGGAAGATAGACAATCCAGGATAGCCTGGCAAACAATAAACGAAGTAAGTAGAAGGAAGAGCACAGCCAAAGCAAAATTGAAAGCTGCAAACCAACAAGAAAGAGTAAAACTGTGGGAACAGCATTTCAAACATCTACTAGGAAGCCCACCGAAAATAACTGATGAACCGATCACCAGAATTATCAGTAAGCAATTAGACATTAAACTAGGTCCTTTCACCAAAGAAGAACTCGACTCGGTTCTTAAAAAAATTAAAAATAGGAAAGCTGCAGGGCTAGACGAGATCCCCCCAGAAGTGTGGAAGACTAGACAATTCGACGATATACTGTTCCGGCAATGCAACGCTGTCTATAGTCAAAATAGGATAGAAAGATGGATGAAGGGATGCATACATCCTTTCCCTAAAAAAGGCGACCTCGGATTAGCCAAGAACTACCGAGGGATAACACTTACATCCATAGCAGCCAAAATCTACAATGCCCTACTACGAAACCGCATAGAACCCAAAATAGACAACATCCTTAGGAAAAACCAAAATGGCTTCCGGAGAAATAGATCCACAACCTCACAAATATTGACCATCCGTAGAATCCTTGAAGGCGTCCGGGCAAAAAACCTTCAGGCGACATTACTATTTGTCGACTTTACCAAGGCCTTCGATTCCATCCACAGAGGGAAAATGGAACTAATCCTACTAGCATACGGCTTACCTAAAGAAACCGTAGCAGCAATAATGATCCTCTACAAAAACACAAAAGTGAAAGTACGTTCGCCAGATGGAGACACGGAATACTTCGACATTGTTGCAGGAGTACTACAAGGAGACATGCTAGCCCTATACCTCTTTATCATCTGTCTAGACTACGTGCTTAGAGCTTCGATCGACAAAATCAGAGAAAATGGCTTCGAGCTGACTAAGAAAAGAAGCAAAAGGTACCCCGCAAAAACAATCACAGACGCCGACTACGCTGATGACTTTGCGTTACTGGCGAATACGCCTAATCAAGCAGAGACACTACTGCATAGTTTGGAACGAGCTGCAGCAGGCATTGGCCTCCATGTCAATGCAAACAAAACTGAATATATGTGTTACAACCAAACTGGCAACATTACCACTCTAGACGGAGCCTCTCTGAGGCTAGTGGACAAATTCACCTACCTAGGAAGTAGCGTCTCATTAACAGAAAACGACATCGACACACGGCTGACGAAAGCATGGGCGGCTATAGATAGGCACGCCGGACACTGCTGGAGAAGCAAGGACGAGCTCGTAAGTGACGTACTACTATGGACCCCACATATCGCCAAGCAAAAGCAGGGCGACCAGCCCGAACTTACATACAGCAGCTATGTGAGGACACAGGATGTAACCCATAAGACCTGCCGGAGGCGATGAACGATAGGGAAAAGTGGCGAGAGATGGTCAAGGATATCCGTGCTGGCGGCACGACATGATGATGATGATGATATATATATATATATATATATATATCCTTGTTGCTTGGGAGTTTTTCTTTTTTTTTCAAGAGTCCTTATGTTTTTTTATGTTACAATCTTGAAATGTGTTGATAATTCCTCCGAAGAAGCTATTTGTGCTATTGTACCATAGCCAGATACGGATATGTGTGAAACGTACATAGAATGTTCATAACATATATACATAGAACGTAAGAATCCCGAAACACGAAAAACACTTACGACTTCTTAGTTCAGGTACGAAGCTTTTTATTACCTTTGAGTTTAAAGGTTTTTCGACATAAGGAGAGAGATACACATTCTTTCTATTCTGACTTTTTCATCTGCCCCTCACCCAACACGTGTGGCACCCGCCACAAGGCCACTGGCCTGGCTTCGGCGAGCCAGGAACACAACTCAACTGACTTTTTCAAAATCTCCCCAAATCTTCCGCGCGCTTCCGGTGAGTGACGTTATCCGTACTTTCTACCCCGTTTCCCATCTGGGCTATTGTGAAATCTCTGAGTGACACGTCCGCTCCGCCCGCGTGCGTGAACACCTGCGTTAATGTTGCACCTAAGTAACCCATGCACTGAGCTAAAAGGTTCTCAGCCTAACTAAACCCAAAGGCATAAAACGAAATCCCTCGGCCATTATATTACACTATACCGAGTACTTTCCATTCTCGTCAGAACCATTATCAAGGTAATTTATATGCTATTTTAAAATTAAACTAGTCTAGTATTTAAACTAAATTATTATTTCATTTTTGTTTTTATTCCTAAATTGCGGCTTGTTTTTTTTTAATCACCAAGATAATGCAAAGCGGTAGTGGCAGTTCACTTTTAAATGTTTCTATTACATGAAAATAGAATAAAATTTATTCTATCTTTTGTAATATAGATTGTTCTATTTTAAACATTTTTGAATATTATCACTAGTTTCAAAGTTAATTATGTTCATAGTGGGTTGTCTGAATTTTATATATAATGCTTCGAGGATTTTTAATTTTTTGACATTATTGTCCATATGGAGTATTTTTGTATTATTAACTAAAATATTTCTATATGTTGTATTAAGACAGTTATATTTTTTAAAATGACGTATGGAGCTTGAATCTGAATGGTGTTGAGCGAACCTCCTTCATAATTTTGTCAAAGTATAACCAATGTAACATGGATTTTTTTTATTGTCGGAGATGCATTCTCCAATGGACATTTACATTTTTTTCCCATTATCTTTGTTGGAAGGAAAGAATTAAGAACAACTAAGTTTAATGTTTAAAATTTTTTATAGTAAATTATAAATGTTATTTATTATTGTCTGTAGGGGATATATATCTATGTATTATGTTTTTGAATATTTTTTCATCTAATCTAAAATTCGGATGCATTTGATTTCAATGAAATAAATTAATATTACATTCATTTTGTGTGAGTATTCACTTTTATAATTTAGAATACATGAATTATTACAATTTTTTATTTTATATACAGTAATAGTCAGTAAAGTAAATTTGGCAACAGTAGTCGAGGGCGACCAGAAGGCTCTCTTTTCAATAGCTACCTTATATTTCAGAGTGTTAAGCAAGGAGGTATTAAGTACCATTTTTAAAGTCTTTGGTATGACGCAACCTGGGCTTGAACCTAGGTCTCCCGGACCCTTGGCGAACACTCTACCCACTAGGCCAACGAGCCGGGAAATACAGCAGTGTTAAAATTATCAATGTTTGCATCAATTAGTGCATTAAGAAAAGGATTTTTATTATTTATATTTAATTCATAAGTAAATTTGAGGACAGAGTTATTTTGGAATGTTTCTTGTAATTTTTAATTTCTTCTATATTATTTGCTATAATAAGGATATTATCAACATAGCGTACATAAATATGTTTTTTTATGTCATTGAATATTTTCTTTTCTAGATTGGACTTGTAAAAATTGCTAAATGTCGGACCTAAAACTGAATCCATAGAAATACCATCAATTTGTGTATATACATCACCGTTGTAGTTATAAAAAGGAACCTTAGTTGTACAGATTAATAATAATTTGCGGAGTATATTAGGATTAATTTTAAGTATAGGGAGAGAAGGGTTGCTATATATATTATCTATAATGATATCAATTGTCTCCTTGATCGGCACCTTTGTAAATAAACTTTCTACATCTTGGAATGCATTATTGTTTGGTTTTTGTGTTCGCAGTATTTGTATTAGTTAATGGGTGGATTTTACACTGTATGTAGTGGGTAGATATGGTGTAATGAGTTAATTTAAGTTTTTGTAAGATGGTAAATAGGAGTATTAACTTGGGATATTATTGGACGAAGTGGAGAATTAGCTTTGTGGATTTTTACAGTACCAAATAAATATCCAGATTTATAGTCTCCAATGATTTTTTTGTAGTTTTATGCTATTACAATCAGCGTTATTAGCTGTGATGTGTTTGTTTACTTGTGTCTTGAGTTGGTTTATAGGATCTTTATTCAATTTTTTGAATTCGGTTTAGTCATCAAGAATTGTTTGTAATTTAGAGTGATATTCCCATTTATTAAATATAACAAATATGTTGGTTTTCTCACCTTTTTTATGCAGATGTCAGGGTGGTTCCATAATTGTTTTATAGCAGTTTTTAGATTATTATTTAGAATAATAGTTATTTTTTGTTTTTTGTCATATCGGTTTTTAACAGCTCCAGGTTTAAGTATATTTTTAATTCTTGGATGAGTTTTAATCTGGTTTGTTTTTGAAGTTTTTCAATATTTTCATATAATATTTCAATTTCTGCTTTATTTTCTTTTACAAATTGGTTATATTTATTATAAAGGTGGCAGTTAAGTCCAAGATTGACAAATTCTTTTTGATGTTCAGTGAGTTTATACCTAAAGAGAATGATATAATAATCATTGTTTTCAGGAAGAAGTATTGAACCTTTATATAAAGAATTAAGCATTTTTTGTTGAGTCAATGTGTGAGAATGTCGATAATTGTTGATAATGGTCGTAAGTATTTCTTGAATGATTTCATATTGGTCAAGAGTAATTGAATTTTTAGTGTGTTCTGAAGTTCTTCAATTTCGACGTTTAGCTCTTGAATATATGTGTAGTTAGGCAGCAGTCATTCATTTAAGCATTGTTTCATTAAATAGTAAAGACAAATTTTGTCTATATAATTTATTCAAGATCTTTTCGAGTTTTCTGATAAGTGTCTTGGTTTCAGGTTGGAATCGGTGGATGAATTTACCCAAATCGTCCCGAGCGCTTTCGGACCCTTCATAAGCCACCATCAGGGATTGCTTGCTTGTGTAAAGAGGGTTGTTTCTTTAAAAATGAGTTTTGAAAGTTTTTTATAACATAACAAGAATATGCGAACGCAGAGTTGGATAAAAACTGAGTTGCTGATGAATTTAAATACAGAACGCTATCGACGGAAATAGAATACTATCAAAGAATACAGAATATTAAAAAAATACTAAAAGCATTTCAAAACATTACCTCTTTTTTTCAAAATTAATTCTAGTTTGTTTTGCTTTTATATGTAGGGCTTCTAGGATTTTTAGTCGTAGCTTATCAATTTCGTGTGCGATTATAGAGGTGTTTTCAACAAGAATTTTTCGAAACTTGGATTTAGGAATAGAATGGGTTTTAAGATGTAATGCTATGGAGCTAGAGTCATTAAGGTGTATTGTAAGTCGTCTAGAAAGAGTTGTAGTAGTAAGACCAACATACGCACTATTTTCTTGGCCTAGTGGGTAGAGTGTCCGCCAATGGTCTGGGAGATCTGGGTCCAATCCCAGGCCGCGTCATACCAAAGACTTTAAAAATGGTACTTGATACCTCTTTGCTTAACACCCAGCAATATAAGGTACGTATCAAGGGTAAAGTGGAGCAATCCAGGGAAAGAAGTAGGACCCTCCCCTATACCTCAGTGTAGTAGCTATTAAAAAGGGAACTTTCTGGTCGCCCTCGACTACGGTCGCCAACTTTACTTACTTATATATATATATATATATATATATGCTAACGGCTACCAGAGTGCTCTATTCATGAGAAGAGCTTTGTATTTGCGCATAAGTGGCAACCGGTAATTCCCAGCTCGAGTGCTCAACCTACAGAGTCAGAAGTAATCTACCTAGGTTTACCTCACTGGATCATCAGGATAATTCTGACCATAGAAGGGTTGGACCAACCTACATTTTATTGATTAAATGGCTACATTGGTTGTTCAGTAAGACTGAATTCAAGTTGGACATCCAAACTAATTTAAAAATCACAGATTATATCGACATTATACTCAACTTGTATAACGATACCATGCCCTAAATAGGAAAAAACAACCAATGCCTATGTTATATTAATGTAGGTTCTAACCCTCCTAGATAGATTTTCAAACATCCCGAATGGAATTATCTTTAGATTATCAACTAATTCTTCTAATATCGATACCTTCATTGAAAACAAACACAATGGCGCTAAAATAGTGGTTACAAGGCAAAAATTGTTTATAAGACCATGGATGAAACATTAGACGTACCTAACAGAAGGAATATTAGGGCAAGGAAATCTTTATGGTTCACGCCACCATATAATATGGCCATAGCTAATAAATTAGGGAAGGAATTTTTTTTTCATTTAAGAAAAACTTTCTTCCGTCGAGCAACCTATACAAAATATTTAACAAGAACAATGTTAAATTAAGCTACAGTTGTATGCCTAATGTGGCAAATTTAATCAACAAAAGTGACACTAAAAACTCAGGAATAAGCAGCGTATTGAGCCCCTAAATGCAATTGCATCAATAAAGCCAGTTGACCCCCCAAAGGGAAATGTTAATATGAATGTATAGTATACAAGGTGGAGATACATAGCTGTGGACCTAACAATTGTAACGTTAGTAGTAATGATAAAAAGTATATAAAGGTTTTATACAAAGGCATTTTAAAACGATATTACAATCATAAAAATAGTTTTCACACGAAATATATAGACACAGAACTAGTTTATCTCACTATGTGTGGGAAATTAAAAAGAATCTAGGTTCAGATCTTATATTTAAATTGGTAATAGTATAAAGAAATGTCGTAAATATAAGGCAGGTAATAAGTATTTCAATTATGCATGGAGGAAAAACATGCTATAGCTTCCTCCAATAATCATAATGAATTACTTAACCAAAGGTCGGAGATACTTAATGTTTGTAGTCATAAAAAGGCTTGGTTACTTAGTAGGTATAACATGCGGGACACTGTTAGAGAAGTAAAGACGAACACATAAGCGACGTTCTCCAATGGACTCCTTCACGCGGACTTCAAAGTGTTTGACGACCAACTAGAACTTATCTACAACAGCTCTTTACGGACACAGGATGTAGAGTTGAAAACCTGCTAGAAGCGATGGATGATAGAGACGGATGGAGAGAGAGACAAAGAGAGAGAGAGAGAGAGAGAGAGAGAGAGGGGGCAAATCCGCGCTAGCTGAACGATGATGATGATGTATATATATATATATTCGTTAGAAATTATTTCAGTCTAAGTATAGTATGTATTTCCCTAACCCCTCCTTCCACCATAAGCAGAATGCGATACAAAGTCAATTTTTACTATAGAGATTCAATGAGAATTATTTCAATGATCTTTTGGGAAGGTTTGTAACTATTTAACAAATAAGTTAAAAATTTTTCACTCACTCGAAGGTTATGTCTAGAATAATTGGTGTATCGTAATTTCATCGGAAATTTCTGGTGTATCGTACTCTGTTATGTTTAAAAGGAATTTTCACTTATTGTGCGAATTTTTTTTTTCTTTTTAATAAAGAGGGTGTTTCGTTTTCAAAATGCACATAATGTGACATTGAGTTTCTGTTACATTTTATGATACCTGATTTTCAATACTTGTATCAACAATACCCTGATTTCATTTCTAAGAAAGATCAGCTTTAAAAGTTGAATCTACAGGAGATTTTGTTGGATTTTCAGATGGAAAATAGTTTTATTGTAAAATTTATTACAGTGATTTTCTATTGTAAAATAATTAGCCATGCATTTACATCATACAGGTTGCGACTGACTGATGCTGTTCCGAATGAAAAAATCGATATTGCTATGAGTTGAAAATTCTCATACAGAACAGCATTATTCCGATGTAATATGAAGTGAACACGAAAAGCTCTCTGCATAGCAACTACAGATACTTAAAAAAAAACCCCAAAAAACAAACAAAACAAAATTAAAAAAAAACAAAAACAAAAACAAAACAAAACAAAAACCAAAAACAATACGTTTCAACAACAAACGCGTCGTGGGTACTAGTCCAAGGCATGATCGTTTCAAAAAAAATCGTAAGATATGAGTAAGATGTAGCTGCCATTACCATTTGCCTAAATTAATTCGTACCAGGCAAGGGAAATTTTACTATGTGGAACGTATTTCTATCGCACCCTGTACATATAATAGTACTATTCTGGTTTCGTTTGGTTTCTTTGCTTAACGGTATAATGCCAAAGCTATTCTTGTGGAAGAACATTAGCGGTACTATTTAACCCATAGCAGGGTGGGGGGATAAGAGGCTTCATGCCTTTCTGAAGAGTATTAATCCGAAAGTGAACGTAATACTGTGTTTGGAGTTCGAAATTGCTTACGTCGAGGTTGCAGTCCAGCACATTAGCCACTATGCCATGAGTACTTCTCCAGTACTATTCTGCGATTAGCATTTTATTAGTTCATTAATTTTTTGCCACTGAATGCTTTTTTATTATAGCAATATTCAAAGTGCATTTCCAATTCCGAGGTGTGTTCAAAAACTAATAAGACTGAAGTTATGTTTACCAAGACAGAAATCAACAGTTAATCTTTTACGAAATAGTTCCCTTGTTTCTCAACACACGAATTTTTCATTGGTTAAATCGCCTCGTGAGAATTATTTTTGATATGGTGAGAAGCTGCGTTCTCTTATTTCTTTTAGAGTCCTCCGCGTCCTCAAATCTCTTTCCCATAAGATGAATCTTTAGTTTAGAAAATAAAACAAAACAAAAAAAGTAGTACGGGACTAGATCTGGTGAATACTGAAGGTACCGTACTTGCACAATCCTGTGTTTGGTCAAAAATTGCTTATCAAAAGTATCGAGAATTGGCACTGACACTTCTTGACAGTCATCTGCACTGCTAAATATTATCCCTTTACTATATAAATTGCTCAGCAGTGCACACACCTTGGTTGTAATCAAGACGTCTAGACATCACCACTTTATTATATAAATTGCTCAGTAGTGCACTCATCCTCATCTAAATAATGAATTTTAAAAGAAAAAAAAAAGAATTAACGATTTAGTATCGATACTTTTTGATCACATACCATACATTTAATTACCTTATCTGTCTGTAAAGCATACCTTAATTGCTGACCATCGACAATCACTTTCTTTCAGATTTTTAAAGGCTTTTATACAATAAAATCATTTACAGTATAGTGCTATTCTATAGCCAGCCTTTCAAAATCAATGAGGGAATCTTCGAGTATTGTTTGCTAAATTGGTGAGAGAATAAGACCGGATTTCTTTTTCTTCCGTAGGAAAAGATGAGGAGATTACGTGTAGTGTCTATTTCCGTTATCGACGCCCATCCTTTGTTCATGATATATATATATATATATATATATATATATATATATATATATACGTAATGGAGACAAAACAGTTCCTCCATGTTGGCTTGGCTTACGTCACTAAAGTTACTAATTATGGATATTTTCCTTTTTATTAATCTATCTATAGAATAAATAACTCTGTTTAGATATGTTCTATCGGTATTGCTGAGAATACACCGACTGCATACCCTATTACTCTCCCTAAAAAGGGGGTGTCGATTGTATGGCAGGAAACAGCATCCGGTGGTGAGGCTCCAGTTCTGGAGTTCTGGAGAGTGAGGAGTACTCCTTTGCCATTACTCCCAGGTTCATTCTAATTTGCAGTAGTAGTACTTTTATGAGCAGGGATCTCCCAACCCACAGGCCCCATACGACCCTCGAGACCTATCCACGCAGCCTTACGGCCAACTTTCCAAGTTTTTCGCCTTTTGATGTTGGCTGGGAAGATCATTTCAATTGCAGATTGAACTCATTGATCTCCAGTGTTCAGAAGATTTGAAGTCCAAGTTTCTTGCTTGCCATATCCTCGATTTCTATGAGAATCACGGGCTACTATCTGGAAAATTTTCCAATCTTATCATCTACACCCAGCAAGTATTAAGCATGTTTGGAACAACGTACCGCTGTGATCAGTCGTTCTCTGTTGCGATATGGCTAAAGCGTTGGAGTGTAGTCTCAAAGTAAACACGTTGGAACTCCAATTACGCTGTTGTGTTCACTTCCAGTTTAATGCCCCTAAGAAATGTATGAACTCCCTTACTTCCCTCCTGCTATGGATCAAATAGTATCACTGCTGTTCTTCTACAAGGATAGTTTTAGTATTAAATAATCCATGATATTTAATATGCTACTAAACAAGGAAACAGAACCATATTGATTTATTTAAAATAGATAAAAAAAAACTCACTTAAAGACAGATTTCGAGTCACATCCTACTAATCGAATTCATATTAAAATATGAAGGAAGTATTCGCTAATCTTCATTTAATAGTTTTCTCCCTTGAGAAATTATAATAAATGGTGTGTGCATGAAGAAAAAAAATACGTATATATTATTAACGTGCACATTTGATCGGGAATAGAGCAAATTCCAATCATTTCTAAAAATGGCACATCGAAGCGAGAACTTTTTTAGCATAATATCGTTAAAATGTTTTAACTTTGAGAATAGAGTAATTTTCAAATTTAGGGCTTTTAACACAATTTGACAAACAGAAATCTCGCTGTGATGCGCCATTTTCGTTGTTTTATGGTTCTCTGTCATTCAGTCATACCCAAACCCGATTATAATAATAAAGATACTCCAGATATTCCAGAAAAGTTTCAACCGTATATTTGAAAGGTTTTGCCGCGTAAAATGCGTTCAAACATGTGCAGTGAAGCTTAACCCTTTCGAAGCCGAACTTATTTTTACCACTTTTAAGTTAATTGAAAACTCTAAAAAAATAAATAAATAAATAAAAATAAAACAAAGAGGATGAGTCCCTGTGCCATAGTGGTTAACGTGTTGGACTGTGATTTCGTAGTTAGCGAGTTAGAACTCTAGTGGCGTTATTACATACACTTTCGGACTATTTCTCTGAGGGAAAGGTATGAACCTGTTCATCCCCCCCACCCTGTCAGCTATGAGTTAAATTGTACTTCTATTGTTCTTCTACAAGAATGGCTTTAGCATTAAATAATACACTAAGGTTGATATGCTATTAAATAAAGAAACCGAAAATAAATCTACAAAAAAGGAGTTTTTATGACCCGAGAAAGTGTCTCCCTTTTGTCTTGTGTAAATGAACTTTGTAGGAATTTATTTTTATCATCGAACGGACATTGAAAACTTAGCATCTTTGTAAAACCTCTTTTCTCGCCAAAAAGTATAAAAATACCAACCCTTGTAAATTATTTATTGCCAAATCCTATATATATATATATATATATATATATATATATATATATATATATATATATATATATATATATATATACTAGCTATACCCGGCCACGCGTTGCTGTGGCTCAGTTTGTTCAAATGGGCGGAAAAAAAAGAAAATGCATGTTTCTAATATGTTTAATTTTCCAATACTTGTGGATACACAATATTCTTGGTAGTTACAGTTTCCGTGTAGATAAAGAGATTGTCTGGATTGCCGACTCTGGAACAGGCAACATATGATTGCCCATGTGAGAAGCAATCAGTATGTAAATATAAGCCACACAATTCTAAAGATTGTCCCAGTGCTTTGTTGATTGTGATTGCAAATGCCAATCGAATTGGGAATTGCAATCTCTTAAATTGAAATGACATATCTGTTGGAATCATAGAAATTCACGGTATGAGTACATCTTCACCTTTGAAAGGCCCTGTCAAAATTTTTGCTTCTATGATGTTGGTCATTAATTTTTTTACTGAAAGACGTGTGCCATCACAAAGCTTGGGCTGGTTAATATTTTGCAACATGATAATTGGCACACCAGAAAATATTTATTAAACAACAAAATAAATGGGATATCAATAGTGAAGAAAAAATTTAAGAATTAGTTTTTAGAATAAAAAGAAATTTACTTACTACTGAACCAACGAAATATGGCTTAAAGTTTATTAACGAAAGAAAACTTTTTAAGGAATGTCTTTCGTTGAATTTAAACAAAAAAATAAAAATAAAATAAAATATTTAGTAAACATAGGTACAATAATGCGTGTACGTGTATCTATGTATGTATGTATGTATGTATGAGTAAAAGGACGGCGTATTCGTATGTATATTTTTGTGGGTGCGAGGGTTTCTGTACGAGTGTTTGTGGGTATAGACATTATGTATATGTACGTATGTACGAGGACGTGTGTGTATAAAAAAAGTAAAGTTGGTGACCATAGTCGAGGGCGACCAGAAGGCTCCCATTTCAATAGCTACTACACCGAGGTGTAGGAGAGGGCACTACTCCTTTCCTTGGATTACTCCACTTTACCCTTGATACGTACCTTATATTGCTGAGTATTAAGCAAGGAGGTATCAAGTACCATTTTAAAAGTCTTTGGTATAACACAACCTGGGATAGAACCCAGGTCTCCCGGACCCTTGGCGAACACCCTTACTAAAATTATCAATAAGATAATTAATATAATTAATATAATCAATTACAACCTTAATTATTTATATATCTTATTTTAAATGTGTTAGAACTAATTTGTTAGCACAATTAAGTATTGCTACTGTTTCTACACAGTTAAATGATTTCAATTATTGCAATCAAACACTAATAATATTAATGATTTGTTTGCACACAGTGAAGTAATTACAAGTATTGCTATTAAATACTAATTATTCTCTTCAACACAAATTTTTAATTTAAACACAGGTAAATGCTTCCAAGCATTATTATGTAACACCAATAATTCAATTTAGCCTCACAGAGAAAGAGTTCCACACAAAGTATTATTGCACTCAGGAAAATGATTCCAAGTATAGCTATGTTATACCAATAATTCAATTTAGACTCACAGAGAAAGAGTTCCACACAAAGTATTATTGCACCCAGGAAAATGGTTCCAAGTATAGCTATGTTATACCAATAATTCAATTTAGGCACAAAGTTAATACTGATAATTCTATTCAATATTATTCTTTTGTTTGCACTGAGTGAAATGATTCCAAGCATTGCTATGTATCACCAAAAATTCAATTAATCATCAGTCACCTGTTTGCACACAGTTTAAATGTCAAGCAATTCTATTTGACCCATAGATGGTACCCAATAATGTGCAATCACTTTGGGTCAGAATGGATCTGGGAGCAATGGCAATGAAGAATTAGTCCACATTCCCCTAAGCGCCAAGACTGAAGCCTCACTACCAGATGGTTTTGTGTCATATCGTTGGGTCTTACTTCTCTACAGAGATGCAGTCGGTGCATTTAACCGTCCCAGCCGACTGGGCTAAAAAAATGATTGAGATGCTTTAGCAGGTGAACCCGCGCAAGCCGTGGACGATACTGTCAGAATAATATCGAAATTTGATCATATATCGAAGAAAAAAAAACCCTACTTTCCAAGCATGACGCAGTTCTAATGAAGCAGTTACGTAACTAAGGTTGATTTTGTAGCGTATACCCCTCAATCACCATTTGGTATTAAAAGATTCGCTTAAAAAATAATAGAAGTGGTGTACAACGTGGAGCCTTCAATTGTTTCATGTGCAAACTGTAAGAACACATATATTAAGTGCGAGAAAATATAAAGAGAAATAGCCAGGTATTTATTATAATCAGACAATTAATTCCTTTTGATAAAGAACTGAAAATAGAGGTTGGGGCAAATATATTAGGGCAGTGAATAACACCATAATCTATGACTAACTTCCCTTTTATTTCTGCCTGCGTTAGTTTGTCCATTATCTATCTCCGTTTGCTCATTCTCTCTTTCTTTCTCTGAATATATGTATATATATATATATATATATATATATATATATATATATACTTTAGTTCGTTCATATCTATCTATCTATCTATCTCAGTTTGTTCATTATCTATCACAGTCTACTCATTCTCTCTCACGCTCTCTCTCTCTTTCTCTCTCTCTCTTTCAATATATATATATATATATATATATACTTTAGTTCGTTCATATCTATCTATCTATCTATCTATCTATCTATCTATCTATCTACTTGCTCTTGTGAATGAAACCACATCCGTGATAATTGCTGGTGCACATCAATTTTGCATAAGTGGTGTTAGGGAAATCCCTGTTGAGGAGTGGAACTATTTTTCTCTGAAAAATGAATGTAATCAACAGAAATCTGGAAATGGTGGCGGTTAATTTTTTTTTAAACTAAAGGTTGGTGATGTCTTTTAAGAAGTTTGAAGGTAGGAAAAACAATGTCTCTATTGTACAAAAAGTTTTTTTTCTTTTTTTTTCCCGATCGGCATATCTGATTTGTCATATTTCAATAATAGGAATATTTTTATGAGTCGTTACACGTAATATTAATTGCATATTGCTTTACTTATAGAACATTGAACACATGTTTTACTTTTTATCTTACAATTTTATCATTTTAACACACACACACACACACACACACACACACTTTAAAAAAAAAAAAAGGACATAGCTTATGTTTTTAAAATGAATTTCGAATACTGATTACATGACACTGTTCTGAAACAGAACGCTACCAACGGAAATAGAATGTTTTGAAAATTTTCCATTTTTTCGTTTCATTTAACAAACGAAAACATTTCATTTAAATAAAAGGGGAGCCTCGGGTGGTGTAATAGCTAGCAAGCTAGACTAGCAAACCTTCACAAGTGAGTCTGAGTCTTATTGGGTGCCTCATTGATACGGCCTTGTGCAACATCTTAGCCAAAAACTTAGTAAATCATTAGTTTAAATAAAACTCAGAAGGTATCACATCGCATATTCAAACGACCTCATGAAAAGTTAACAGTAAAAGAAAATTGAAAATGGCAAATAATTCAATTATAAATAAAGTCATCCTCTGAAGAACTTTTAAAAAAAATATTTTCATACCATCAGATTTATTTCCATACAATCGGATTTATTTCCATCCCCCCATATATATATATATAAGAAATATGAATAGACGAAAACTCAACCACAGCAACAGCGCAATTATAAACTTATTTCGACAGGTTTTTTTAATTCCTGCCTCATCAGATGGCAAATATCTTTTAGCGTATATATGTATAAAAAAAATGAAGGAAGAAGATGAAAGGAGAGAGAAAGAAGAAAAAGTAAAAAGGGAAAGGGAAGGGAAGGAAAAAGAGAAGGGAGAACGACCAAGCCAATAAGGAAAGATTGTAAAACAAAAAGGTAGCTAAACCATTCCTCAGCCCAACCCCAATTTCATCATGAAGAGTTTCATGGTAGCTATTTTGTCTAAGTACAATTTGCGTTTGTTCCTTAATTAGTTATTTTATCGTTTCCTTAATTCCCATGTCCATGGTCAGAAGAGTTCATAGGCTACTTATATTTTACTTGACCTTTTTGTCTTTTAAGGTGTTGCTTTCGGCTGTTGTTATGTTTGTTTTATTTAAATCTCTATGGGAGGTACTAAAGGCAAGTCTTTGTTCTCTCGAGGAAATCTAATAGCAACAAAACAATAAAAATCAAATTGACAAATTTAAACTTTTCCTATCGTTATAAAGCCCATAGGATACAAAGAAATCTTATCAAAAGTGAGAAAAGAGGGTTTTCTTATTAATTTTTATTTAATTTCTTTCTTTTTTTTTTTTACATGGGAACGTGCACAAAAACGAAGGGAGTGTAAACGTTCTCTGTAATCTTTTAAACTTTTTCTATCGCTAAAAGGACAATTGTATTCAACATGTAAATCCTACTAATAAGCGCTGGACTGCAGAATCGTGGTAAGTTCAAACTTCACTCGCGTTCACTTTCGGACAAATACCCTTGGGAAAGGTATGAACCCCCTTATCCTCCCGGCTATAGGTTAAATAACATCACTGCTGTTCTTCTAGAAGTAGAGCTTTGGCATTAAATGACCCATGAAGGTTGATACGCCATTAAACAAAGAAACCAAACCAAACCAATCCTACTAATAAAGAGCCACCGGCTATGTTGTTCTATTAATTAACAAAATTTATTTGCGAAATTAATTTGTTGTATACCTAAATCCTTAAGCATTATGTTCATTAATTTCATCGAATTCAAAAACCATGGCCTTCTAATTTGTAGCTCTACCCGCCCATTTTCCTTTCAGGTTAATTTTTTCCAGTCGGCTGGGGCTGTAGAATACACCGGCTGCTATTCTGCAGAGGGGTAAGACCGTCCCACCAGTGTCTTGGATATGGCACTAAACAATCTGATGGTGAGGTTCCTGTAATGCTGGAGCTTTGGGGAATGCGGAGTACCTCTTTATTGCAATCCCTCCCAGGCCCACTCTGGCCCAGAGTGGTAGCACCGATAGGGGTCCTATCTATAGGTCAAATAGAACTAAACTGTGTACTTATGCTAAACTGAATTGCTTGAAATAGAACTGTTTATATGAATAAAAATGGATTTGGCATTAAATAACCTGCAATGGTTGAAGTGTCATAAAACCAAACCAAACTAAATTTAAACTTTGAGTGGTTACTCTTCGTTCCTTTAAGCTCCAAAAGTATTTTGAAATGGCCGTTTGGTTCTTAAACTGCGGATTAGAAAAGGAGCGTCGGTTATTTGTTTCCAGTTTCCCGCGGAAATTCCTATGTAAGCTCTCTCTACATCATTACAATATTCCTTGGGGAAATGTACGCTTGATATATTGTATTCTCCGAGTTACATCGTTCATCTTAGGGGCATTACTTCTTTTTCCAACAATTACAGGGTGATCTAACCGCCCTCTTGTTGTTCCCATACGCTCCATCTAATAGTCTCCTCTTGTGGTTATTTATAATTTTATAAATATTATTAGTACACGAGTGACTAATTTTTACGGTGTTCCTTTAAAGATTTTACTTAGTGAGTTGTTCTTATTGAAGCTTCTATCGAAAAGATTTAGGAAGTACTTTCCAATGTTAACGTTAGAGAGTTTGCAAAAAGGAGGATTAAATTAAATTAAATTTCTGTTTCTGTTCCTATATTTTCTCTTCGTATGATGATTGTTGCTTCAACCTGCTTTATAACAATTACCATTTCCGCACCCATTCTTTCTATTAGTCGTGCAGTCTCATCCCGTTGTGTTGGTGCTCTCTGAGTCTAAGTAATCAAGTCCTATCCGGAATTTGCTATTTTTTAGGGCTTCAATACATGTTTTTTGTTTTCTTCGAATATTTTATTTGCATGACGATAGTCAATTTATCCTCTGGTTGTCAGCATTAGTTATCCGTTTCAATATCGATCTGGAGTGGTTAGTATCATATATATATATACGAGTGCACTCAATAAATAAGAATAAATCTTTGATAAAAGCAAAATAATTCTTTTTCAGATTTTCCATTAATGTAAATTCTACATTTTTTGGAATTGGTTTATATCCAAAAATTATTTTGGTATTTGTTTTTAGGCTATTCAAAATGGTGGCAAATCAGAACACACCATGCTCGAAAAGAGGTCTGTAATCAAATTTTAGGTGTCTTTTTTAGGTCTGTAATCAAATTTTTGGTGTCTTTTTTCCAAACTATGTGAAATTTACAGAAGAATGAGACATTTGTACGGGGAAACATGTTTTAGTCAGATGTTTACAAATGGGTAAATACAGGTTTGCCACAACGAACTTTAAATAAAAGACAGTGGAGTCACAAAGACTTATTGGTAAAGAAAAAGTTCCTTGTGCAGTGGTCTGTGCAAAAGGTAATGATGACAATCTTCTGGGACATAAAAGAGCCCATCACTTGATTTCATTGAAGAAGGCGCACCTGTAAATAATGTTTCGTATTTGCCAACTCCTTTGATAAAATTCACCTTATCTATTGAATAACTCGTGTATATCATCATCATTATCCTCATCGAGAAGTCTTCCTCATAGCATGCAGTTTCCTATGAAAAAGTTATGGTAATCTTTCGGTGGTTGTCTTTTTTAAATCAATATAACTAAAAATGTTTACTAACTTTATTAAAACAATGTTGAAAATAACTTACCAACTCATAGTGTTTTCAATTTTTCCAGATCTAATTGTGATGTATCAAATAATAAAATTGCTGAAGAGAAAAAAAAATTACATCAAGAATTACGATCAATAGTTAAATAAATGAAACTGTTATAGCGAATATAATCATGAAATTAAAAAAAATTCCCTTTTTATCATCTTTTTTCCATTAATCATGCATTATTTAAAAATCACAACCCTTAACCTACTGAACTCAATTATCTTAATAAGAATTTTATAAGTTTTTTTCAAAATACTTTTGAGAAAGGCATGAATCCAACTATTCTCTCTTACCAGCTATGAGTAAATAGTAGGACAAACTGGGTTTTTAACTTTGGTATGGCAACCAGTCTAAAAGACAGAAAAGTCTAAATTCAAACCGGTTAAACTCTGCTTAAAAAATTTACCTAATGTCACATCCTGCTCATATGAAGGGGTTGGTAGAAACTAATAAATTCTTTTTATAAGTTATACAATGTTTTTCAACAATGGTTATGTGTTTACCCAGCCTCTCCACCATTATTGATGAGAAATTGTAGTTTCTTTATTGATATAAAAATGGTTTTACAGCAAAAAAAAAAAAAAAAAAAAAAAAGGCAAGAAGTAGACGATATCCAGCAGAAACTATAACAGACAAAGACTATGCAGATGATCTTGCGCATCGTGTATAGTCTGGAACCAGTAGCATGGAGCATTGGCGACTACATGAATGTAAATAAAAAAGAGTGCATGTGTTTTAAACGAGAAGGAGCCATCTCCACTTTAAGTAGCAAGCCTCTAAAATTAGTAGATAAATTCCCCTACCTCGGTAGCAATATATCATCAAATAAAAGTGATGTCGAAGTACGCCTAGCAAAGGCATGGACTGATATTGACTGATAATGAATCATATAGAAATCTAATCTTTTTGATAAAATAAAACGTGATTTCCTCGAAGCTGTAGCTATGTAAATACTATTGTATGGATGCACCATCTTGACTTTAACAAAATGCACGGAGGAAAGGATTATGAGGAACTACACAAGAACGCTACGTGCTGTTTTGAACAAATCCCGGAAGTAACAACCCACAAAACAGCAGCTGTACGGTCACTTACCTCCCATCGTAAAAGTCATCCAAGTAAGATGAACAAGACACGTAGGGCAGTGCTAAAGGTGACATTTTACCATGGACCCCTACCCATAGACGTGTCTATGTTGGCCGACCATCTAGGACTTACATCAGCTCTGCGTGCACACTGGATAAAGTCTGGAAGACATACTAAGAGCGATAGATGGTAGGGACGGATGGAGAGAGAGAGAGAGAGAGAGAGAGAGAGAGAGAGTGACTCAGGGAAATCCGTGCTGTTAGCTCGACTTGATGATATATATATATATATATATATATATATATATATATATATATATATAATTCAAATTTGATGTTAAAAGCGTTTTTAATATTTAGAATCTTTACTGTGCTCATGGACAAGTCGGCTGGGACTGTAGAATACACAGACTGCTTCTCTGAAGTGGGGTAAGACTTCCCCAACGAGTGTCCTAGATATGACACTAAACGACCTGATGGTGAGGCTTCAGTAATGCTGGGGCCTCGGGAAATGCAGCGTACTCCTTTATCGCCATCGCCCCCAGGTCCACTCTGGCCCGGAGTGGTTGTACCTGATCCTATTTACTAACCCCTCCGCTCGGGCAGGATTTGTCACAAGGTCAATTTTTAAGCAGAGTTTAACAGGTTTGAATTCAGAGTTTTCCTTCTCCTAGACTAGTTGCCTCACTAAGGCTGAAGAACCTAGTCTGTCCTACTATTTACCCATAGGTGGAGGGAGAATAATTGGATTCATACCTTTCCCAAGGGTATTAGTGTTATGTGAAATGCAATCAGTCTCGTCCAGGATTTGAACTCGTGTCGCTGTGTCCATTTCCTACGACGATAACCATTACACCACGGGCACCTGATAGGGTCCTATCTATGGGTCAAATAGAACTAAACTGTGAGCTTATGTTAAACTGAATTACTTGAAATAGAACTGTTTTAATATTTAACTGTGTGTAAATAAATGACTGATGCTTAATTGAATTGTTAGTGATACATAGCAATACTTGAAACCATTTAACTTTGTTAACTAAACTGAATAACTTGAAATTGAAATGTTTTTGACATTTAAACTGTGTACTTATGCTAAACTGAATTATGCGAAATAGAATTGTTTATTTGTATAAAAATGGATTTGGCATTAAATAACCAACAATGGTTGATATACCATAAAACCAAACCAAACTAAACTAAACCATTTACAGTGCTCAATAGACGAAAATAAAAACCATTGCTTCACTCCGCGTGTTATCTGAAAGTTATTCAGAAGAACGAACGCGTAAAGTAGTCTAATTTGTGAACTTATGTTTCACGAGTTCTAACTAGACAATAACGCCGCAGAAGCAACCAAAAACATTTGTTTTGCGAAATGAGAAGGCGATGTTGATTACAGTACAGTAACGAGATGGTTCAAGCAATTTCGCTTGGCTTGCAAGAAACCTTGACGATCATCCAAGGGCTTGTAGACCTAAATCCGTGTATTCCAAGGTCGTGCTCCAAACCATCGAGGCAATCTGGTGAGTAGCACTCGGAGAGTATCAGGCGAACTGGGCTTCTCAAAGTCCAGTGTACTTCATTTACTCAAGACCTCGGCAGAAACACCCGGAGCTCTCGAATTGTGTTTCATGTTATCAAACTATGGGAAAATTTTTAACTCATATTTGTTATAAGGAGAGAAATAATGCGTTGATAATAGTTGCTCTCTTTAGGTTTCTTATTAGTCGAGGAAATCCGAAGTGAGAAACCGAATCTCTTTTAATTGCAGCACAAAATAATGCCATGTCAAAGAAAAAAAATGATTATACACAGAATAGCAAGTGTAGGTTATATTATAAAAGAGATGAAACAGTTAATTACATAATAAGCGAATTAAGCAAACTGGTATAAAATGAATACAGGAGTATGCACGGCAGTATGGGGAAGATGAATTGTGACAGAATCTGTAATTTAATTATCCTGGCAAATTGTACATTCACAAACCAGAATCTGTCGTAGAAAATGAGATACATAAAATGCCCTGGGACTTTGAGATACTAACGGATCATCCAATTCCAAACAAAAGATCAGACTTGGCATTAATTAGCGCGAAGAAAAGAACTTGTCATCAAATGGATGTTGCCAAATGTGAAAGTTTCAAAGAACTCGAAATAAAGACTGAGGGAACTGGACATCAGAAACATCTAGATTGTCACTATTAAAATCAGTTAGGATACCGAGGAGAGTCCTAGAAACCCGAGGAGACTCAGGTAGAGTTGGTGGGGAAAAATCTGGAATTAGTAAAGTGATAGTCAACAACATCAACAACAAAAAAGAGAACCTGCTGAATAGTGGACTTTGTTCTTCTGGCCGACCACAGGGTAAAACTCAAAGAAAGCGAAAAAAGAAATAAGTACGTAGACCTTACTAGAGAACCGAAAAAACTATGGAACATGAAGGTGATGGTGATACGAATTGTAATTGTTGCCCTTGGTCCACTCACCAAGTGATTAAGGGGTCTTATGATGACTGGAGGACTTAGAAATAAGACGACAAACTACATCCAAACTACAACATTGTTGGGATCGGCCAGAATACGGAGAAGAGTCCGAGAGACTTGGATAGACTTGCTGTCACTGAAACTCCAGTGAAAAACCATCATCTAACGCTGGTGTGAAAAACGCTCAAAAGTGTAAAATACCGATAATAATGATAATAGCTGAGGTAAACATCCAAAGAGGGATTTTCCCAGGAGATTCGTTTTCCCTACTGCTATTCATTATCAAAATGATACCAGTCGATAATGTAATAAGGAAATTCACGGGGTGCTACAAATTTGCTAAATCGCCAGAAAAGATTAACCACCTTTAGTAAAAGGATGATATAAAGATATTTACAAAAATGAAAAAGAACTGGAGAACCTGATAGAAACAATAAGAATATACAGCCAGGATATAGGAATAGAATTTGACACTGAAAATGTGCCATGCTCTTAATATATAGTGGGAAAAGACAAATCGCAGAAGGAATAGAAATACGAAGCCAGTAAAGCATTAAAGCGACTGGAAAAATTAAAAGTACTAGGGTATATTGGAAGCAGACACAACTAAAAAGCGCAGATGAAGGAAAAAATAAGAAAAAAATACCTCAGAAGTATGAGGAAGCTCTTTGAAACAAAGCTCTGTTGCAGAATTCTCATCAAAGGGATAAATATATGGGCTGTTCCACTTTTAAGATACTCAGGACTATTCTTAAAATGGACAAGGAAGAAACGAACACAAATGGGCCAAAGGACAAGAAAGTCGATGACAATGCACGAGGCCTTACATCCGAGAGATGACATAGATAGACGATATGTCTCAAGAAAAAAGGAAGAAGAGAACTCGCCGACATGAGGATTACATTGATGTATCGATACAAAGACTCGATAACTTCATTAAACTCGATAACTTCATTAAAAAGTGGCCCAGTCGGCTGGAGTTGTAGAATACACCGACTGCATCTCTGCAGAGGGGTAAGTTCCCCCAACGAGTGTCGTGGATATGACACAATTTGATGGTGAGCTACCAGTATTGCTGGAGCTTTTGGGGAATGCAGAGTACCACTTCATTGCCATCGCTTCCAGGTCCACTCTGGCCCGGAGTGGTAGCACCCGATAGTGTCCTATCTATGCGTCAATTAGAACTAAAATGCGTACTTATGCTAAACTGAATTACTTGAAATAGTATGATATAATTAAGGAATGATTTTTTTATATTTATCATTTTTCGTTAATTATATTTTATCATTTTGTTTGGTAGGACTCTTAGTCACTTAGTCCAGGTGCATAGTCAGTTGGTGCAGTTTTACGCTTGCGCGCAAAGGATATGACAATCACCATTTGTCATAATAAACCCCCAAACAGAAAATGGGTCTGGAGTGTGGGTGATGTCATGCTCAGAGGAGATGGTCCAGAGAATTTGAGGATTTTGAAAAGACGTCAGTTGGGTATTCAAAAGTGCAGTTGAGTTTTAACCCGTTGAGGCATGCGGTTGAGTTTTTCGGATCTAGACCGGCAGAGATGAATTGAGATCTTAAACATCACAAGATGCACCGCGCGTTGGGGTGGGGTCAGCATAGTATGGTTAGCATAGGCTTTTCAGAATTGTGTCTCTCTCCTCGTGTTGTCATGGACTGAAGCCAGAAATTGATAAACCCGTTTGTATCTGAAACGACAGAATCGGCCTGTATTGTTATTATTGATATCACCAAAATGATGCAACAACAGAACTGTTTTAATATTTAAAATATGTACAATGCAAAACTTAATTGTTTGAAATAGAAATGTTTTTGACATTGAAACTGTACTTATGCTAAACTCAATTGTTTGAAGTAGAATTGTTTTGACATTTAGCTGCGTGTGGACAAAAACCGTACTCATACTAAACTGAATTGCTTGAATTAGAACAGTTTGACTAAACTGAATAGCTTGAAATAGAAATGTTCTTGACAATTAAACCTTGTACTTATGCTGAACTGAATTGCTTGAAATAGAACTGATTATTCGTATAAAATTGATTTGGCGTTGAAAACCCTACAAAGGTTGATATGCCATAAAACACAAACAACTAACCATCATATATATTGCAAGTTTTTAAAAAATACGATGATTCTCTGAGCAGTTTGAGCATTTGGTTTCGTTAGAACAGTTTTCTTCCGTGAGATCTGACGATACTACCAAATGGTACATGCACGAACCAGAATCAGGTCTAAAAAATGAAACGCATAAAATTCTGAGATTTTGAGATACGAACTGATTATTTGTATAAAATTGATTTGGCGTTAAATAACCTAAAAAGGTTGATATGCCATAAAATCAACCAACCAACCAACCAACCAACTTCATTAAAAAGAACAAAGAAAGGTTAATCACAATAGCCTAAACAGCATTGCCAATATAATTACAAATTTGAAAGCAAGAAAAACGAAAAACAGAAATGGGTAGTAAAACAACTGTATGGCTATTTCAAGCGACAAACCAGCGATATTGCACAAGAAGAGACCTGGACATGGCTAAGAAAGGGAACGCTTAAGGAAGATATTGAATCCCAACTAATTCAGCAAAACACCGCCATAAGAAACAATTATGCCGAAATAAAAAAAAAATGAAACGGTTAATCTTATAGTAAGCGAATGTTGCATAGTTGCACAAAAGGAGTATAAAACTAGACATGACTAGGTGGGAAAGGTAACCCACTTGGAATTGAGACGACCAGACCAAGGGATAGTGTACAAAAGAGAATCTGCCGAATATTGGACTTTGCCGTTTTGGTTGACCACAGGGTAAAAAACTCAAAGAAAGCGATAACAGATAATTACCTGGACCTTACTAAAGAACTACAAAAACTATGGAACATGAAGTTGACGGAGAACCCAATTGTAATTGGCGCGCTCGGTCGACTCACCTAAGGACTGGTAAAGGGACTGGAGAATTTGTAAATAAGAGGACAAGTGGAGATCAGCCAAACTACAGAATTGTTCAGACCGGTCAGAGGACTAAGAATAGTCCGGGAGACTTGGGGAGACTTGCTGTCAGGCTCCAGTGGAAGACGATCAGCTAACACTGATGTGAAGAATTCTCAAATGAGTAAAATGATAATGAAACTGGAAATCAGAGGAAGAATCGAGACCATCCAGACCTCAGCATTGTTGAGATCGATTAGAATACTAAGTGGAGTCCTGGACATCTACTCAGACTCCAGTGAAATACCATCAGCTAATAATAATAATGAAACTGGAAATCAAAGGAAGAATCGAGACCATCCAGACCTTAGCATTGGTGAGATCGGCCAGAATACTGAGAAGAGTCCCGAAGACTTGAGGAGACTTGCTGTCACTCAGACTTCAGTGAAAGACCATCAGCTAATAATAATAATGAAACTGGAAATCAGAGGAAGAATCGAGACCATCCAGACCTCAGCATTGGTGAGAAAGGCTAGAATACTGAGAAGAGTTCTGGACACCTGAGGAGACTTGGTGCTTCTCAAAGCTCCCGTTATAGACCATAAGCTAATACTAGTGTGAAAACTAACTTGGAGTGAAATAATAATAATAATGATGAAAGAATCGAAACTATTCAGACGTCAGAGTCAATAACTGAATACAAAAGAGTATAATGAGTACAAATAAAGAAAATAATGTTTTTTTTTTATGAACAAACAAACATAAAAAATGCGAGCAACTATTTGTAATTTATCAAATATTTGTTATTTTTAGCCCATACCAAGCATATTTACGATATATGAAACTGAAAATAATCTTTTAAAAATTTTGCCGGATTTCCTTTTTATTCTCTTTAAAACGGTACATTATACTTTCTGTTTCTTAAAATCTTTATCGTAAGAAAATAAAGGAAAAGTGTTCGTGGCTTTCATTTTTACTTATGCCGATTGGTGGGAGTAACATTTTAAATGAGAAATGTAGGTGGGAGTATTTTTTGATAATAAATATACGTGGGTGTATTTTTAATGGATAAATGTGGGTGGCCGTGTTGCGGAGCAGATAAGCGTGTCGACCCGGCAAATGAATTTAATGCGTGCGAGTAGTGACAGCCAAATGAATTTAATGCGTGCGAGTAGTGACAGCCAAAGACAATGAAGGGAACAAAGGCGAGATAACAGATACAACAAAAGTGACGATTTTATTGCCGGAATTACAAACGTGTGTAAAGTCCGTGGCGGTTGTATGTAGTCTTCAGCTAGATGGGTGATGTCGATAGCTGGTATGGTCGAGTCGTTGAATGCAGCTGGATGATCGTTGCAGGCAGCTGAGGTCGGTCGAGTCGTTTTGGTTGCTAGCCGGCACAGCGAGTCGTACGTGGGCCAGATGTTGCAATGCTAGGGCAGTCCGTAACAGCGAGTCGTTACGTGGACTGGATGCTGTATCGCTGAGGTCGGTCGAGTCGTAGATAAATTGATGTCCCGGTTTTGACAGTACGTTGGGTTAACCGGGGGCGTGTCGATTTGGTTGCTAGCCTGTACAGCAAGTCGTACGTAGGCTAGTTGTTGCGATGCTAGGGAAGTCCGTAACAGTGAGTCGTTACGTGGACTGGATGCTGCATTGCTGGAGCGTCGTGGACGGTAGATCGATATCCCGGTTTTTGACAGTACATTGGGTTAACCGGGGGGTGTCGATTTGGTTGCTAGCTCGTACAACGAGTCGTACGTGAGCCAGATGTTGCAATGCTAGGGTAGTCCGTAACAGCGAGTCGTTACGTGGACTAGATGCTGCATTGCTGGGGCAGTCCGTAACAGCAAGTCGTTACGTGGACTGTATCGCGGGAGCGTCGAGGTCGAAATCGGTGTTGGCTGCTTGGTCGTGTAGAGTTGAGCAAGTTGGTGACTAAGACTGAGCTGTGTCTTAATACTACGGACGGACCAAGTGAACGGACGGGGAAACCGTGGCTAAGGTTTGCCAGGCCGTAACACATGCGAAGTCGAGCAAGCGGATCGGTGAAGTAGGGCTTTGTCGTGCCCTAGCCGTGCGGGCGTATGGTTTACAGTAGCTATGGTTTTGTCGTGCCAAAGCCGTGCGGACGTGTCGTTGACGGTAGCTATGGCTTTGTTGTGCCCCATAGCCGTGCGGGCGTATCGTTGACGGTAGCTATGGCTTTGTCGTGCCCCATAGCTGTGCGGGCGTATCGTTGACGGTAGCTATGGCTTTGTCGTGCCAAATAGCTGTGCGGGCGTATCGTTGACGGTAGCTATGGCTTTGTCGCGCCAAAGCTGTGCGGATGAGTCGGGATGGTAGCTAAGGCTTGCGCGCCAAAGCTGTGCGGACGTATCGGACGATAGCTAAGGCTTTGCGCGCCCAATTTCTGCACTGGCGAGCGCTGCGCGGCTGAACGGACGAGCGGAGCCTTTAGTGTATATCGATGCAAAAAAAAGGAGAGTGAATCGACCACAAGAAGTGGGATTCAGCCTTGTAGTAAGGCGAGTTGTAGAAAAAAAAAGAGGTGTTGAATCTGCCACTAGAAGTGGCAGTGAGGTGAATGCAACCACGATAACGTAGGATCCAGCCTCGTTGAGCCGAGTGGCCACTGAGAGCGTCCGCGTAGACCTCTGTTTATTTGTCGCTGCCTCTCACCAGACAGGACTTGACTCAAGGTCAAAAGCCCTAAGGCCGATTAAAGTGAGGATAAAGAGGGGGAGGTCGGGAACGAGCCGAGACTCGAACCCTGCTGGTCTATGCTGCTCATCGGCTCACTTGGTGCAATGTGAACCTGATGAGGCAAGCTGTTTCACGAACCCAGATGTGGGTCCAGGCACGTATGCCGGGTTATGGCAGGAACTAGACAGCAAAGTCTAGTGCCATACATAGGTTTCAAGAATGTCCGCGGGGACCTCTGATTTTTTCGCCGCCGAAGCCTTTTTCATATAGTATAGGCTAGCGAAGAATATTACTTCCATTTTTATAGTATTATTTCTGGCAGAAGTGTTTTGCAAATGTTGATAAATGTTGATTTATCCCTTTCTTAGCTGTAACGGCCGGTTAGAGTCGAAAAAGGGCTTTCTCATTTCCGGCCATGCCCGGATGTAATTTTTCTAAGGCGAGCGAGTAATCCGATCTGTTTACGTTTGTAAGCAGGTCGCGGCAGCCGTATTCTCCATTTACTGATAAATATAGGTGGTAGTACTTTTTTAGAATGAGAAATATAGCTAGGTGCATTTTAATCTGAAAATGTTGGTGTTTTTTTAATAAATGTACGAGGTTTCATTCAATAAATGAGTAAAATCTATCTATCTATCTACAAGGGTCGTTTGATAAATAATTTTTTATTCAGAATGTTTTTCCATTAATGTAAACTCTGCCTTGTTTGGGATTGATTTGGAGCAAACATACTTCTAATTTCGCAAAAATATGTATTTCAAGGCTATTTAAGATGCCAGAAATTCAGCTTGAATAGGGATCTGTTATCAAATTTTTGCTGGCTGATAAGTGAAATTTACAGAAAAAAGGTTAATGTCTACAGAGAAGCAAAGCTAAATATGGGTTTGCTACTATGAGTCTGAGTCGAAAAGGCAGTCTATGAAGTAGTAGCACACTGACTTTCCGGTAAAGAAACATTTCTAGGTGCTGCAGACAGTAAAGAGGGTCACACTGACAGTGTTCTGTGACCTTTTAAAAAAGGTGCAAATGCAAATAGTGCTTCCTATTGCCAACTCCTTTCACCTTATTTATTGAATGACCTTCATATGTAGTTATATCTGTAATTAATAGATCATAATTGATATATTATAATAGATAGCCATCATCCGTTTCATCAAGTCGAGCTGATAACATAGAGTAATGTCAGGTAGGCCTGCAACCGTGGATTCCAAGGCCGTGTTCAAAGCCATAGAGACAAATTCACCGAGTAGCATTCTGAGAGTATCAGAGTTTAGTGTGGATGGTCACCTTCATGACCGAATTGTGCCTTACGTACTAGCAAAATATTGCAAAACTTATGACTTATCCTCGTTTATATAGTAAGAAGGTTAGCCAACTATATATATACACACATTTGCTTCGCGTGATTTTTTTTCATTTTCCCAAGCTCGAGAGGATCATCAAGGGGACCCGTTTTCTAGCCATGGGGGTCATCAAGAGAGCCCAAACAACGGAGCTGAGAAGCATCCATGAAAAATCCTTCCAGCAATGCATAGAAGAGTGACAGAGGATGGGAAAGTGCGTTAGACTCAAGGGGGGTGTAGGCAACAAGGCAAATTGTAGTCTGCCCTGTTACATTAAGCAGAAAGGAAAATACAGGAATGTGGACGAGAATATTGATGAGTTTCAAAAACTTTAATGACAGCCAGAAATATAACCCTTGTGCTGTGAGTCGTACAAATGGATGATAACAGTTTTGAATGATAGAGCAGGAATTAAGCATTTAACCTGAAGTTTCGAGGTTCAGTTGGTCTAGGAGGAATGAATAGATGACAAAGGACTAGTCTCCAAAAGGAACAATGGCCTATGGTTGAATACTCTCTCCTCGTGTTGAATGTTGTTCTATCTGCTGCTAGAATGAGTGAGGAAGAGAATCGGTCTGTCCTGCTCGAAAACTATGTGAGGAAGAGGCTGAGAGAGCGTTTGCGAGGCCGTTTATACTACCCAGAAAAGACATCCGAGTAGAATGGCTTAAATCATCCTCATTGGACGAAAATATAAAATCGAAACCTCAACGGCCCAAATAATTCCCGCACTAAATAATAATTTGAAATTCTTTCTTTCTGCTCCAGGGGTACTTTGAAGGGGAAACCATTATAATTTGTTGTTTGGAATTGAAATAAATTGTTTATAACACAAGTCCAGTAACTTTTCAGATGCTCTTCGTACATCAGCTAGAATGAGTTTATGTTATGTTTCAATATCCACATTTTCTACTCTTTAGGATTTATTTAGAGTTTTGGTTGATCCTGGGGAGTTACATTGACTTTGTATGGTCTTTGTAATGTTGTACTTTGTACTATGTAGATAGAGTTATGACTCGAAGACGAACAGTATGTACATGGGATTTATTACAAGGCTAAGATGGAAGTGGCAAGTAAAAGAGTGATGTGTCCTTGGATTAGTAGAAGGGGAATAATCTAGCATTAGAGAGTTCTAATTACCTTATTACAGTTTTGCTTGAAGATGTTTTTGGTGATTTCATTCTTGATGTTCAGGGGTCTCAGGTTTGAGAATATGAAGCAGTTTGATATTTTCAGTCGTTTTTGTTCAAAGGTTTGTTTTATATGATTTATTTTCAATTCATGGGAAGGTTTCAAATTTGGTTGAGGTAGTTAGAATCAATTTTGGCTTTTCATTTTTGCTTTGGCGTCTGGTTTTGAATTTGTGATATGGTTTTTTCTAGTTATCTGTTTTGAGAATTGGAGGGTGGATCGGTAATCTATGCACTCTTTCCTTTACGGTATTAGTTTCATTTGGGGATTGGAATTCTGTTGATATTTTTAGCATTTGTACGGGCGTTTCTTGTGGTTCTTTTTGTTGTTTAATTTGTATTTCTGTTATTCAGATTTTAGCTGAGTGTATCCTCTTTCACTATTCTTGGAATTTTTGCCGATCGTTTGGTCCTAGTTGTGGTTGTTTTTCAATGAGACCTCATGATTCATCAAGATGATTTTTATTGTTTTTGTTGCTGCTGATTGAACCCGTCTTTTATGCTACATTCGTGTTGGCTTTATTTTTCATATAACATTCAAATATTTTCCTTTCTTCCAGAAATATTATATTCCTTCTATACTTTACGTCCATGATTTCTTTTTCTCTTTCATATATATTGTTGCCCAGTCAGCTAGGGCTGTGGGGGATGCAGAGCACCCCTTCATTGCCATTGCTCACAGGTAGCACGAGATAGGGCCCTATCTATGGGTTAAATAGAACTAAAATGCGTACTTATGCTAAACTGAAATGTTTGAATTAGAACTGTTTGACTAAACTGAATAGCTTGAAATAGAAGTGTTTTTGACAATTAAACTGGGTATTTACATTTAAACTGCGTACTTATGCTAAACTCATTTGTTTGAAATAGAACTGTTTTGGCATTTAGCTGTGTGTAATGAAAATCTATACTTATACTAAACTGAATTATCTAAATTAGAACTGTTTGACTAAACTGAATAGCTTGAAATTGAAATGTTTTTGACAATTAAACTGTGTACTTATGCTGAACTGAATTGCTTGAAATAGAACTGATTATTTGTTTAAAAATGGATTTGGCATTAAAAACCCTACAAAGATTGATATGCCATAAAACACAAACAACTAACCATCATATATATTGCAAATTTTTTTAAAGATACGATGATTCTCTGAGCAGTTTGAGCATTTGGTTTCGTTAGAACAGTTTTCTTCCGTGAAATCTGACGATACTACCAAATGGTACATGCACAAACCAGAATCAGGTCTAAAAAATGAAACGCATAAAATTCTGAGATTTTGAGAAACAAACGGATCATCTAATCACGGCCAAACGACAGGGCCCTGTTTTGACAAAGAAAGAACCTACCATGTCGTAGATGTTGCTGTTCCAACAGATCACAGAGTGGAAATAAAAGAAAGCAAAAAGAGAGACAAATATCTGGACCTTAACAGAGACCCCCCCACACCAAAAAAAATGCTGTGGAACATGAAGGTGACGGTAGTTCCAATTGTAGTTGGAGTGGTTGTAACGGTCCCCAAAGGGTAAGAAAAAAAGAGAGGAAGAATTAGAAATCAGAGGAAGAATCGAAACCATCCAGACTACAGCATTGTTGAGATTAGCAAAAATACCCAGAGGAATCATGGAGACCAGAGGAAACTTACAATCACTCAGACTCCAATGAAAAACCACCATCGGACCTTGCTATGAAAAACTCACAAGGAGTGACGTAATAATGTAACAGAAACATTTAATGAGTTAATCCAGGTTTAACTGAGATCAAGTTCTATTGCCAAAGGACGGTGAAAGATGAACTCTGTTTTGGTCGACTGAACCTCACGAATTGAGGAAAATGCAACAAAGGTGAAAACACCCATCAGATATGATCGATGTTTCACGATGAAAATTATTGATGTATCAATATCGATCAGTTGGTAGTGTAACGGTTAACGTCGTAGGTAATGGGCCCGCTGAGCTGAGTTCAAATCATGGACGAGGCTATTTGCATTTCCTTTCGTGCTAATGCTCAGAGAAAAGGTATGAAACGATATTTTCTCCCCTATTTCAGCTATAGGTAAATAATAGGGCAGACTGGGTTCTCTAGTCATGGTAAGGAAACCGATTTGTGGGAAGGGAAACTCTTAACTCAAAGCAGGTTTGCTTCGCTTAAAAATGGCCTCGTTTCACATCCTGCACATAGGGGAGGGGTTGGGTAAATTTATACATCAGTACGAATTTGCATTTGTAAACAAAACCTGATTCTTGCCCAGTCGGGTGGGTCTGTAGAATATATCGACTGTTTCTCTGCAGAGAGGTAAGACTCCTCCGAATGAATGTCCTAGATATGACACTAAACAATCTGATGGTGTGGCTCCAGTAATGCTGGAGCTTTTCGGAATGCAGAGTACCCTTTTATTGCTATCGCTTCCAGGTCCACTCTGACCCGGAGTGGTAGCACCTGATAGGGTCCTATCTATGGGTCAAATAGAACTAAACTGTGTACTTATGCCAAATTGAATTGCTTGAATAGAACTGTTTTGACAATCCACAGCCAACTTGGCAATCATTACTTAAGAGACTCCAACCTATATACTATGTTTAGTTTACAACGTTAGAATATATATATCTGGAGGACTCTTTGGAAAGACAAAGTGATTCTTCAGAAAGTTGGTGTGACATCCTGGAAAGACAGGAATTTAATAGATATGGATAGTACAATAAAAGAAAAATGCCTTCAGGGTGTCTGTAGCGGGGAGGGAGAATATACCACCCACCATACTTGTTCATACGGTAACGATCAGTATATGTACCCGGCTACAACGTGTGATTGCGGCAGAAAATTCAATAGCTGGCGAGGGTCACGAATCCACAAGGCGCGTTGGTGCGAACAACGTAATTCTCCTACCGGAGAATGTAAATCGAATGATGGGCTTATGAATCAGGATTACCCCCACAGTATTCACAAGCCCAATGCTGAACGTCAGCGTCCTGGAGACATTCCTAGCAAGCCAAGAATTTAGTGGCCCAAGGGTAATCAGATAGCTACTTGGACAAACTTAGACCAGGAGCTTTCTTTTTACTCCCCACCCATATTAAGGGCCCGATTGATCAACAAATATCTTTCAGCAGAACTATATATGACGTTTGTCTCGAGTGCTTTTGTGCCGTAACGCATAAAAAAATAAAACTGAAGGAAAACGAACCGAATAGATGACAAATATAGAAGGGATTTCAACATGAATGAAATGCACGCGGAACCACCATACTCGTGTGATTACGCAACATCAAGAAACGGTTGCTATGACATCAACGGCCGAAAGTAAATACGTTTTTAAATCACAAACTGCACTAAAATGAAGATGAACGAACGTCCAATGTAATGTCTGCTTTTAATTGATCTGTCTTATATATAGATATATATTTCTTTTAAATACCCTGTCCGGTGGCAAAGGCTGCTTGGTTGCGCTAGGAGTGGCAGTGCCGCCTTGAGCTACCGAAACTGTGTTATCACCCTGGTTGGCGGATGAGGACAGGGTATCGTACGTGCTTTCACACGTTGTATGATGAATATATATATATATATATATATATATATATATATTATCATCATGTCGTGTCGCCAGCACGGATATCCCTGACCCTCTCTCGCCACTCCTCCCTATCGTTCATCGCTTTTGGCAGGTCCTCAGGGCTACATCCCGTATCCTCACAGAGCTGCTGTATGTAGGTTCGAGCTGGTCGTCCTGCTTTTGTTCGGATATTGTTTTGGACAGCATATATCCAGATCTCCTTTGTCAGGCCGACTAACATCCAGGCATTCTCAAGCAATCTGGTTATCCTGATTATATATATATATACCCCCATTTTTATCTAATTTTCCGGTGTTTAATAACTTGAAAAATCCGGACGAAACGGCCTTCGTTGTTTTATTAATTCATTTGAGTTCGCCTACTGTAATTACCAATGGTGTCCTTGTTCATTATCTTGAATGAATTTTCCTGTATCCGGAATTTAATTATATATATATATATATGTATACACACACCAGGTTCGTTCAATATATATATATATATATATATATATATATATATATATATATATATATATAAATAAAAATGTAAATGTTTGTTACTAACCGATGACCTCCAGTTTTATGCCACTAATTGTTTTAAAATTTTGTGAGAGTATTTTATTCGAATACGGGCGTGTTTTTATATACTTAATATCGAAAATATTACAATAATTAAAAAAAATATTTTTAATAAGTCGTTTTTTCCCGAGAAAAGCCGAACGCAAATAATGAAAGTAAACATTACTTTCGTTTTTTCAAGAAACATTACTTTCGTTTTCCAAGAATTTTACACGAGAATTTTTTTCTGCTTTTGTCACTTTTTTTCTTTTTTGTTAACTTAAACAAAGACACTAAACTTTAAACCATATTTCGTTGGTTCAGTAGTAAGTAAATTTCTTTTTATTCTAACGAATTGTTTACTAAATATTTTCTTTTCTTTTTTCAACATTCCCTTTTTTGTTTAACTTCAACGAAAGACATTCATTAAAAAGTTTTCTTTCTTAAACCATATTTCATCGGTTCAGTAGTAACGAATTGTTTACTAAATATTTTTTTTTCTTTTTTCAACATTTCTTTTTTTTTGTTTAACTTCCACGAAAGACATTCCTTAAAAAGTTTTCTTTCGTTTTATTATTATCGATAAGACACTAAACTTTAAACCATGTTTCGTTGGTTCAGTAGTAACGAATCGTTTACTAAATATTTTATTTTATTTTTTCAATATTTCTTTTTTTGTTTAACTTCAACGAAAGACATTCCTTAAAAAGTTTTCTTTCGTTAATAAACTTTAAGCCATATTTCGTTGGTCCAGTAGTAAGTAAATTTCTTTTTATTCTAAAAACTTATTCTTAAATTTTTTCTTCACTATTGATATCCCATTTATTTTGTTGTTTAATGAATATCTTATGGTGTGCCAATTATTATGTTGCGAAATATTAACCAGCCCAAGCTTTTTAATGGCACACGTCTTTCAGTAAAAAAATTAATGACCAACATCATAGAAGCAAAAATTTTGACAGAGCCTTTCAAAGGTGAAGATGTACTCATACCGTGAATTCCTATGATTCCAACAGATATGTCATTTCAATTTAAGAGATTGCAATTCCCAATTCGATTGGCATTTGCAATCATGATCAACAAAGCACTGGGACAATCTTTAGAATTGTGTGGCTTATATTTACACACTGATTGCTTCTCACATGGGCAATTATATGTTGCCAGTTCCAGAGTCGGCAATCCAGACAATCTCTTTATCTACACGGAAACTGGAACTACCAAGAATATTGTGTATCCGCAAGTATTGGAAAATTAAACATATTAGAAACATGCATTTTCTTTCCCCCCCATTTGAACAAACTGAGCCATAGCAACGCGTGGCCGGGTACAGCTAGTATATATATATATATATATATATATATAGGATAAGAAAAAACGATATATATAAAAAAATATGCTCGTTTGTTTGTTTGGGCTTTATGGCATATCAACCTTTGTTGGTTATTTAATGCCAAATTAATTTTTATAGAAATAAACCGTTCTTTTCTAAACAATTCAGTTTAGCACAAGAACACAGTTTGATTATAAAAACATTTCTATTTCAAGCTATATAGTTTAGTCAAACTGTTCTATTTGAAACAATTTATTTCAGCGTAAGTAGTTTCAATGTCAAAAACAGTTCCATTTCAAACAATTCAGTTTAGTATAAGTACGCAGTTTAAATGTCAAAACAGTTCTATTTCAAACTATTCAGTATAGCATAAGTATGTAGTTTAGTTCTATTTGATGCATAGATATGACCCTATCAGGTACAACCACTCTGGGCCAGAGTGGACCTGGGGGCAATGGCAATAAATAGGTACTCCAGCATTACTGAAACCTCACAATGAAATTGTTTAGTGTCATATCCTGTATTCTCGTTAGTTATTGACACCCAAGAGAAATCCATTGTCACTTCAGCTTTTGCCGTTGTACAGAAAGGGTCCTCTTTCATTTGGAAGCTAGCAAGTAGCGCACGTATTCACCCAGTCTCGGACTTGTGAGCAGGTTGCATCTCTTGTAGTAGTGGCCTCTATTGAAAAATACTTGAGGAACATAACCACTGACCTTAAACTCACCACAAACGAAAATGACAAATATATTTCAACACCTTGTCTGGGAAACGGGACATAGTTCTGCTGGTTCAAGAAAACTTTCCATGCCACAGAATAGTCATTAAAACCTTAAAATAAAATTAGAATTTAAAAGGTATCTTCGTCTCTTTTATTCCTTCTTTAAATTATCTTGCAGCCTTTCACAGACAAAGAAGACAACAAATTAAATGGGATAAAAGAAGAACAAAGGAGTCAGATATGCTGAACCCCAAAACTAACAACTATAGACTAACAACGTCGATGACAACCTACGACCCCACCCCCCAAAAAACCCAACAAAAAAACAAAGGAAAAACACAACAAAAACAATTTAAAACAAATAACACAATGAATTTTTTGTATGCCCCATAAACACTAATTCAATTAGAGAACAGTCATTTGTTTATACACAGTTAAATGATTGAACATTTCTATTTTTAACAATTCAATTTAACATGAGTCAATTGTTTGCATATAGTTTAAGTTCCCAACAGTTCTATTTCAAACAATTCAGTTTAACAAAAGTACACAGTTTAAATGTTAAACAGTTCCGTTTGACCCATAGATAGGACCCTCTCAGATGCTACTACTCCGGGTCAATTGCATCTGGGAGCAATGTCAATGAAGGAGTACTCCGTATTCCCCAAAGCTCCTTCTGCAGAGATTCAGTCGGTTTATTCTGCTGCTCCAGTCGACTGGACTGTGATAAAATAGTGTATTCACATACCGGCAAGCAGAGTACTATAAAAAACCCAAATAATTATCATCTTACATTCCTTAGTTCATCATTTACTAATAGCTTCTTGCGTTTATTTCTTTCTTTTAAACGAATAAAAAAAACATAATCATAAGACAGGTTTTATTTTAAAAAGATTATTTATTGCTTCTAAGAAAGAAGAACCTCTGTCACACAATAATGTTCCGTTTAACGAAAAAAAAACCCCAAAAACCCACAATCATCTGAGAAGAGTTTTTTGAAAGCAAAAAAAAAAAAAAAAGGAAATGTTTGCAAAAACACTTGTCATAGGAAAACACACCTGACTAATCGTAACACAAGAGCTAATGAAGGTGAGATAATTATTTTATCCTATATATATGTATATATATATGTAAATGCTTTATCATCGATATTGAGCACAATTTAACAATACTGCAACATTTGGTCCCCCATTAACTTTATGGGGTTTCAAAGGTAATTTATGATATTGTTTGCTATCTTACCCCATTCTGGGTTATTCTATTCTTACCCCACGTTATCTTGCTGGCTTAACTTCTTGGATATGTAAAGGAACTATATGAAAGAAGATAATAGTAAAAGATAGGAGACGATCTTTTATATTTTGCCTTTATTTCTAGGTTCAACAATCATTCAGTGGATGGGGAAATTCTTCCAGAATTCAAATGAAATGATTGAATCTCCCAGTCAAGGTGTTAAAATGTGTTCGTCATTCCAGGGTATATGAGGTATTTAAAGCGTTAACAACGTGTTAGACGCTTTTGGGAGATATGTCTAAATCCGGTGTTTTTAGTTGTAGTCATTAAGTCCGTTGTATAGTATCTTAATTGTGATTCTAACGAGTTCATTATTCGGTGTTTTTAGTTGTGGGTCGTTTGTAAAAGAGGCAGCCGCTTTCTAATAGAAAGGTTAGCCAACGCGTCGTCTAGAGACGGACGCATGGCGCCTTCCAACACTAGCAAGAAAGATTTAGGTGTTGGCACTCCGCTGGTCGCTGCTGAAAGAGGACGAGATTCTTTCTTTTGTCGGGACGGCTCCTTTTCTTTACGTATGCGTCGCCCCTATTCCTGTCAGGGGCTTCTGGGTGGTTCAGCGTATTTCTAATAATCATTTTAAATTAAATTAATTTTTTTCTTTTTCTTTTCCCTACAAACTCTCCAAGTGGGCTAGTAAGAACTATAAACCTCTTATATATATATATATATATATATATATATATATATATATATATATATATATATATATATACCTTGGAAAATGAAAGTAAATCTTACGATCTATCTATCTATCTATCCCTGTGTCTGCATGCATACACATGTATCTTTCTCAATCTGTTTATTGGTATCTTTTAATTTCATTCTGTTCATATATCTTCCCTCCTCCTCTCTTCCTCTCTATCTATCTATTCATGTATTTATTAAATAAAATTTAATTGATTTCCATGCAAAAAAGTGTTCAGGTTTTGCTAAGCAAAAAGAGGCTCCCAGAACCTTTAGAATTTGAGTGCGTATTTGTGTATTTCTTTATCAACCAGGATTTCCATTTGAGACGTTAGTCTTTTCTTGAGTTTGCAGACGATAGTATTTGATTTGCTTCGCAAAAATTTGTAAGATCTCTACCCAAAATAATTTAAGACATCTTTTCCCTGCAAGATTATCAAAAATACATCTTTTTAAACAATAAGAATCATAGATAAGTTAATCAATTTTTTAAAATCTCATTTGGAACTTATCCAAATCTCATAAATAATGCGATGAAATACGCTATTATTTAGCAAGCAACAGAGATTTGTTTTTATCAATGTATAGAATACACATTTTTTTGCCTTAAAATAGTCAACCCCAAAAACATATAAGAACATTATAGAAATTTGGATCAAAATCGCATTAACATTGAAGTTATGGTTTTACATTTTTCAACCCATCAGCTAAAAACACAAAATAAAAATATTCTAGAAAATTCGGCTCAGAAACTAATTAACAGAAAAATATTTAGGCTCCAAAATAAATAAGTAATTGTACGAATCGGATTGGTCAAGAAATGTCCGCGCGCTTGAATCATAGGACACGCAATAAACCTTAAGAAAAACCTATTTTTGATCTACTTTAGTTCCCCAACAAAGTATAAATAACGAATAAGTTAATAACCAAGACATTCCACAAACAGAGGCAAGGACGATAGACAGCAGAAGGCATCGCACACAAGACACAGAGCGAAGAAGACGTTCTTTTGCCGACTACCAGAACACGACACGTTGTCAACAAATGATCATAATAAACGCGCGATTGTATTTAAGAAAACAAAAGGCCTCTACTTACGGTCCCTCACATATATACACACACGCATACTCATGTATGTAAGTTAAGTCAATTTTTATCCTCTTTACTTCGGCCAACTATGGACACAATGATTCAATAGACTTTCTCAACATGTACAAACGCACACACGGGCGATCAAACCATTTTTTTTTATTGAACTGGCCATAGCTGTATTTTCTACACACACACACACGCACAAAAAATGAACATTGTATTTTAATTATGTTTATACTGTTTGTTATGATTATTAAATTGCTCGTTTCTTAAGGTTTGTTAGTGTCACATTCCATTTGTTTACGTGCTTGTAAAATTTGTGTTGTAATTGTGGAAATGAAACCTGAAAGTAACTTCCGTAAACTACGGAAGGTACTTAGTCCTCCACAAATGCTTATTTCGTCATTATTTCTATTAAGTGAATTTCAATTACTTTCCTACTTTCAATTCTCCCAGAATGTATTTAATTTTAACATCCCTTAACTATTTTGACAAGCAAGATAACCCGCTTCTTGTTCACTTTGCTTGTATTGATATAACATTCTTAAAGTAAGTAAGTAAAGTTGGCGACCGTAGTCAAGGGCGACCAAAAGGCTCCCTTTTCAATAGCTACTACACCGAGGTGTAGGGGAGGGCGCTACTCCTTTCCCTGGATTGCTCCACTTTTCCCTCGATACGTACCCTATATTGCTGAGTGTTAAGCAAGGAGGTATTAAGTACCATTTTTAAAGTCTTTGGTATGACTCGACCGGGGATTGAACCCAGGTCTCCCGGACCATTGGCGAACACTCTACCCACTAAGCCGATTACCGGTTATCATCGCTTAGCACAATGCATACATAGCGTAGGAATATATTATGCTTTGACATAGTCATATGCACACACAAAGACCTTTTTAAATACACAAAATATATTACCTAGTTTTAAAGCAATGCAAATAGTTATGAACTATTTTCTTGTTGATGTTCTTACTTGACTCGGATTACTACTATTATGTATGATTTTTTACCTGTACACATATTCAGAATTTTCTTTTCTTTTTTTTTTTTTGAGAAATTAACTTTTGTTGTTTCGCAGCAAAAGTTCCACCCAAGTTAAAGAAATTGAATTTATCAAATTTCTAGAACAGTGTTTTATTTAATCATTTACATCCTAACTCTCACGCTCTCTCTCTCACTATATATATATATATATATATATATATATATATATATATATCTCAATATATATATATATATATATATATAAGTTTTAGTAATATCCAGTCGGCGTCTGAAGACAGTGGGTGGGGATTATTCTTGTATAGAATATATGAGGAATATCATATAAATCTACGTGAGTGTTCCCTTAGAAAATCCCATCTGCTATGAAGATCCTGGCATGTGCTCAAATTGGGATGGGTTGACCTACAGGCACACCCTGCTCCTGTTTCTTAATGTTTCTAACACCTATTGTTTTGACCCCCTCAGACCTCGCCTGAGAATTTAATTTTTTTTTCCTCATACACATATGAACTGTAATTCAACATTTGCAATTCCGCAACCTCAAGTCTAACATGTAAAAAGTTATCTGACGAGACGGAGAGTTTTCTTCGGCGAAATAAATTTACAATGACAGCTTAACCAGGTTTGAGATTCCTTCTAATTGTACTATATATATATATATATATATATATATATATATATATATATATATATATATATGTTGCCCAGTCGGCTGGGGCTGTAGAATACACCGACTGCTACTCTGCAGAGGGGTAAGAACCCCCCAACGAGTGTCCTGGATATGACACTAAACAATCTGATGGTGAGGTTCCAGTAATGCTGGAGCTTTGGGGAATGTGGAGTACCCCTTTATTGCCATCGCTCCCAGGTCCACTCTGGCCCGGAGTGGTAGCACCTGATAAGGGTCCTATCTATGGGTTAAATAGAACAAAACCATGCTTCTTTCACTATACTGATTTTTGCATTTAAACTGCGTATTTATGCTAAACCGAATTGTTTAAAATAGAACTGTTTTGACATTGGAACTGCGTACTAGTGCTGAATTAAATTGCTCAGAATAGAACTGTTTTGACGTCTAAAATGTGTACTTATGCTGAACTGAATTATTTGAAATAAAACTGTCTGACATTTAAATCTGTGTATTGCCCAGTCGGCTGGGGCTGTAGAATACACTGACTGCACCTCTGCAGAGAGGTAAGACCCCCCCAACAAGTGTCCTGGATATGATACTAAACAATCTGATGGTGAGGTTCCAGCAGCGCTGGAGCTTTGGGGAATGCGGAGTACCCCTTCATTGCCATCGCTCCCAGGTCCACTTTGACCCGGAGTGGTAGCACCTGATAGGGCCCTATCTATGGGTTAAATAGAACTAACAGCATACTTATGCTAAAATGAATTGAGTAATCTGAATAGCTTGAAATAGAAACGTTTTTGACTATTAAACCGTACTTACACTTAAACTGCGTGCTTATGCTTAACTGAATTATTTCAAATAGAACTGTTTTTTCGACATTAAAACTGTATTTACACTTAACTGAATTATTACATATAACTGCTTGAATAGTTTGAAATGGAAATGTTTTTGACAATTAAACTGTGTACTTATGTTAAACTCAACTGTTTTCAATAGAACAGAATATTTACATAAAAATGGATTTGGCATTAAATAACCTACAAAGGTTGATATGTCATAAAACCAAACAAGCCAAACTATATATATATATATATATATATATGTGTGTGTGTGTGTGTGTGTGTGTGTGTGTGTATAAAATGCTAGTCAGTGTCTAATAGTTAGACTTTGTATTTTCAAAATTTGATAAAAAATTACCCATCAATTTAATGTTGATCAATAATGTTATATCTATACATATTTATATTTATATATATGTGGTGCATTCAATAAGTTTCCAGACTTTTTTTTGTACAGGCATTTAAAATTGTCGTAGACTCTTGAAAATTCAGTATGTTATTACTATACATCTTATGAGATGACTGATCAATTTTTAGGATTTCAGCTTTAAATGAACAGCTACAGCAGCAATTGGAATACACCCTACTAAAACCTGATTGTCACTGCTGGTGAATTTCAAAAATGCAATCTGGACGTGAGGACACTTTAGAAGAACGATATGCAATAAAATTGTGTTTTAAACTTGGAAAAAATGCCACAAAAACGCATGGAATGCTTCAGGCTGCCTTTGGAGCATCTCGCATGAATCGAGCATCAGTTTTTGAGTGGCATAAGAGATTCAAGGAAGGCAGGGTGTCTGTAAGGAATGGTGAAAGGTATGGGAGGAGTAAGGAAGTCAATACACTAATAATGATCCTCGTATTATGAGAAATCGTGATCAATTCAAAAATATGCTTGGTCTTAGGTCTTAAATTATAAATACCAACACTCGAAAAGTTAAATTTATCCGAATGTTAGTTGCTATAAAGTACAACACTACCCACATCAAGTAAACTTAATCTCTGCCTAGTCCAAGAATATATCTAGCAGTAACAGTCAGGCTAAGCAATGGGGGAGAGAAAAGTATAAAAAAAGGAGATAAAAAAGGGGGAAGGTAAGTTTAATTTTGTTACCTGAAAAGTTTGTCTATATTTCTTAAAAAACAAAAACGACTAATTCCCAGAAAGTAATTTATTTCACGAGAAATAAGTAAGTAGTAAAGTTGGCGACCTTAGTCGAGGGTGACCTGAAGGCTCCCTTTTCGTAGGGGAGGGCGCCACTTCTTTCCCTTGATCCCTATATCGCTAAGTGTTAAGCAAGGAGGTATTAAGTACCATTTTTTAAGTCTTTGGTATGACTCGACCTGGGATTGAACTCAGGTCTCCCGAGCCATTGACGAACACTCAAACCATTATGCCAATAAACTTTACAAAATCCGACTTTGCATATTTTTCCCTATGCTAGTCGAAAACATTGAATAAGGTAACAAAAATAACATTCATTGTCGGCAAAAGTCTAATAATACCGCCTCCATACCCTAGACATAACTTTCTTTTGAAGGGGACAGCATACCAAAGCCATAAATAACCTGCAGTACGCCTATTGTTTCAACAAGTAACGACAAAAACCCTGTAAGGAAAAGACGCTTAACCTAAGACTAATGGGCCTTTTACTCAAACCACCTTGCTCAAGAAAAACTGCCTAAAGTCGAAAGCGAATTAACAAGACCTCGCAAAGCAAAAAGAGAGAGCAAAGCAGATCCTTCTGCTCATGCTGAAAACAAACACACACACACACACACACACAGAGAGAGAGAGAGAGAGAGAGAGAGAGAGAGAGAGAGAGAGAGAGAGAGAGAGCATCCTTGTGGGTCTCACTTAAACAATTGTAGGGGCTGGGACAAACGGCCCAACTTCAAAACAGCTAATCAGATTCGAGCGGACATTAACTGCCGTATTTACAATTTTCAACAATATATATATATATATATATATATATATATATATATATATATATATATATTTACGTATATATATTTATATGTTATATTTATATTCACATATATTTATATATGCTTTATTTATATATATATATTTGTATTTATATTTATTATATAGATATTATTGATCTCACAGTACTGAAACTTATAACGAAAGATATGAATGTATAACAGTCCAAAATAATAAAAACTCTTCTATGTATTTAGGCATTTTTGGTTTCTGTGTTTCAATGATGTAGAAGTTGGTATTATTGATTATAATAACAATAATATCCGTGTAGATTGCATTGTGTTCCATCTCGAAACACTATATATATATATATATATATATATATGTGTGTGTGTGTGTGTGTGTGGGTGTGTGTGCGTGTATGTATCTGTGGCTGTGTGTGTGAGAGAGATAGAGATAGATAGATAGATAGATATAGAGAGAGATACAGAGATAGAGAGAGAGGAAGGGAGAGAGGGGACAAGGGGACTATATGGAAACTTGAATTGACACGCTCCGCTATAAGGATAATATGGATTATCAGGCTAATTTCACCAGAAATAAAATTTTACTCGCAAAAAAACAAAAACAAAAACAAAAAAAAACAAAAAAAAAAACAAAAACAAGAATGAGCGAGGGTTGTAACCCCACCTTTCTCCTCTCCCCCCCTCTCTCTCTCTATCTGTCTATATCCCAGTGGGCTAGGGATGAAAAATATGCCGATTGCATCTCAATATGAGGGTAACACACCCACCAAACGAATATCCTAAATAAGACACTAATCCATCTGATGGTGAGGCTCCAATCCTGGAGTCTTTCAAAATGTGGACTATCCTTTGATTGCCATACTCCCTGGATTACTCTGATCCGGAGAGGTAATACCTGTTAGTGTCTAATCTATGGGTCAAATAGAATTATTTAATCATTTAACAAATCACTGATGTTAAATCTAATCGTTATTGTTATATAGCAACACTTGAAACCCTTTAACATTAACATTAATGATTAATATTGAATAGAAGTATTAGTGATAGATAGCAATTCTTGAAACCATTTAACTGTATGCAAACAAATGAGTTCTGGATCGTTTGAAAATAATGTTACCTACAAACTATTTGTTTACAAATCATTTAATATAAATATGTATAAACAGGATTTAGCATCAAATAACCAAGATATAAATATTTAGTTATAGTCGAGGGTGACCCGAAGGCTCCCTTTTCGATAGCTACTACACCAAGGTGTAGGGGAGGGCGCTACTCCATTCCCTGGATTGCTCCACTTTACCCTTGAACCGTACCTTATAATGCTGAGTGTTAAGCAAGGTGGTATCAAGTTCCATTTTTAAAGTCTTTGGTATGACTCGACCTGGGATTGAACCCAGGTCTCCCGGGCCATTGGCGAACACTCTAACCGCTGGGCCATGAAATATGTGGAAAGTTGGATAAATCAAACACTTAACTCAAATTTAGATGTGTGATATTTCGTTCGGCTTTATTTCATCTCGAATTTCTTCAGACAGTGACTGTTTTGGGTGCCGTCATTTCTAAAACAAACCATATAAAACAACGTCCAGGTTTTTACCAAATCTCACCATATCCTGGCGAACATCATGCGAACATCATAAACGAAAACAAAGTCAAAATAGAAAGCGGATAGGACCCCTCCCCCCAAAAAACAAAACATTTTTTCACTCATTGCCATCATACTTTTGAGAATCTTTTCCTTTTCCTTTTCTTTATCACTTTGCCTCTTAGCTATTCCTTATCACAATTAGAACCTAGACATCACAATATAGACAATTTTCTGCGACATCACATTATAGTCAATATATTTCCATGAAACAAGATATGCCAAAACCCTTTCACCCAAACCTTTCCCTACTTTTTTTCACTTCTAAATTTGAGTTAAGTGTTTGATTTATCCACATATTTCTATCATACTGTCAGATTCACTACAAATCTATCTTTTCAACATCCTGACTGAGAGCCACTGAAACACCGATTCCTATGTAATTGCAAGGACAAGGACGAGGATTTATTAGAAATTAGTAACGATCAATTCAGTAGTAGATATCATCAGGGCAGGGAGATTTAAAGATAGATGATGACCCAATGAACTTCGGATATTAATCCAAAAATTTAGGCCTTTGACTCTGAAGTAGTTAATTCCCCTTGACCATTTTTAGGGTCAATTAAAGGCACGTGATAGCTACGATAAAAAGTTCTTTACCTTTATCATATTTAATTATCTTTTTCCTAATTAAATTAAGAGGAACATCTAAGATCACAACTGCTGAGATAGTTAACAGATGTATTAGGAGTAAAAGTAAAATATATATGGGGATAGTCATTCGTTCTACGATCGTAGATTGTTAAGAAAATCCCACTTCTACGAGACCCCCGACAAGTGCGTAAATTAGGATGGGTTGACCTACAGAGAAGCCCCACTCCTGTTTCTTGATGCTTCTAACACCTAATAGTTTGATCCCCTCTGCCCTCGCCTGTGAATTTAATTTTTTTTCTTCACATACGAACTATAACTCCACATTTGCTGTTCTGCAACTTTGAGTAAAGCATGTAAAAAGTCATCTGACGAGACGGAGAGTATAGTAATATTCTCCGCCGAAATAAATTTATAATGATAACTTAACTAGGTTTGAGTTTTCATCCGATTACACTATATACGCTTTGAATGTGAATTTTGTTATATCCCTGCAAAGGAATAAAGGGATTAACAATAGCCATACATCGAGCACTCATAGATTTATATGATATTCCTCATATATTCTATAAAAGAATAATCCACACCCGCTGTCTTCAGACGCTGACTGGATACTATATATATATATATATATATTGTTGTGCCTTGGAAATCGAGTGTAAAGCCTCGTGATTTCTCCGTCCCAAGTGCCCGATGCTCGAGGTTTATTCTATTTATTGAGGTGTCTCATTTGCATACCATGCTACCTCCCTGGACTCGCAAGGTTTGACACCCTTATTTGGTCTATCACTTCTGACTACTCTGGAAGGTCTATGCTACTTCTGCGTTTGTTCTTCTGTCCTTTTAACGGAGACCTTCATCTATCTTCATCTTCTAAATCTGTTACGTCATTCTCGCTTTCCTCCATTTTTTGTTCGGTTTCATTTTCCTCTTCCTCAGTTTCTTTGTGTTCTTCCTCGGGAATTTCTACATCTTCAGGCTTGAACCTGGCTCTAAATTGATCAGCATGAGCTAATATTGGTTTGCCCTTTTTTCTAGTACAGCCGTATTCTGTCCTTTTTGTAGAATAAACTTCGCTCTCTCTCACTCCCACACACACTATCTCTGGCTCTGGTTCCTTATTTCTTTTATTCCAAACTTTTTCCCTTGTGGTAAATGACATGGTTATTGGGGCTCTAATCTGTCTGCTCATTAATGCTGATAGGCTTTGCTTTCTTATCTGCATGAGGAAATTAGGGATGTATGCCTTAGTATTTATTCAGGTTATAGGTAAAAACGTCTTTAAACTCATTTTTACAGTTTGGACCATCCTTTCCGCTATGCCATTTGATTGAGGGTGGTATGGGGGTATTTTGTATGGCATACACCCTATTTTCCTTAACCACGACACTAAATTTTCATCGTAGAATTCCGGTGTGTTGTTCGTGACAATGGTCTTAGGTACTCCATTTCTTGCAAATATTGTTCTCAATATTTGTCTTACAGTAGTAGCTTTCCTATCTCTCACCTTTATTACTTCCGGTCAACCCGACAAGGAATCTACTAAGATCAAGAATAAACCAATGTCTCGGATATATGCATGGTCCATATGAACCCTTGAACATGATGCCCTCTCTTTGGGCCACGTATGTATTTTGGTTTGTTTAAATGTTTTAATCTCCGTACATTTAGGGCATCTTCTTATGTGTTCTTCAACATCTTTATAATACCCCGGATACTAAGCCTGTAATCTCAATCTTCTTTGCGTCACAGCGACTTCGCCATGTATATCGTCGCGCACCCTTTTAATTACGTTCTTCCTTAAAATATGGGGCGGCAATATTGCGTCAGCACTAAATATAATGCTCCTCTCTACCGTTAATTTATATCGTGCTTCTTAGAAAAGTCTTTCCGCTGTAGTGCAGTTACTCCATACATTCTTTTTTATGCGCTTAAGTATTCCGCTTAGTATCGAGTCTTGTTGGGTTTCTCTGTTGAGCGTTTTGCGAGATAGTACGTCCGTCTCCACCCATTGTATAATTTTATCCTCCGAATTTTCATGTTCCTCTCCATTTTTCACACTGAAATCTTAGCCTGGATAGTGCTTCCACATGTGGGATGATGTTTTCCTTAACATACATAATGTGTTACGTCGCCATATGCCCAGCGGGCAAGTAGGGTCCTATCCGTTCCCGCCAAGTCCACCACTTAAAGCTAGACATATAGGTAGGCTGTGGATTGCCAACTCTATTCAATAATATGGCAGATATCAACAACCCCACGTTGATCTACATTTTAAAGCCACTAGTTGAGTTATAGGTGAGATATTGAAATTAAACACAGCTAACTGGCTTGCTTTCCCTCCTCAAATACGAGGACTTCGACAAATACAACATCTCAACAGTAAAAGAATTAATCCGAATTGCTGTGTTGATTTATTAAAATCAAAATAGAAATATTCTTTTATTGAACAAAACAAAAGATAGAAATGAGAAAATTATCCTTTAACGGATGGAAAGAAAAATACAGTTTATCAACACAATAGATACAGTCCAATCTCTCGGACTTCAGGTCCGGTAACAGAATACGAATTCAACAAGTTATCAATTATGCAGTTCAATGCAACAGTATAAGGAAGGAGGAAATTACTATTGAAAAGGATGACAATAAAAGTTCTTCAATTGGATGAATTTAATAGCAAGAGAAACTTAAACGTATTTCAATTATACTTTCACTTACTTGGAATTCCGAAGAATTTGCTTGCTTGACTTCTAGTCTTTTCTTTTCTCTTATTTCTTTCATTATGGGCTCTCATAGCCACATTGATGGCAAAACACACGTCTTATTTCATATAAGACCAAAGTTTAACGAGGTTTATTTTATTTCTTTTTTCGTGGACAAATCTTCAACTTTGGGTGTTTTAGTTGACGAGGTCCCCAGACCCCGGAGTGTGAATTTATTCAAGGAAAAGTCTTTTTTTTCCCATTTTTCTCTGCTTCGCAGGATTCCCGTTCCAAGACCTTAGATATGATTTCTTCCATATCCAAATTATAGCGTCTTCTCCCTCTCGAGAACAAATCGCGACTGGTTCTTTCCCGTTGTTTCAAGAATGATCGCGTGTTAGCTTTCTGGCGTTTTTTCTCTTCACCCTAATCACAGTCGCTGCCTGTGTCTCTCCACTGACACGTACATAATTCAGTAGCGAGTGAGGTTCTCGCATGACCATCTCTCCTAGTGTTAATAGAGTTGAAGAGAGACAGCGTTCCTGTCGCCTAGATCTTCCTGTCCAGGCGACTACTGTCTCCTGGCGTCAAAGTCTTTGCTCGAGTTGTTTGTGTTTCCTCCTCACACCCATAGTGAATGTATCATCGTCACAAATGTCAAAATCAAACGCCATGATTTTGATAACCCACCTTAAAATTCTTGACGATGTTACTCTGGGTAACTCCTTCCTCAGATTGAATAAGAATTCCAGGGGCTTGTGGTCTGATTTTAAGAGGAAAGTTTTGTCCAACAAAAAATTCTGTGCTCTCTCCATACTCCAAACTATGGATAATACTTCCTTTTCAATTCTGCCGACGAGAGCTTTCTGAACAGATACATGATTGGATTACCCTCTTGAGATACAACAGCTGCTATGACATGTTCACTTGCCTCAGTTGTTAAGGTAACCTCCTTTTTAGGGGCGAAAGTTTTCATAACCAGTTTACTTGTCAAGGCCTTTAATGCTTCGAAAACCTTATTTTGCTTCTGTGTACATGTAAATTCTACGTTTTTTTACGCATTTCAGCAAATGGCTCAATAAGCTCACAATATATAGGAAGATATCTGCTGTAAAGATTAATTAATCCCAAGAAGGATTCCAATTCTTTCTTGTTCGTGAGCTTTTCCATTTTCGCAATTTTGTTGGTTAGCCTTTTGTCAGGAGATATTCCTTCTCTAGATATTTGATATTCTAGATAAGATATTTTTTCACAGTCTAATTTACATTTGTCTCTATTTATTGTCATACCTGCCTGTTTTAATATCCGTAGGAGTTGTTCTGTTTTACTCTCTAATTCCTTTCTGGTGCGAGTCCCCAGGCATATATCGTCTTGTTATATTATTATGTTGTCCACTTTTCCTTAGAAGATTTTCTCGATGGCTCTTTGAAAAATATGACTTGCAATTTTGATTCCAAAAGCCAAGCGAGATCATCTCAATAATCCCATGGGTGTGTTTAATGTGGTAATTTCTTTCAACTTGTCGTCTATTTCGATCTGGTTATAGGCCGACATTAAATCGATTTTCGCAAAGTGTTTCATATTTGCGAGTTCATGACTGGCGGTTTCGATACTCGGTAAGGGAAACGAATCCGAACATATCTGGGGGTTGACGCCAATTTTATAGTCAAAGCATATTCTAATATCTCCATCGGTCTTTTTAATGGCGACTATTGGTGACGCCCAATCACTTCCCCCATGAGTGACCTTTTCCAAAATACCCTTCTGAATCATAGCTTGGACACTACAACAGGTAAAATGTGTATGGGTAATTGTCTTGCTTAGATATGTCTTGGATGGTAGTTCTCTTTCAAGCGAATGCTTGCTTTATAACCTTTAAGTAATCATATTTCTTGTTCTTCCGCCTCCATAGAATTAACTAATTTGGATGTGTCAACTTTTAATACATCTATACCTAGCTGTCCATGGTCTTTAGTACATGCCATGACTGTAATAGGTATAATCTCAAAGCGATTTTTAGTTTCAAACGTACCTTCAAAGGTACCTAATATTTTGATAATGGTACCATCGAATTGTTTCAGTTGCAAGACTGACTTTTTAAGCCTTGGCTTTTCTAAATCCTGCCAAAAGTTCACTGGAATAAGTGTTATGTCAGAGCCAGTATCTACTTGGATGTGGAAATATCTCAGATTTATTTTTACTTTTTCTCTAGTTTTTGTTGGTGTGTTTAGCGTGAAAATTTGAGCTCTCCTCTATCTACTTGCGTGTCTTTAAGTTCCTTAACTTTTTTTTGTATCTGCACACCTTCGGGGCGTGATTTTTTTCTTTTGCAAATGTAGCATGTCTTACTGAAGGCTGGGGAATTATTTTTTTCCCTGACTTGCCGTTTGTCACAGTATTTGCATAGAACTTCGTATTTGTTTGTGCTGTACGCTTCTTCTTTCTTCGGTTGTTGGTTATACTTTTTTAAATTAATTCCAGTTGCTGCATAAACTCTATACATGTTTCCACTGTTAAATTAACACTTTGATGCGTTTCCAATGACTTATGTTTAAAAGCCGGATTGTGTATACGTTCTATCAAGCGTAGCATGATCAATTAATCTTCTTTGGTCATTTTACCCGCGCCAAGTCTTTCAAATTCACAATATCTAACTTTTTCTTTCAATCGGTGCACGAATTGCACTATGGATCCACGGGGTGCTGTCTTGTTTCTAGAAACTTTGTTCTTTCCGCGATGACAAACCTTCTCTTTTGTCTGATATTCTTTTTTATCACTTCGCTAATTTCTTTGAAAGTCAGCTCTTCTAGATTTCTTTGGTAGGCCATCGTTGAAACTTTCTGGATTGCTTCGCACCCAGCTGTTGCGAGGAACATATCAGTAATTTCATTTTGTTCCTCTTTGCTTCGTCTGTCTCTAAGTTTCTTTTCCCTGGCCAGCGCATCAAAGCACCTTATCCATGTTTCCACATACTCAGGATCGTCGAGTGTGGTCAGACTTCCTATCGGCGACGCCATTGTTGTGCCTTAGAAATCGCGTGCCAAGCCTCTTGATTTTTATTTCCAAAAATATATTTAAAAAATTATTTTTGGGGAGCATTAAGCCTCAATGTTTTGTGGGGGAGGGGAAGAAGAGTGGTCATGCTTGACTATATTGTCTAAGGAGCCCTAGCTAGCCACATTCGTCGACACAGACATACAATACAATAAGAGAGACATACATCGACATGCGTGCTGCATTCACCAAAATACTGCATTCGCTCAATGAGAACCTACTTAAAACCCGTATGCAATGAATGATTTATTTACAAGCGTTTTCTATCACATCTGACTTGAACTCTAAGCTGATGCCTAAAGAACAAAATCAGATCACGATGAGAAAAGTTTTCGCCGTCATACAATCCCTTCTTTTGCGTCGTCCAAATCACCATTCTAGCCATAGCTAGGATCGCGAGAAACACCACGCACTTCCCACCTCGATACGGAGGGTCAACATTATCCACGATGTAACCAACGTCAAACAACACGAGCTGTTTGGGATCGATGCAAGCCGTCCACTCCCCGGCGTGACTCCAATACGGGCAAACCCGCTCGCATTAGTAGAAGACGTGCAAATCCGTTTCTTCCTGGCCACTGCCGCAGCGGAGACAATCGGACTTGTCTGTCAAACTCGCTTTGAACTCACAGTCGGCAAGGGGCAACGCGTTCGGTGTAAGCCGCTTGGTGAGCGAGAACTCGGAGTGGTTCAAGAAGCCCGAAACTGGCGCCTGAATCCACTGAGAGCGAATCTCCTCCAGCGACCAACCGAGAGGATCCGAAGCGGAAACCACCACTAACTCCCGATATAGTTCCTTTCGATACCGAGAAAGGTCACTGGACCGAGGAAGTTTACGTAGGCCTTTCGGCACTCGCGGATAAACGGTGCAGTACCCTTTGGCTTACGTCGGTCTTCGGCTTTGGGGCTGGACTCCAGGCGAGGAAAGACATCTCTCACCTTTTGTCCCCACACCGTGTCTCTCGACAAGGATCGGCCTAGGTAAGTTAGTCTTTCAGCGAGCCATTGGTTCTCTAGATCGTGCATCCCTAGACCCCCATTTCGAGGACGTTGATTGCAGACCTGTCTACAGACAAACGCCTCCGAAGCCAGTTACCCAACTGCGCTTCTACCCTGGCCCGGACCTCCAACCAATTTCCTTCCAGTTGGAGGCCGGGCCTGAACCAAACCCTAAGGATGCAGACGGGTCCGTTACTACAGTAGAAGGTGCTCAGTCGCAGACCTTCGTTCATCAAAATTGATTTTGGCACCTGCTACTTCTTCGTACCTCTTTACCGCCTTCTTCACCGCCTTTATGTCCGATCGGCAGGACAAAAAGACAGTGATATAATCGGCGTACGTCGAGACCTTCGCTCTAACACAGCCAGCAAAAAGGACTCCGCACAGGGCCGGATTTGCCGTCTCATCCCTTTTCTTACGGAGCAGGGTCTCTAAAGCAAGTACATAGAGAAGAGGCGACATGGGGCAACTCTGCCGGACCAACCGCTCGAGCGCGAACGCCTTCGAACGCTCCCCGTTTACCTGCACCACCACCATCAGGTTATGGTACAACATACTGATCCATTTGTGGAACTCCGGTTTGAATCCGTCGGTCTCCAAAACCGTCGGCAAAAACCGATGATCCACCCTATCGAAGGCCTTGGACTGATCCAAATTGATCAGCACAGCTTTAGTGTGGTCTTTTAACCCCTCTACGACATCGCGTACCAGATGCAAGTTGTCTTGGATCTATCTTCCCTTCATAGCGTAGTTCTGTTCAGGTCCGATCAGATCGCTGATGACAAGCTGCAAGCGGTTGGCTAAGACCCGGGCCAAAAATCTTTAACTCTGTGTTTAGCAGAGTTATGAATCTGTAATCATCTAATTCCTCCCAAACATGCCTGCCTCCTTTCTTCAGTAATGTGATTACACTCTTGGTAATGCTACCAGGGATGACTCCCTGAGCAAACTGATGGTTGAATACATCCCTCAGAATAGGGACAAACATGTGCGACATCCTCAAGTACACTTCGTAGGGCAAACCATCCAGTCATGGCGACTTGTTGAGGCTGACCTGCTTCAACGAACCACGGACTTCACTTTCAGTAACCAAACCCTCGCAGCTCGCCGCTTCTACCTTCTGAAGGCGGGAAGTCAGTTAAATAGCTGGGAGATTCCTGAACCGGGAGGTCAGAACAGCGGGCAAAGCGATCACGGAAGTGCGCCCGAAAGGCCCCGCACATCTCACGATTCAACCGTAACACGTGCCCATCCGGGGACTTGACGAACTCGATGTACCGATGGGGAAACTTTTGCACTTCTTCCTTACGCGCGAACGCGCCACATTTTATTTAAACCTGGATCCAACTACAAAACCCTTGTGGTGCTCGCTAGCCTCACGTTCAAGGTCTCGCCCAGCTAGATCTACGGTTTAGGAATCCCCCCTCTCCACCACCCGGGAAACCTATCGTCTAAAGACTTCATCTTCTTGTCCCTATCTAAATTGACCTGTTTGCCGTATTGATGACGAAATCGCTAATCCTATACTTATGGGATCTCCACCACTTATTCCCGGTAACCGCCCCCACAAGCGCCCGTTGAATTAAGGTTTCCAGCCGCTCCTGGAAGTCCTGTATCTCCAGTAAGGAGATATTGAACTTCCAGTAGCTGGCCAGACTAGGCCTATTAACTAAACGCAGACTGACCCTAACCTCAGTCAGCCCTAGCATGTGGAATGTGGGACTTCTTACGAATTCGGTGTCAGTTCTAACTAACACTCTGTCCAGGTTGGCCCTGATACGGACAGAGGACGAGCTATCTAGCCACCTCCACATCTCACTCCCAGGGTAATCCAGACGAAACTTGTCGACCAGATTGTGCTGGGCCATTAGGTCGACCAGGCTGCCTTTACACCAATCCAACCCACTAGCGCCTCTTCCGGTCGTATCTATCTTAGGGTCAAGGATTGCATTTCAATCACCCATTACAATTATCCGTTTCGGATTATCAAGTAACGATTCCAACCGTCGGAAAAAGATCATCTCTCGCCAACGCATAAACTGCGACCACTCGAGACTCAAAGCTTTTAACGGCAACATTGGCCACAACCAACCGGCCTCCGTCACCTGCAAAGACAACATTGACAATCGCATCATGGCAGCGTCCAACTAGCTGAGAGACCCCAGCGCTGCAGCGGCTGCCGAATGCTGAAAAGACCTCAAAGTTGTCTCTCAGCAGCCGACAGTCCTCTGCCCAAGTGAAGTAACTTTCTTGCACTGCAGCAACATCTACGCAGAGGTTCGAGAGTTTACCAGGCAAGCGTGCCTACTTGCTCGGATCCCTCAGTCCCCTCGCATTTAAAGTGGCAAGTTTTAGAGACATCAAACCCACTTACCTTATTCACTGTCGACTACGGTCCAGAAGTCGTCGGGGGTGAAGATGCCGACGGCGTGCCTCAGAGATCCGGTGCCGAGCTCAGTCGTGACTTGGCCGTCCCTGGACACTCCTCCAACATCTAGAGCATACCGCAGCTTTAGGGACCTATAAAAACAAGGATGAACATAAATGGGGAGCCTTCCCGAACAAAATGAGAACATTTTTTTCAAAGAGGGGTGCTCCAACTCCGCCAACATAATGTCCGCCCGACTGGCCTTCTCAAGGAAGTTCCACACCACCTGCGTGCGGCTACCAGCCGACCGAACAAAGGTGGTCACCAAGAGTGCACCCCTGAATAGGTAAGGGTTTGTTACTTTTTTTCCTACGAAGTCCAAATTCATGAGTGGTTTTTGTGCTTTCCGGAGCTGAAAGTTTGCGGAGGTCTCCTCAGACTTCTCAGAACACAGTGATAGTCCTGCGAGGCCTTGTCGGTCCTCCGTTGAGGCTGACCTGGCTCTGTGACGGTTTTTTTTTTTTATGAATCCGAGGGGATTTGGGGCTGTCGATGCTGAATGAGACCGAGAGAACAGCCTGGGAGGTGAGAGAGGGGAGAGAGAGAGAATGCAGTGTGAGGGAGAATGGGAGCGCAGATGATTGTTCCAGTGGGGGTGAAGTTTGATCTGAGGGGAGTTATCTTTGGTTTGAAGGGGTTTGGGGGGGAAGGGGGGTTGAGAAGAGGATGTTGAAGAGACGTCGATAATGAAGGCTGTTTTCTAGATGACTGGGGTTTTTGCTGGGATCGTGACTGTAGTTGTAACTGAGTTTGTGATTGGAGTTGGGACTGAGCTTGTGACTGGGGTTGGGGTTGAGACTCCTTACATAGTTTTTTCTCTTTTGGGGGGTTATCCCCACTGCTCCTCCTCCTTTTTAAATTGGTTGAGGTCTCCATCTCATCTGTTCTTCCGGCGATTGATGTTTTTTCTTTTTCTTTTTATGCTTGACTGGAAATAATTCTGTTAATGGTGGTGGTTTGGATGTTATTGCTGCTGTTGCTTTTGCTGTTGTTGCTTCTGTTGTTGTTGTTGCTGCTGCTTCTACTATTGTTTCTGTAGTTGTTGTTGTTGCTTCTGCTGCTGCTTCTGTTGTTATTGCTACCTTGTTTTTTGGAGGGGGAGTTCCCTCTTTTATGGATTACCTGGGTCCACCCTTCTTCTTTGTTGGGATGGTCCCCAGGCTCCAGATCTGACTTGTTTGCAGAGGTTGCCGAGGTTGCTGCTGTTGTTTCTGTGGTTGTTTCCGTGGGTTTGGTGGTCTTTTGAGGACAGGATCATGCAAAATTACCTAACTGCTTGCAAGCCCAACAGATAGGCCTCCTGCCCTCAACGACCACCAACATATTTTGATCTTTATAGGAGATGATGGCCAGGAAGCCCTCCCTATTTAGGCACATATTTATTATGTAGTCACCGTGTACCGTCTTCGCTGCCGATCTTGCTGGCAAAACTTCTTCCACGCCGCCATAACCGCTAAAGTAGGCGGCGAGGACATCTCCATTGAGCTCCATCGGGACGTTGCATACAGTGACCCTAATTCTCCTGGGGCCTTTGTATTCGGGCTGAAGCCGGAAAAACTTTGTCGTTATTGTATCTCTACCGAGCTTTTTGGCTAGATCCTCCGAGGGCAGCAGGACGTCCCAAGTGGCGAAACTTCGCCTGCAAAAGTACCGACATGGGACGCCCGCGGTCTTTAAGAGCTCCCCGAAGGTCTCTTTCTTTTGCCCTGCCAATCTCGTGATCCTCAAGTCTGATATGACAAAGGATAGGGTTTTCGGCTCCACTGCCTCTACAAGCTCTGATATTGGCAGGATCCTATCTTTTTCGAAATATTGGGCATATTTGCCCACCCTATCCTTCGAATAGTCTTCTGCTGTTTTTTCTTCTTTAGGACCAGGGAGCAGGTTTTACTGTTTGTTTAGTGGTTCTTTGGCCGGGCTGGATAGTGCTGATCGTGAATAAAGTCTTTTCAGCTGGTGTCGATGATGTTGATAGAGCCGGCCATTCCGGCTTCTGAGAGGGGCCTTCCAGGTCATTTGTTCCGAAAAGGTCTGGTTGTGAGTTGGACTCCTCTATAGTTGCTTGAGGCAACTAGGAGGATCCGAATGTTGGTGTGCTGCGAGTTGATATGAAACTGAATAAAAAAAAATGGAATGAAAAACCGGAGTTGAGCGAGGCGTGTTCGAGAGAAAAATGTGTATAACAAAGAAAAAGAACAAAAAAACCCGAACGGGGCTTGTCTCGCCCCAAACAAAATCAAACGATAACGGTTGGACTGTTTGGGGAGGGTCACTGATGTAAGGTTTTGCAGTCTAATGTACGTATTCAACAGAAATTGGAACCGCGCTGAGTCAAGCCTCGTGATTTCTCAGTCTCAAGTGCCCGAGGTTTGCTCTATTCAGGTGTCTCATTTGCATACCATGCTATATATATATATATATACTCTGTATCAGTTAGGTTTTGGGCCCTGTTACATGAGATTTTTTCTTTCAATTCATTAATGTTTATGTCTTTTTATATGCTGCATTTCTTAAGTATTAATTTGGTGAGGACCGGGGATACAGTTTAGAAACTTGCTGAATTTCTTTTTATTATTAATTTTTGATTTAGCCCATGAATTCATATTGTAAAAGTTATAAAGTATAAACAGTTCGTTTCTCGTGTCTGCAAAGCACACATGTGTCTTAGTGAATCGACACCGAAAAAAAATTGAGTCCTTCTTTTGGTACTGAAAGTTAAACTTTATTGGTTTTATTTTTTTATTTTATCATTTGTGTTATTTTCGCATTTTATTAATCGTTTTATTTTTTAAAATCATTCTTTAAATTTTATTCAGACATTATTAACTCATTAACCCCGACAGTTTCATGTATGAATGTGCTTTCTATACATTTGTTCTTTATCTATTATCATTATACCGGCTCATTGGTTTAGTGGGTAGAGTGGTCACTAATGGTCTGGGAGACATGGGTTCAATCCCCGGTCGAGTCATACCAAAGACTCAAAAAATGGTACTTGATACCGCCTTGCTTAACACTCAGCAATATAAGGTACGTATCAAGGGTAAAGTGGAGCAATCCAGGGAAAGGAGTAGTGTCCTCCCCTACACCTCGGTGTAGTAGCAATTGGAAAGGAAGCCTTCTGGTCACTCTCGACTACGGTTGCCAACTTTACTTACTTATTATTACTTGAGAGTTTTTAACACCAGCGTTAGCCGATGGTCTTTCGCTGGAGTTTGAGTGACCGCAAGTCTTCTCAAGTCTCAGTATTCAGGCCGATCTTGATAATACTGTAGTCTGGATGGCCTCCACTTGTCCTCTTATTTCCAATCCTTCCAGCCCCTTTACCAATCCTGTGGGGGTTACTCCAAGTGCACTAATTATAATCATTGTCATTGTCATTGTCACCTTCATGTGCGACCGTTTTTTTTAGTTCTCCGGTAAGGTCTAGGTATTTCACTTTCTTTTCGCTTTCTTTTAATTTTACTCTGTGGTCTGCCGGGACGGCAAAGTTCCCTATTCGGCAGGTTCTCTTTTTTTATTGACTATCACTAGGTGTGATCGGCTGGTCGAGATTAGGTGCTCTGTTAGTATTTTATTGTTATTTTTTACTCATTAGAGTTTTTCACATCAGCGTTAGCTGATGGGATTTCACTGGAGTTTGAGTGACAGCAAGTCTCCAGGACTCTTCTCATATTCTGGCCGTTCTCAATAATGCTGTCGTTTGGATGGTCTCCACTCGTCCGCCAACTTCCAAGTCCTCCAGTCCCTTTAGTAATCCTTTAGTTACTGTACCAAAAGCACCTATTACAATTGCTATAATTGTCACCTGCATGTTCCAAAGTTTTTACAATTCCTTCGAAAGGTCGAGGTACTTATCCTTCTTTTCACATTCTTTCAGTTTTATTATGTGGTTAGCAAGGTCGACGATTTTGCAATTTCTCTTTTTGTTTGTTATTTTTTTTTGTTATTTTTTTGTTATTATTTGGTCTGGTTTTCTGGCCGAGATTCGGTGATCCGTCTGTATGTCAAAGCCCCATAGGAGTTTATGTGTGTTATTTTCTTGGACAGGTGCTGGGTTGTGCATATACCATTTGTTAGTATGGTCAAATTTAAATTTCTTGTACATCTCCCAGTGCATCACCTCGCCCATCGTGTCTAGTCTTATATTCCTTCTGCGCTAATTTGCTGCATTCGCTTATTATGTGATTGATGGTTTCATCTCTGTCACTGCATAGCCTACATTTGCTATTTTGTTGCGTCTTATCTATTCCCGCTTTGATATGAGTGGTTCTTACGGCATTGTTTTGTGCTGCTATTAGGAAAGATTCTGTTTCTATCTTAAAGTTTCCTTTTCTTAACCATGTCCATGTTTTGTCATGGGAGATGTTGTTTATTAGTCGTATAACCCCCCCCCCATAGAGTTGTTTTCCTTCCCATTTTTATTTCCTAGTTATTGTCATTTTGTTGTCCATCGTGTTGTATCGATGCGTCAACGGTGTCTTCAATGCTGACAAGTCCTCTTCCTCCATCTTTTCTTGATACATATAGTTTGTCAATATCGTCTCTGGAATGTAATGCTTTAAGACGACTTAAATCGAGTTGTGTTCATGTATGTTTCTCAAGTGTACTACAACATTATACTCGTTGTTCATCTTTTAAAAAAATCTTTTCTATATTCAACTGTTCTTTTCTCTAAATTTCTAGTTGATCATCGATGTATATTTTTGGTATTGTTAAAAAAAATGAACTTTTTTTTGCTCATGCCAAAAAATAAAATATACAATGTTCTATTCTTTTAATGTTTCCATATTTCCCAACCTCTCTCTTCGGGCAGGATATGACACAACGTCAGTTTTTAAGCGGAGTTTAACAGGTTTGAATTCAAAGTTTTCCTTTTCGTAGTTGCCTCGCCAACTCGAGGGAGAATAATTGGATTTATACCATTCCCAAGAGTATTAGTGCGATGTGAAAATGCAATCAGTCTCGTCCAGGATTTAAACTCGCGTCACCGGGTCCATTTCCTACGACGACAACCATTACACCACAAATTCTTTTAATGTTTCCATTCTTATAATGTCAAATTCTTTTAATGTTCTATTTTTTAATTTTTATACTTTTAATGTTCTATTCTTTTAATGTTTCCATTCTTTTAATGTTCTATTCTTTTAATGTCAAGTTCTTCTGATTTTTTATTCTTTTAATGTCAAATTCTTTTAATGTTTTATTCTTTTAATGTTGAATTCTTTTTATGTTCTATTCTTTTTATGTTAAATTCTTTTAATGTTCAATTCTTTTAATGTTCTATTCTTTTAATGTCAAATTCTTTTAAAGTTCTATTCTTTTAATAATCCATTCTTTTAATGTTCTTTTCTTTTAAAAGTAAAGTCACAAGAGTACGTGACTTTAACGTGACTTTAACCATTTATGTGTAAAGTGTTGCTGAGAGAACAGTCTATTTATAAAGCTTACGATTGAAGCGAAGGAATCTTTTTTTTACTGTGATAAAATTTTGATGTTTAAATCAGTTATAGATAAAATCAGCAGACAAAAATAAATAAATAAAAGTATTAAAAAAAAAGATTACAGGAAGTTGAGTTGAAACAGATATTGTGTTTTTATGGATTATTTTTTGGCGTCTACTTAAATTCTTACTTTAGATGTGTGATCCGTTTTTAGTTGGTTGTTCACTATGTCTTTGGTTGTTCTTGACTACTCAGTATCAATTTTTCAATAAGTTGTTATTTTATATTATTATTAGGAGTGTCGTTAGTAAAAAAAGATGTTGGAATTATTTGCTGAAATAGTCCCTAATGTATGTATTAGGTTCGGTGTGAATTTTACCGAACTACTCCCTCTTTTCTACGCAACGGCGTGTCACGTGACTTGTTTAAAGGCACCAAATATTGACGTCCAATTTGTATTCTCTTTCCCTTTACCATTTTGTTAACCCCTTCTACCAGCTAATAAAGCTTGTGTACACACGTACAAATCGTCCTCTCCTTAGATACTCATCTATCTTTATTCTATACTAACACTATGAGTCGTCCTACAATGCAAACTTTCACAAAAAAAAGAAGAAAAGAAAATATTTAAATGTTAATTTTTTCTGGAGATGTTAACCAAATTGATAATTAAAAGAAAAAATGCTTTCATTATATTGAAGAGACAAGGATTTTGTTTTTAAAATATAACAACATTCAATAAATAAATATGAATAAAATGGAGGAGGAATTAATTTGTTGTAAATACCAGCCCATTGGCCTAGTGGGTAGAGTGTTCGCCGACGGCCTGGGAGACCAAGGGTTCAATCCCAGGTCGAGTCATACCAAAGACTTAAACAATGGTACTTGATGCCGCCTTGCTTAACTGCATTATAAGGTACGGGTCAAAGATAAAGTGGAACAATTCAAAGAAAGGAGCAGTGCCCTCCCCTACATCTCGGTGTTGTAGCTTTTAAAAAGGTAGCCTTCGGGTCGTCCTCGACTACAGTCACTAACTTTAATTTTATTTTTGATGAATTTTTATTTTCTCATATATGTTTTTTTTTATTGAACGATTTTTTTTCGTATGGAAGTCCGTCAGCAGTAAAACGCTTTTAAGGGGCAATAACCTTCTTTAACCAGATGATTGCCTATTTCAGCGGCAAAATAAAATCTATTTTTCTATGTTTAGAGGCTTGGCATTTAATGCGATGGTACCATCTTAATTAAGACATATGAACTCGATTTCATCTGAGTACACATTGAGACCAATGCCTCTTACTGCCTGCACCTGGCTATGCAAAAGAGATTCGGTTTGAGCAGTTGTATTAGCAAGAAGCACTAAATTATCTGCGAAGTCTGCATCGGTGTTCGCCAATGATCCGGGAGACACGGGTTCATTCCCAGGTCGAGTCATACCAAAGACTTTTAAAATGGTACTTGATACATCCTTGCTTAGCACTCAGCAATATAAGGTACGTATCAAGGGTAAAGTGGAGCAATCCAGGGATAGAAGTAGCCCCCTCCCCTACATCTCGGTGTAGTAGCTATTGGATAGGGAGCCTTCTAGTCGCCCTCGATTACGGTCGCCAACAACGACGACAATTATCTGTTTCTTGCCTTTTTTTGAAGTGTGAAATGATTTTCTTTCATTACTTCAATCTGCGTTCATAGTATAGGGTATGCAACCCATCAATATGATAATGATTTATTACTGAGACAAGCGCAATGGTGGTCATTTGGAACACGTCCTGTAAAAATATATCCTTTGAGCTCGAGACATCAAATCAATGTTTTTTTTAATTGTGGTAAAAGCCTCCGTAGGCTCAACAGAAGAAAATCTGAGTTGAAACGAAAGATATTCATCTAATAGGAGGAAGCGGTTCATTTAAAGAAATTGTAAACTTTGTTTTCAACAAGTCTACACAGGAAACTAGAAGAACAGGTTGTCCAGGTTGATTCTATACAAGAAGGAGACGCCGAGAAGAAGAATAAACCCTAGAAATTGACTTCAAAATGAACTTTGACATAAAATACCAAAGAATGATATTTTTTCATTAACAAAAGTTAAACTGACAGTAGGTAGTTGACGTATGTTGAATGTATGTTATTTTTGTTACCGTATTCAACGTTTTCGACTAGTATAGGGAAAAATATGCAAAGCTGGATTTTGTAAAGTTTCTCTTGAAATAAATTACTTTGTGGGAACTGGTTGTTTTGATTTTAATAAATATAGACACGCTTTTCTTTCAGGTAACAAAAGATAGCTTTCCTACCCACCGTTTTTATCTCCTTTATTTTTTTTTTATACATTTCTCTATCTTTTCGTTTATCCTGACAGTTACTGCTAGATTTCTAGGGCTTGATAGAGATAAAGCTTGGCATTTTTTTAATTGAGCAGGATTTCTCATAAAAGCTGTGTTGAATGTTCTTTAAACCCGATGAACCCAGATGAGCAATGATAACAACGCGGCAGTAAGCCTGAATGGAAGACATCTTTATTTCTAAGAGTTAATTTACTAATCTTTTTGCTTAGATGTGGCACAAGGCCATATGAATGGCGTACCCAATGAGTCTCGGATTCACTTGTGTAGGATTTCTTGTAGAGCTTGCTAACCACAACACCCCCAGAGGCGTCCAAATCTTCATTTCTAAGTCCTCTAAAGATAAACCAATCAGAACACAGCACGGGAAACGGTGAAATATCCATTTCGTTCCTCATGCATCAGGCTGCGGAAATTAGCGCCGAAAAAATATGAGCGCCTCTTTTTGTTCATGCCTAAGAAATAAAATATATAATGTTACATTCTTTTAATGTTATATTCTTTTAAAAGTATAATCATGTCTTACGAGGGTAATGTGAATTTAGCATAGTATGTGTATAGAGTTACTGTAACAAAATTAAATTAAATTAAAATCAGTATTCTAAGCTTTTAATTGGTATCGAACTCTGATATTAATCAATTAGAAGGAATATGCAACTATTGCATTCATTTGATTATAAAAATCTATTTCTAAGAAAAAAAAAAAATGAAGCTGACCACGTGCAGTACTTGATTTGGTCCGAGTGGAAAAGAGAGAAGTAATCCCAGACAGTGTAGCACCAAAAATTTACTTCCTCCATTTCTCAAATCATTATTGAGACCCTCTGTACGAATTCGGCAACCAAACTGAAGGCACGAAAACTTAAGCCAGCCGAAAGGTTTCGTCACTCGCTTCTTGAATAGCCGATAAACTGTGAAGGCTAGAAGCTTCCCAAGAAATAAAAGAAAAATTAAACGAAAGTCGACTACTGAAATTCTATCCAGTCAAACAACTGAAAGAAAATTCAACCGAGAATTCTGCTGAAAAGAACTTTAAAAAAGACTCGCAATTTAATGAACTCTGAAACATTTCGACAAAACAAAAAAGAAAAAAATACTCAAAATTCAAAGAACTTTGTTTCCCAGACACTCGTTCTGATAAGTTCCAGCAAATTGTATTAAAAATTTGCAACACTTTATCTTTTCTATCCCTTTCTTTCTCGTTTCTTTTGTATAAAATTCCCTTTTAAAAACTTTATTGTCTGTGTTATCTTTTCGAATCACTATCCGAACTAGAAAGCTGCGGAACTTTCCGTTTAAAGTTACTGTTTAAACTTGCCGTTTAATGCCACACTAAAGCCCCACCCCTAAAAACATTACCTAGTTAAATACTAAACTTGGCTTTAGTGTCACTCACTTCAACAAATTTCATTCCCTCCAAATTCCTTTGTATTGAAATTTTATCCCTTAAAATTTTTTAAGAACAAAAACTTGCATTGAACATTAACAAAAGGGAGAAGGGCTACTATTATACCTTCTTTCCGAAGTTATTCATTTCGTTACTCCGCCAAAGACATATATTAATTGATAATACTTCATCTTAAAAGTTCGAATATCATTATACCTCATATTGCTAGTATAAAGAAATAGACACTTGTGTTTAGTTATGAGCATCTATGACGTCATAATTGTCTGCGAAAAATATTTAAAAAATCAGAATTCATTTATTAAAAGATTTTTCGCGCAAGTTGTGACAGTTTAAATGCTGTCTTAAATGATCGGTCTTCCAAAGAGAAGAAAATGAGCGTACACTAAAAGATAAGTAAATATTTTTGTCTGAATTTTTTAATTGAGTAATTATCAATACTCGTTGGAGCAGGAGCTATACTAACGCCGAGTGCGGATTGGTCTTTTACGAATGTAGTTGTTTGACTACATAACTCTTGCTAATGGGAAGTATATGGGGCACATGAAGGTTTTTCGGGTTGTGGTGAATTGTTGAGGAATTCTGAGGTTTGTATCTGACTTCTTTTTATTCTTATCCGCATTCACTGGTGATCTTTTTTGTTGAAGCTGTAAAGAAATTAAGGATTTAAAGGACAAAGAAAGGGATACTTTAAACACATTTTTTTCATTTTCGGTTTTTACGACTATTTAGTGATGGGATGTTTTCCCGAACCAGTAGAAATAACCGTGTTCCCCTGGTCAAGGCTTTTGAAGAAAATCATGGAATCATTTTTGGCAAATTGTAAGTTTGAGGGTCCACCATGTGACTCTGTTCAGCAGAGGCTGCAACAAGCAGGAGACACAACGTGCTGCTAAGGCCGCAGACCTTAGCAAGCAAGTACCTTCCAACTAGCTGTCGAGAGAAAAAGGTGCGTCTGTTCAGTCGAGATATGTCCATAGAACTGAGAAAGAGTTTCTTTTTGAGTCAGGAAGCCCCTCTTTTTAGACATGCTTCGATTTCGCTTCCTTTCAGAGGCCTCCTGAGAAATTGTTACTTTTACGTTTATTTATTTTATTTTGTGTTTATTTCGCTTTTTTCATGTTATTGGTTTTTCTTTAATTTCTTATTTAATCCCGACAAATACACACAACAATCAATGTGAAATTAAAAAGAAAGATTTGATTCTCGTTTATGGTCGGTTGGTCTACAGAGATTGTTGTTTGCTGTTATCGCATATAGTAGTTGTTTATTGGCCGTGTCTTCGTTGAGGTTGGTGCAGCTTAGTGATCTTTCAGTATATCTTTGAAATTTCAGGATCTGCTTTGTGGCGTTTGACATCTCTTTGAAGGCTACAATTGGTGATACTTTCTGATCGTTAATCTGTACAAGATAACTCATCATATATACAAGCATGTACTGAATAGTCATCTATTTAATAATAATAGATATTTAATAATGCATCTATATGATACATCTATATAATAATAATAGTATAATAATATACTATACATATATCATATAATATACTATATATATATAATATAATCTATGATACTACTTCTATATAATACATCTATATAATAATACATATATAGTAATACATCTATTTAATAATTATATATATATATATATATATATATATATATATATATATATAATGATTCATAATGTTAATAGTCATTTATTTACATCGGACTATTCAGAACAGCCACCCTCTCCTATATACAGGCATGTCAGGAATTAACCCTAGCATACACACACACACACACACACACATATATATATTTATAGAATAGTTATTTCTATCTATAGACCTGTACAGGATGCTTCCACATGTACATAAAAATCCAACGTTTACATAATCCTTTACAGAATGGTCCACCATTTACATTAGTCTGTACTGAATGGAATACCATTTATATTGGTACCTGTACCAAATACCAACCCCATGTAGATTTGTACAGTATTGCTCTTTATATATAAAGGTATGGTCCTCCACTAACATTGGCCAATATATAGAATGGCCCACCATTTGTATGTTTCTCTACAGTATAACCTGCATACATATGCGTGTACAGAATAGACTCCATTTAACGATGGTCCGCCACCAATTACATAGGCTTTTGTAGAATAACCACCTCAGGTAGATAGGCCTGTAGGGTAGAGCCAACCATTTACAGTTGCCTGTAGAGAGAAGATCCACGTTTACAAAGTTCTTTAGAGAATTGGTTTACTTTGGTTTCTTTGTTTAATGGCAAATCGACCTTCGTGGGTTATTTAACGCAAATGACATCTTTGTAGAAAAGTAGTAGAGGTACTATATAACGAATAGCTAGGGGAATAAGGGTGTTCATACCTATTCCTAGAGTATTAGTCCGAAAGTGAAGGTAATAGCGCAGCTGGAATTCGAACTCGCCTACTACGATGTCGCAGCCCAGCACGTTATGCCACGGACACTCCCGCTATTTAGACAATAGTCTCCTGTTTGATATAGACATGTATATAAAAGCCCGCTATTTACAGAGACCACTTCAGAATCGTTGCCATTTACGTTCCTATCTGGAATAGCCCCCCCGCCATTTACATTGATCTGTGCAGAATAGCTTCACATAAATGTATGTACCTAACCCCTACATCACTGGCAGGATGTGTCAATTTTTAAGTAGAATAAAGCTGGTTTGAATTAAGAGTTTTCTTTCTCTTAGATTTGTTGCATAAACAAGGCAGAAGAATCTAGTTGTCCAACTATTTATCCAGAGATAGATAGAGAGAGAGAGAGTGGGAAGATGGATAAACAAGCATTAGCGCGAAGTGAAACATCATCAGCCTTATTCAGGGTTTGAACCTTGGTCTCTGATACTCTTTCCTAAATCGCTAACCGTTACGCTAACCATACTCTATAAATATATCATTTTACGCAATAAATCCTCACCAAATTCATGTACTTGTACAGAATAACCCTCATCTCCTTACGCTTCAATAGAATAGACCAAGATTTAAATTTACATTTTTACAAAATAAACCTCATTTAACTTGTTCTTTTACAAAATATCCCGCTCCCATTTATGTGCTTGTACAGAATAAACCCCAACTGTTTATGTCTGTACAGAATAGTTCACCTTTACATTTAGATTTTTTATAGACCCCCAATTTAACATGTTCTTTTACAAAATAGACCCCTCCAATTTACTTGCGAGTAAAAAATAAACCCAATTACCAATGCGTGTATAGAATAGCATCCTTTTACATATAGATTTTTACAGAATAACCCCCATTTAACGTGTTCTTTTACAAGATAGCCCCTCATTTACGTGCGTTTACAATCCAAACCCTAACTACCTCTGCCAGTACAGAATAGCCCCTTCTCTTTACTGGCCTCCATTGATGTGTGCTTGCAATTTTTTCTTGCGTGTGCAGCGAGTATTAAACATTTCAGAAACAGATAAATAGCAGCTTACTGAATTATCTTTAAAAGTTGATTAAAAAATAACAGGGAATTAAAAATAATATCCAGAAAAAGAATTGGTGAAACGTCAGAAATATTCAAATTGTTTTTTTTCTTTTCTTTTTTTTAATATTTAGGTTTAGACGTGAAATCGATGAAACTCATTTCCAATTATGATTAATAGACAAAACGTAAATACTCCCTTACACGAAGGGCGTATTTTGGGATGTGTACAGTGTTGCCATTTAACTAAGCTTAGCTAATTTTGGCACAAAGTCAGAAATATAGAGCACCTAATGATTGATCGATTGATTTTAATAGTATACCTTGAGGTTAGGTAATCACGTAGATTACTCGTTTATATTTACATTTTTTGTGGATTTGTTTAAGAGATTTTATCACTCATGATTATATAATATCAAGTGGGACATCTCACGTGATGTAACAGTTAGTACTATGGTGTGTATGTACCAAATATGCACAACACCATTAAACAAACTACTGAAAAAAAAGAAGTAAAATAGGAATGGTCTGTGGAACGCCAGAAAGTCTATGACAAAATAAAAAGAAATTCTCGTGTCCGACTCATCATTAACACATTTTGACGCTAAATTTATGAGATTATTGTGATGTCGGACGCAAGTGAATATGGTATTGGGGTAGCGTCTTTCCTAGCGAGACGAGCTAGCAATATACCTCTGTTAATATTTCCTTGTATGTTTTGTAAAATAAACCCTTTTCATTGTTAGTTGCTATTCGAGTTATTATTCCAATAACCCACCCCAGTAACATTACAATAGTTAGCAAGCTGGATTAAAAAAAAAAAACATTGTTAGTGATTTCGATTTTCACAGGGTGTGCCATACTTCTGGTCTTGTGCCATGACTAAACTAAAAGTATTCCTATCAAACACAAATACTTTGTATTGTAAGTTTTATGCATTTTTATTTAATACGAATAACTATACCGTTTCAAGGAATTATTTCTTTTTGAAAATAATCATTTGATAACTCATAGTTATATGGTTTCAAGTAAATGATAATAGTTCTTAGTAAACAATTCTCGCTTCAAGTAACTATTTTAATACAAATAATTTACTGACCCAATCGGCTGGGGCTGTAGAATACACCGACTGCTTCTCTACAGAGAGGTAAGACCTCCTCCTCCCCAACGAATGTCCTAGATATGATACTAATCAATCTGATGGTGAGGTTCCAGTAATGCTAGACCTTTGGGGAATGGTGAGTACTTCTTTATTATCATCGCTACAAGATCCATTTTGGCCCGGAGTGGTATGATAGGGTCCTATCTATAGGTCACATAGAACTAAACGGTGTACTTATGCTAAACTGAGTTGTTTGATATAGAACTGTTTATATGGATAAAAATTGATTTGGCATTAAACAACCTACAATGGTTGATGTACCATACAACCAAACAAAACCAAATAATTTACAGTTATATATATTTACCAAGCCCTCCACTTGGGCAGGATATGACACAAAGTCAATTTTTAAGTTTAACAGGTTTGAATTCAGAGTTTTCCTTCTTCTAGACTAGTTGCCTCACCAAGGCTGAAGAACCTAGTCTGTCCCACTATTTACCCATAGCTGGAGGGAGAATAATTGGATTCATACCTTTCTGAAGGGTATTAGTGCTATGTGAAATCAGTCTCGTCCAGGATTTGAACTCGTGTCGCCGTGTCCATTTCCTACGACAATAACCATTACACCACGGGCACCTCCATATTTACAGTTATAAAGTTTCAAGTATTCGTATCGAAAATGAATAATTTTCAAATCGATCTATTTGACGTTGACAGGTACTACGTGGATGGGACGCTAAATGGTACTATAGAGATGGGGTAGTGGTTAAAGTGCTGGACTGCGACATTGTTGGATGAGAGTTCGAACACCAGTTGTGCTATTGTATTCAATTTTTGACTATTACCCTTTACCCCCTAGCTATGAGTTAAATTCCGGGCCATTGGCCAAATAAGTTGAGTGTTTGCCAATGGTCCGGAAGACCGGGTTCCATCCCAGGTCGAGTTATACCAAAGACTCAAAAAATGGTACTTGATGCCTCGCTTAAAACTCAGCATTATAAAGTAAGGATCAAGGGTAAAGAGGAGCAATCCAGGGAAAGGAGTTGCACCCTCCCCTACATCTCGGTGTTGTAGCTATTGAAAAGGGAACCTTCGGGTCACCCTCGACTAAGGTCGCCAACTTTACTTTACTTATGGGTTAAATAGTACCACTTTTGACCTTATACGTACAAGGATGGATTTGGTATAAAAAATCCACGAAGATTGATATACCATTAAACAAAGAGACCGAACCAAACTACATAGATGGGCCGTTCACAGGTACTACCACTCCTGGCCTGAGTGAACCAGGGAGTAATGAAGGGGTAATCTCCAAATCTCCAGAACTGGAGTCTCTCCACGAGATGCAGTTCTTGAGATGCAGTTTAGTTTCATCTTCAGATCAGTATTTTTTTGGAGAGGAGGTCTTACCTTCTGCAGAGCATACAGTCAGCGCCTTCTAACAAGCCCTGCCGAGCACCTCATGAGAATCAAACCTATGGGTATTTGTTTGCTTACAGTTGGAATGGTTTCAACTGCTGCTATATCAGTGCAACTGACCCTTAGTAACCGTCTCCAAGTACATTTAAGTTAAAATAAGGGTAGCTATTTGTTTGCTACAATAGCAATTGAAAGAATACAGTAGGGACAATCATATAGAGGCAAGGGCTTGATATGACCAGCCGAGTAATCGGATCGGACCTTTCCGACAAGCCTGTCTAACCTAGTAAGGGCCTAAGTGGAGTGCCTCAAGTCAAGTGACGACTTCTTTTGTCAGGTTACGGAGTGCCCAGCCACCAGGATCTCTTCCTGAAGCATTACGGGTCACTACTCACAGTCAACAAGTACCTAACCCCTCTGCAGAGTGGCAATTGATGTATTCTACAGCTCCAGCCGACAGAATTTGGCGAATTATTGATGTTGGAATTACCCCTTCATTGCCATTACTCCCAAGTTCACTCTAACCCAGAATGGTAGTACCTGTTAAGGTCCCATGTATTGGTCAAATAAATCTGTTTAAAAATAATTAGTATTGGATATAAATGCTTGTAACAGTATGTGTACAAACAATGGACGATTATCATTCAATTAAAGTAAATTAAATATGAATCGGGCGATTGGCCTAATGAGTAGAGTGTTCGCCAATTGTCCAGGAGATCAGGGTTCAATCCCTGTTCAAGTCAAAGCAAAAACTCAGAAATGGTACTTGATACCACGTTGCTTAACACTCAGCCTTATAAGGCAAATATCAAGGGTAAAGTGGATTAATCCAGGGAAAGGAATAGCACACTCCCTTACACCTTGTTGTCATAGCTACTGAAAAGGGAGCTTTCGGGTCACCCTCGACTAAGGTCGCCAACTTTACTTCTTATTCAATTGGAATACGTAATTGAAGCCATATAATTCTTTGCAAATTATTGGTGTTAAATAAAAATACTTGAAACCATATAATTTGTATGAAAACAATTAAATAGAATTAGTGGTAGTATCTGTTAGAGTTGTAGTAACTATTAAGGTCCCATCAAGGGGTCAAATAAATCTGTTTGAAAATTATTAGTATCAGATAGTTTAGTTTGCTTTCTTTGTTTTAATGACATATCAATCTTCGTATGCTATTTAATGCCAAAGCCACCCTTCTAGCGGAACAGTAGTGGTACTATTTAACCCAGAGCTCGGATGATAAGGGGGTTCATACCTTTTCAAAGGGTATTTGTCTGGAAGTGAATCTAATAGCGCGACTAGAGTTCAAACTCGCTTACTATGATTTCGCAGTCCAGCGCTTTAACCATTACACCATGAGGACATCCCTAGTATTAGATAAGATACCATATATCTGTCTATTATTTGTATTAAGAATAGTTACTTGAAGCTATTATAAGGTGTTAACTCGTAGATAACACACCGTTTCTTATAATGCATTAGGTTATCCAAAAGAGAGTAACCTAACACACAAAATTCAGTAGGAAGAAGAACTGACAAGTCAGTTAATACTATATAACATTTAATTTTACAACATACAAGGGGAGACTTGTTCCCGTTTCAAGCTATAAAAGAGTCACAATGCGATCGGGGAATATGAAGAAAAGTCTATACAACAAAGAGGTGGAAACCACTTACTACTTCTCAGGTCTTGGAAAAAAAGGGAGAGGCACCACGTGCGTCACTGCGGAGGAGAAAACGACCACATCGACCGCTTCTCAAGTCCTGTTCATAAAAGCGAGGGATTCCCGGGTTTACCTCGTCACGAGACCAAAAAGGACTCGTGACGTGAGAGAGTTCCTCAAACACTCTGACAAGGGTGACCACTCTATTTAGTCTCCCAACACTATAATTGTTTACTAAGGATTATTATTATGAGTCACTTGAAGTCATATAACTGTGTCCAAACAAATGGTTATTAAGGAATAGAAACAATTACTTGAAAACGTATAATTATCAAGCATAAAATTAATCCAGACGGGTTGATATGCTATTAGAATCAGTCAAATGATCATTAGAAAATTGTCCAGTCGGCTGGGGCTGTAGAGGGGTAAGACCTCCCGCCCAAATGAGTGTCATGGATATGACACTAAACAATCTGATGGTGAGGTTTCAGTGATGCTGGAGCTTTGGGGAATGCGGAGCACACCTTCATTGTCATCGCTCCCAGGTCCACTCTGGCCCGGTGGGGTAGCACCTGATAGGGCCCTATCTATGGGTTAAATAGAATTAACGGCATACTTATGCTAAAATGGTTTGACTAAATCGAATAGCTTGAAATAGAAATGTTTTTGACAATTAAACCGAACTTACATTTAAACTGTATGCTTATGCTAAACAAGAATTGTTTAAAATGTAACTGTTTTTGACATTGAAACTGTACTTACACTAAACTGATTTGTTTACTATAGAACTGTTTTGACATTTAACTGTGTGTAAACAAAATCTGTACTTATACTAAACTGAATTAGCTGAATTAGAACAGCTTGACTAAACTGAATAGCTTGAAATAGAAATGTTTTTCACAATTAAAGTGTACTTACATTTAAACTGCGTACTTATACTAAACTGAATTGTTTGAAATAGAACTATTTTCATAAAAATAGATTTGGTGTTAAATAACCTACAAAGGTTGATATGCCATAAAACTCAAACAACCAATCCATCATTAAAAATTTTAAGAAAAAGGAAAAGGAAACGGAGCCGAGATCTCGTTGGCGCAAGGTTTCGATTACTTTGTTTACTGAGCAGTGAGCCGTGTTGTTTTTTTAATAACACTGTAAAAATACTAGGCAACATTCAAGAGTTATTGAATGAATTACTATGTGTACTGAATAAACTTCGTCTGGCATAGGGCCAATTTTTACTAGAGTCGTAATGGTCTGTCAGGTTGGCTTTTTTACCACTACTCCAAGACGGAGCGATTAAATATTGGGGTCTTATCTTTAAAAGAGAGAGAGAGAGAGAGAGAGAGAGAGAGAGAGAGAGAGAGAGAGAGAGAGAGAGAGAGAGATTTACAAAGATAAGAAATTGAACTAAAAGTAATTCTTTATTTACTAATCTTTGTTTTAATCTATTTCAAGTGTGAGGTACCCATCTTGGGGTTACACAGAGTAGGCACGTCACCAGATTATTGCGAGAAGGGAGGGGGTCCATTAAGTCCGGGGGTGAACGTCGTAAAAATGGTTTATGGTGAAAAAATTAGCTCATAAAAATTAGTTCACAGCACAGGGTGGGGTGGCAAGTAATTTTCCAGGAGGGGGGAGCATAATAAAGCATACGGCAGGTGTAATATTTTGCTTGCTAGCAACTACTCTTTGATAAACTGATTAAATATTGAGGTGTTACCAAGCATTAACGCTTGGGATCCCGAACCTCCCACGACTGTAGGTTTCTCACCCTGGGCTTCATGTTGCACTATGATATTTAACTGCTTTACATGTTAGGTTATTTGGTCTAAAGGCATATCAACCCTTAATGGTTATTTTATGCCAAATCTTGTTTTTATATATTTGTTTTTTTTAATGAATAGTTTGTAGGTAACTTTATTTTTAAACGATTAAGAGCTTATTTGTTTTCAACAGTTAAATGGTTTCAAGTATTGTTTTTTAACACTAATAATTCTATTTGATATTAATAATAATCCCTAGTAAAAAATTGAACACTTATATTTGACCTATCGATGGGTCCCTAAAAGGTTCTACCACTCCATGTCAGACTAGACCTGGGAGTAATGGTAATGAAGGGTACTCCACAATCTCCAAACTCCAAGACTGGAGCCTCATCATCAGATGTAGTTTAATGTCATACCCAGGACACTAAATGGTTTCAAGTATTACTATCTAACACTAATAATTTAATTCAACATTTTTGATTCGTTTCCCCTGTTAAATAGTTTCAAGTATTGTTATCTAAAACTAATAATTCAATTTAGCATTAATCATTTTTTGCTCAGTTAAATAGTTTCAAGAATAGTAAATGATTAAATTGTTCTATCTAACTAATAGATGGGCCCCTAACGGGTACTACCACTCAGAGTGAACCTGGGAGTAATGGAAATAAAGAAGTACTCCACATTCCCAAAAGCTCCAGAACTGTAGCCTTACCATCAGATTGTTTAGTATCCAGGACACTCTTAACCTCTTTACAGACAGTTAAATAACACGATACAACGTTCAACAGACAATTGAAAACATGTTTAAAAAATAAAATTATATATATCATATAAAATTGGCAGCATCTTATTGGCAATAGCGATGTAGCAGTGAGGAATCAACAGTCGAAATTCGATTGTTGGCTGGTTAGTTGGTTTGCGTTTTATGGCATACCAACTCTTTTGGGTTATCTAATACCAAATCCAGAACAAATCTAGCCCACCTATGGGATAAATAGAACTATCTAATTGTTGTCTAAGACCCATATGAACATAATATAGATTAGTAGAGTGAGGGCTATGCAACAGAATCATTAAATAACTTTTTGAGCAAAATACCTTGTCCAGGATTTGAACTTGGCTCACCAAGTATGTGTCCTTCGACGATAACCGTTACCTATCTACACATCTATAAACATATAAACTAGTTGCTTCCTGTTTCTATATTAACTCTTGACTTCATTTCATTCTAAGTAGGTGCCGCTCAGTTCTTTCTTAAACAACAATATTTCTAGTTTATACAAGCGAACTTAACCTCTTTTCCATTGAAATCCGCATGTACGCGTGTAGAAACGCGGGTTGTGTTTGTGTAAGCAGGACTGGACGTGCGCATGCGCTAGCAAATAGTCATCCCAATAATTGTTTTTTGTTTATTCACTTTATTATATTAGTGCTTCAAGGATATCAGTCGCGTATCGAGTTTCTACGGTCAACAGAGTAGTAGAATGTCCTCAACAACAATAAAAACAAGCTTAACAATAACCTCGACAATCATAACATTTAATAAAACTGAGTAGGTTGGTTACCAAAAGTGTTGTTTCGTGGTCATTGTCTCCTTATCCTACAGACAAGAAACAACAGATCATCCGCCATATTGTGTGGAAAAAACATTAAAGAAATAAATAATGATTATATTAAAAAGATGAGATCAACAATACAATCAGTATGAAGAAAAGCTAAAAATATAGACAACGTTATACACACACACAAACACGCACACATACACACACACACACGCACATGCACACATACAGACATAGTAAGTAAAGTAAAGTTGGCGACTATAGTCGAGGGTAACCCGAAGGCTCCCTTTTCGATAGCTGCTACTCCAAGGTGTTGGAGAGGGCGCTACTCCATTCCCTGGATTGCTCCACTTTACTCTTGATCCTTACCTTATAAGGCTGAATGTTAAGCAAGGAGACATTAAGTACCATTTTTTGAGTCTTTGGTATGACTCGACCTGGGATTGAACACAGATCTCCCGAGCCAATGGCGAAAACTCTAACCATAATGCCAATATACACACACATATTTATATGTGAATGTATTTACCCAACCCCTCCGAATGAGTAGGATGCAAAACTAGGTGACTTTTTAAGCGGAGTTTAACAGGCTTAGATTCAGGGTTTTCCTTCTTCTAGACCGGTTGCCATACTAAAGTTAAAGACCCCAGTCTGCCTTACTATTCATCCATTGCGGGAGGCAAAAAAGTTTCGTTCATGCCTTTCTCAGTGGTATTAGCACAATACAAAACAAACCAAACCAAAATTACAATCATTCAGTTTTAGCATATTGCGCCGATGGTTTGTTTCTGTATGTGTCTCGTTTATTGTTCTATTACATAGGCCGGCGATTGCCCAGTCGGCTGGGGCAGCAGAATAAGACCCCCACCCCCCAACGAGTGTCCTGATAATGAGATTAAACAATCTGATGTTGAGATTTCAGTAATACTGGAGCTTTGGGGAATACGGAGTACCCCTTCATTGCCATCGCTCCCAAATCCACTCTGGCCCTGAGTGGTAGCACCTGATAGGGTCATATCTATGGGTCAAATAGAACTAAACTGTGTACTTATATTAAACTGAATTCCTTGAAATAGAACTGTTTTGACATTTAAACCGATATTTTATGCTAAACTGAATTGTTTGAAATGGAGATATTTTCGTATGCTAAACTGAATTTTTTTAAATAGAACTTTAAAAAACAAAAAATTTAACGGTGTGTAAACAAAATCTATACTTATACTAAAATGAATTGTTTGAATTAGAACTGTTTGACTAAACTGAATAGCTTGAAATAGAAATGTTTTTGACAATTAAACTGTGTACTTATACTAAACTGAATTGTTTGAAATAGAACTGTTTATGTATAAAAATGAATTTGGCATTAGATAACCTACAAAGCTTGATATGCCATAAAACACAAACAAACAAACAAACAAATAAACTGGCCGGTGATATTTTCTAGGTCGAATATATAATAGCTGATTTTAAGGCAGTTTTTATGCTGAAATCAAAAATCATATTCATTTATTTCTAATCAAATCAAACTTTTAAGATATAAGCTCTTACTTGAAATGTATAGAACAGTATTAATCTTCTTGTTGAATTAAACAAATAATGCTAAATTTAGGGTTGATATATTCAGAGAAAGCTCACATTGTGACACAATAAACTAAAAAATACATAAAAGAAGCTATTCATGCTTGAATTGGCTTTTTAGGAACTTTTCATGTGCTCGGCAGCCACCGCACCCCGTTTCAAGCACCAGCAGTAGCCAGCGAAAAAGTTTACATCCTACTGGCTTCTGTAGCGCTCTTCCATAATGCGAATGTCTTGGTGAAAGAGTTTACCCCGCTCTTCATTCAAATGCGTCAGTTCTTTGGAAAATAACCCAAGTGTGACCGCAGAAAGTACAGTTTGACTGACATTCGTAACTCGAGTTGGCGGAAACTCTTCCGTAGCTCTACAATTTCCTTCTCGTATTCCGCACTTCGATGGTTTTCCAGAAAGTTTATAACTACTGACTTCTGGCAGACAGTTCATGTTCGCTCAGTGCTTCGTCAAACATTGGGTCCTTCATGAGTTCTCTTATTTGAGGAACGTCAAATATACCAGCCTTGGGTTTCTCCATACTTATCCGTAGGAACTTCTCCCGGAGGAAAGCAAACCTGCTGCCTTCCCTGTCCATTGCCTTCAAAAAGTTCTTCATTTCTTCTAACTTGATATGTAAGGGTGGACGCAATATTTTGTTCAGTTCAATGAGAGGGTGAGACTGAACGTTATGCAAGCTAGGTTTTAACCCTTGTCTAAACGGCTATACTTGTCTGACATAATGTTGGCCGTCAGCCCTGCTTTCCAAGAGACATAAAACAATGATACTTTGGGTACTCACCTTGGGGCCCTATGACCAGTCCAATCACCTTAATATCTCCACAGATCAGCCATTTGTGTCCCTGGTAGTTAACAGCAGACATCAAATTATCCCTGATGTAGTGAATGCCTAAATGGGATAGATGGAAAACTATTCTCATTATGTAGAAGAACTGCTTTGAAACTTCAGCTGGATGAGTAAAAAAAAATCTCCATTCCGTAGCATCATGCTCTAAGACTATTGATTTGATCAATCCAGAAATGTTGTTGCAATAAACCAATGATGACTTATACTGGAACGCGTAAAACTGTCTTAATTCTCTCTTATGGCCTCGATACCAGTAGAACGTTGTTCCTGGTGCCAATATGTTTCTCATAGAGATATGAACCCAGCAGCCGAGCAGACTCCTTTGAAAGGTTCAGGTCTCGTGACAGGTCATTGAGTTATGCTAGTGTCAAGGGTACAGGCTGGTCGTCTTCTAGTTAGTATGCGTCCTCCCCACCTATAACAGTCATTTAACTATGTTCGGAATTAGGGTTATATTCCATGTTACCATCTGGCTCAGGAACAGGAAGGTTTGGCCCATGAGGCGTTGGTCTTATGGCAGAAGGAACATCAGGGTATTAAACATGGTGCTTGGTCTTACGACTTATTTCTTTTAGATTTATCATGCAGAAATAGTAGTCCGTAATGTGATCTTTTCCTTGTTTCGAGACAATTGGAATGGCAAATGGTATACTCTTCCTTTCATCATTCCTTCTATCCCTCAAGTTCTCCACACATATTTTACAGCAAATGAGGGGAGCGAATGACTTATTCTGATTTCCGAGTTTGACTCCAAAGTAATCGCGATATGCTTTCTTCGAAAAGTTACTGATTTTTGCTTGACGGTCAAGAAGAACTACATTACCGCAGATATGACAGAACCTGTTATTCTTACATTTGTGATCCATTCTTACAGGATAACAAATGTCTTGTTGAAAAGAGAAAAAATGAATCAGTACACAGCTCGTCGTCACACTGTACATTAAAATCATTTTGAGCTGAGAAATAAGCCTCACCCCCTCTAGGTATGTGTGTGGGTTAGTGAGTAGGGTGGTACACTGTAGTTAGGTACATATATAACATTATATGCTATACTAAACATCAGGCACACACGATCACCGGTGAAAAGTAGAGTCCACAGGCTTTTTAATAAGTGTTTTTATTGTGCACGGCTTGTGAAGTATTCATTCGCATCTTAAAAACTAGGCCCGATTTAAAACAATTAATGGAATTTTTGAATTCAGCATAAAAAGGGTAATCATATATCACTAGATAAAAAAAATTAACGCTGGCCGGTGATGCTTTCTTCAGGGGTTAATATTCCTTCCTCGTGTTTTACCACTTTCGCAGACCGATGGTTTTTAATCCTTTTAGAGTGGGCATGTTTAGAGTGTTCGCCAATGGTCTGGGAGACCAGGGTTCAATTTCAGGCTGATTTAAACCAAAGACTAAAAATATGGTATTTGATGCCTACTTACTTAACACTCAGCATAATAAGGTACGGATCAAGGGTGGAGCAATCTAAGGAAAGGAGCAGCGCTCTCCCCTACACTTCGGTGTAGTAGCCATTGAAAAGGAAGCCTTCGAGTCGATATTTGTCGCTGCCTACCACCAGACAGGACTTGACACACGGTCAATGACTCGAAGGTCGATTAAAATGGGGATTAAGGGAGGGGAAGGTCGGGCACAATCTGAGGCTCGACCCCTGGTGACTATGATGGATCTAGCCCACCCGAAGGAGGTGCAGCTGAAGTCGAGGGCCTTAAGGCCTCAAGTCTGCCTTTGCTGGACAGGGCCCGCTGGCGAACCAGTGGGGTGAGCCTTTGAGTCGCTCTCGACTACTGTCAGCCAACTTACTTGGGTGGGCGAATAATTTTTATGAAAATTTGTAAAATAGAGGGTATGTCCATATTAATTAATTATATACATATATATATGTTGAAATGATATATTGTGGTGAATCTGACAGTATGATAGAAATATGTGGGAGGTCGGATAAATCAAACACTTAACATAGGTTTAGTAGTATCAGCGACGTTTCGTTCTTTATTCCAAGAAATTTTTCAGGCTAAACCATTTTCTGAGTTTTTCTATATTTAAGCAAATGAGGAATATGATAAAATGACGGAGAGGATAAAGGTGTAACAGGAAGAAGGAGAGGGTTTAGAGTCAATGTATCAGGTTTCATTAGAGATTTTTGATTGTATGAAAGTGGAAATAGTCTTAGTGAGCTGATGGGAAAGAATATGGTTTAGCCTGAAAAAGATCTTGAAATAAAGAACGAAATATCGCGGATACTTCTAAACCTGTGTTAAGTGTTTGATTTATCCGACTTTCCACATATTTCTATCATAATATATATATATATATATACAGTAATCGCCAGACGGACTGATTCGTTGTATCGCAAATCTTCAGCGTGGCTAGACCCACGAGATGCTTCAAGTTGGGATCAAAACGTCAGTCGAATATCTTAACCCAAAGCTATCGCCATTCTCAGCATAAGTGAAGGAATTTTTACATATATCTTTTTATGTGTACGTTATCGGCAATCTGGAGTGCTCAATTCTTGAGAAAAGCTATTGCATTTCAGCTTATGTGGCAGCCGGCAAATTTCTCCACTAGAGGGCTCAACTCACGGGATGGGTAGCATATATTGTCATCCACAGGTAGAATTATATATATATATATATATATATATATATGTATATATATAAACAATCAAACCATGATAATTCTATCCCCATGTGTGTGTTTTTGTACAATAACATGAAAACAATAAAGCACTCGCTTTTACAGTGTGTTTCACAATTTTTGAAACAAAATGATCGGACACAAATCAAGAAGTACAAATGATAAAGTAATGAAAATTGCTTTCATTGAAAGGTAAAAGGATAAGATTTTAGAATCTACAACTATCTAGTTACAACCACGAACCAAAAATATCAAGAGGAACTCTAGAATACATGCTCCAATTGTCCGCCATTAATATCGGGACTGACTCTGGTCTCTTAGTGACATTCTTGAGTGTTGGGATTCTTATCGGAAGCTCAGATGGTGAAGAACCTGTTGCCCTTATGATCTTCACATTTCCCAACAGCTTAAAATTCTTGACTAACTTAAAAATCTGAATTCTGCTTGGAAATGTGTTGAAATTGAACTTCCTTCTCTATCTTGCTCGAACAATCATAAAAGACTTAGTTTCGTAATATGTTTTCATACTAAAATTCTTCTGCTTTGTTTCAACAACTGTGAAACACCCTGTAAATGGAAGGTAATAAAAAATACAAATAAAGAAGAATGAAAAAACGAAAATAGATAACAGAGATATAACAAAAAATGGACAACAGTCAATTAAAAGTAAAAAGTAAACGAGAATTTAAAAGTCGACTTATACACGAGATCGACGTATATACGAGTATATATGGAAGGTTCGGAGAAATAAAAGAATGGATAACGATATAAAAAAAAAGAAATAAAAACGATAATAGACATCAAATAGACAAAAAAAGGAAAGAAGAAAAGAGAAATTAAAGTTCGACCTACATACGGTGTCGACTTATACATGAAGATATGTGGTCGGTAGGTACGAATGAAATAACAAAAATCTAAGTAAAAAGAAAAAGACAGAAAAGAAAAGAAAAAAGAAAAGTAAACGAAAATAAATAAGAAAATGAATGATAGTCAAAAATAGGAAAAAAATAAGAAACGAAAAATACTCGAATGAAAGAGTAAAGAAAAAGTTTAAAAAGCGTTAATCATATAAAAATGGAAATGAGAAAGAAAGAAAGAAAGAAAGACGAAAAGAAATTCGACAAAATAATTATAAAAAATAATAATAATCAAAGCTTGTATTACAATATTTGTTCGGAATGTGAAGGTGTCGGTTGCGCACGTCGTAGAACATGAAGCTATTTGTCTTTTTATCATATCCTCGCATTGGCCCTGGGGGACGGGCAGCTGTAAATCTTTTGCTAATCAAGCGGCATTTTGTAATCATGTTACGCCGATTAAAATGCCGCTGGTGACCAGTTCTCGACTCGTCATATCAAGTCTTCTTTAACTTGGGCAAGCGACCCACAAAACAAACATGGCTCCCTCTGCAACCACGGTAAGCTTGTTTTAGTCATTTTTTAATACTCCATGCTTCTATATATTATCTTTAAGAAAAAAAAAATGATTTTAAAAATTATTAATTCATAAAACTTGAAAAACAATATATCATTTTTTTGGAATTAGTAACTCAGTCGATTTTTAAGTACGTCTAAAACAACTTAGCTTACCAGCACGATCACCGATACTAAATTTTACAGTACTTAAAAAAATGATTGATTTTTACGGCATATCAATCCGTTTTGGGTTATTTTCTACTGTTAGGCTTGGAAATAGTGTTTATTATATACCTTTATATCTATATATTTTGTGTAATTATTTCCTAAGTGCTTTTTCTAAAATGCGATATCAAGTATCCCTATCTAATATAAATAATTTGCACTCTGTTGTATGGTTACAAGATTTTTTGTTTAATGGCACATCAATCTTCGTGGGTTATTTAAAGCCCAAACCATCCATGAAGAAGAAAAGCAGTGATACTAATTAACCCATAGCTGAGGGAATAAGAAGGTTCATGCCTTTCCCAAGAGTATTAGTCTGAAAGTGAACGTAATAGTGCTAATGGGGTTCGAACTTACTTAATTAATACTTAGTAAACAATAATAGCTTCAAGTGACTATTCTTAATAGAAATAATTTACATTTATATGGTATCAAATATTCCTATCTAATACAAATAATTTAAACAGTTGTATAGTTTCAAGTATTCCTATGTAATTCTAATAATTTGATAATAATCATGTTTACACACATTTATATAGTTTCCAGGAACAAATGATAATAATCTTTCATAAATGATTATAGCTTCAAGTAACTATTTTGAATACAAATAATTATATGGTATTAGATATTCCTATCATAATAGAGCCATTGGCCTAATGAGTAGAGTGTTCGCCAATGGTCCGGGAGAGCGCGGTTCAATCCCAGGTCGAGTCATACCAAAGACTCAAAAAATGGTAATTGATGCCTCCTTGCTTAACACTCAGCATTATAAGGTACGGATCAAGGGTAAAGTGGAGCAATCCAGGGAATGGAGCAGCGCCTTCTCCATATACCTCGGTGTAGTAGCTATTGAAAAGGAAGTCTTCGGGTCGCCCTCGACACAGGTCACCAACTATACTTATTCCTATCAAATACAAATAATTTTCAAACAAATTTACTTGACTTCTCGGTGGGACCCTAACAGATATTAACACTCGAGCTCAGAGTACACCTGGGAGTAATGGCAGAGAGGGTTCCACACTCCTCAGATTTCCAGAACTAGAGTCTCGGAATTAGATGTAGATGTAGTCTCATACTAAGAAAACCTCTATTTTGGAGAGTGGAGGGGAGATAGGGTCTTAACCCTTTTCAGGGGATGCAGTTGGCGTATTTTAAGCCCGGTGGACAGGGTCTTTTAAAAAGAGATGGTCCGCAAGAAGAACGTACTGATTTATGAGCTGACATCGATTGAATATGTTGTCTTTACGCTGATCAGAAAGTTTTCCGTTAAATTGAAACTCTAACAAAAAACATGAATATCAGTGCAAAAATAATTACACCCATTACATATATATTTAACCGGCTCATTGGTCTAGTGGGTAGAGTGCTTGCCAATGGTCCGGGAGACCTGGGTTCAATCTCAGGTCAAGTCATACCAAAGACTTTAAAAATGGTAATTGATACCTCCTTGCGTAACACTCAGCAATATAAGGTACGTTTCAAGGGTAAAGTGGAGCAATTCAGAGAAAGGAGTAGCGCCCTCCCCTACACCTCGGTGTTGTAGTTATTGAAAAGGGAGCCTTCTGGTCGCCCTCGGCTACGGTCGCTAACTTTACTTACTTACATATATATTTAAGTAAGTGTATTTTTGGTTATGAATAATACCTAATAATATCTGTTTTAATTATTTTGTGTCCCACAGGAAATTATAAAATTTTGATATCTTTGGTTAAGAAGAATATTAGCTGTTTGTTTTTAGAAAATTTAAAGGTATACTTATTTATGGGTGATAATATCTATTTTAATTGTATAATGTTCCACTCGAAATAATATTTTTATTTATGTTATACACTGTCAATGCAGTTCAAAGGGCAGATCAAATTGTAGATGGCTGTTTCGGTGATATAGAGTTTGGTAGTAAATAATACCAAATAATATCCATTTTGATTGTATAATTTCCACTCGAAATAATAAAATCCGGGTATGTTTAGTTTAGAAGAAAATTATCTTTTTATTAAAAAATTGTTAGGGTGTTTTTATTTATTGGTGATATTGTACATATACCGCAGATCATGAATAGTGAGTTTGATTTTCATTTGATAACCCATACTGGTGTCCTGGTGTCAAACCTAAGTTAAAGAACAGAGACCATCTGAAATTAATCTAAGTCCCTGTCAGGGGTTTCTCGTATACATTGACAGTGTCCTCATCTGATGATGAGGCTCCAGTTTTGGAGATCTGGGGAGTGCAGATTACCACTTCGTCGCCATTGTTCCTAGGTCCACGATGACTCAGAGAGGTAGAACCACTTAGGGTACCGTGTATGGGTCAAATAGATCTCTACTTGATAGGAATATTTCAGATCATATAACGATAAATAATTTGTATTCGGAATAGTTACTTGAAACTATAATTGTTTTGCTAAAGATTGTCATCATTAGTTATTAGAAACCATATAACAGTGTTCAAACAAATGACAATTATTAAATAGAAATAATTACTTGAAACCATATAACTGTGTGCAAACAAATGACTGTTATTAAATAGAAACAATTACTTGAAACCAAGTAACTGTGAGAAAACAAATGACTGTTATTAAATAGAAATAATTACTTGAAACCATATAATTATGAATAAATTATTAGGTAGCAATACTTTATTATACAACTGTGCGCAAAAAATACTCTTAATAAAAATTACATAAAAATGGGGATATGAACGTACAATGAAAGCGTTTCTACTGATTGGCTTGGAAAGGCATAAAATAACCCTAGACTGGTTGACATGCCATTAAAATCCATCTGTCAATCAATCAATCATCTTAGTCTAGTTAAGGGTTTCTTAAACTTTCTGTTTGATACCCCTCCCTTGTAACTAAATTTAATTTCTATTCGGCACTCTATAAATTAATTGACTATTAAATTCCGAAACATAACTAATTTAACTATGTTTAATACAATTTACATGAAAAAAGAATCTGTAAACTATAAATGCAAACATATCTTCTAATTTTTTAATCATTTCGTTATGATAAGGATGGGTTTGGTAGGCAATGAGGAGATCAAGAATTATTAGGTTGCAGGTTTTTGAGTTTGAGCAACAAACCACGACGTTCTATCTTCAAAGTGTTTTTTTGTTTGCTTAATAAATAATGCAGATGGCTAAACCCAAATTTCACAAGCTTGTAAAATGGGTTCAACATTTGCATAAAGCATGGGATATTACTGTTACTTAATTTTAATGACGTATCAACCTTCGTTGGTTATTTATTGCCAAAGCCATCATTATCGAACAATAGATGTGATACTCATAGCTGGTGGGGGATAAGATGGTTCAAACCTTTCTCAAGTGTATTAGTCGGAGAGCGAACATAAAACCGTGACTTGAGTTCGAACTCGCTAACTTCGAGTCTTGTACTTTAGCCACTACACCTCGGGGACTACTAACTTGAAATATTTTGCAACATTTTTTTTGCTCGTCTAGTAATATCCAATTCCTTTAGATGTGTACATAGAATTCGCTTCAAGATTGAAAGTTATTCCAGTAAATTATTCTTATAGAAAGGTGCCTAAATTTGTACTTTTTATTTCAACATCAAATTATAATCCATTCTGGAATTTCCATGTTTAGAAGATGGTTGAATCGAGCTTTAAAGTCTTATTGATAATTCTTAATGTGTTTTATATAGATAAGCCAGTTGTTAAATACGAACTCTCTTGTGTTAGGAGACACAGGAAGTTCGGGATGAACTCCCTTTGACAGGTTGAGGAATTCGCTCTCTTGGAACCGAAGTCTCAGACCGTCAAGAATTTTTGGCTCCTGACGCCAACCGCCAAAAGGTAGAATATATTCCCCCAATGAGAGGGCGACAAATTCCTTGGACTGTTTAGGGAACTTCACGTGTGAAGAAGAAAGAACTTTGAGTACGACTCATCGTAAATGTTTTATATGTTGCGACATGTAATAAATATGGTATAAGTATATGTGCATTTATTGTTTTTCTTCATGCATCTCTTTTATTCTGCTAGAAGGCTGGTATTTTAGGTCCTGAGCAGTCAGACAACGACAACTCCATCAACATTTTCTTCTATTTAATCTACTGAGGAGAAATTTTCAAAATATTGAAAGTTGCGTCGGCCCAGAGTGGTCTCGATATATAAAGGGATTTATGAATGTAAACTAGTAAATTCATTCCCAGTTATCACCTTAGATAAACTATCAACGATTCTGTTTTGATTGTGTGGGGAAAAATGGAAGAAGAACATGGTACAGGTTTACAGAAACAGAAAGCAAATATAGCTAATAATCTTTGTTGTGTCACAAGGCCAGAAGTATGGGGCACCCGGTAAGAATCAAACTCATTAATAATGGTTTGCTAATCTAACTTGCCAACCTATACAGCACATCAGGTTGTTGGTTGGTTTTACAGCGTATCAATCCATTTCGGGTCATTTAACTCTGAATTGAATTTCGAACAATTCAGTTTTGTATGTGTATAGTTTTTGTTTAGAAACAGTTAAATGTCAAAAACTGTTATATTTCAAGCAATTCAGTTTAGCATAAGTACACAGTTTAGTTCTATTTGACACATAGATAGGACCCTATCCGGTACTACCACTCCGGGCAAAAGTGGATCAGGGAGCGATAGCAACGAAGGGATGCTCCGCAATCCTCAAAGCTCTAGTATTACGGAGCCTCACCATCAGAATGCTTAGTGTCATATCCAGGACACTCATTGGGGGAGTCTTACCCCTCTGCAGAGAAGCAGTCGGTGTATTCTATAGCCTCAGCCGACTGGGCAAACCACTTGAGGAGCCGAAAGAAAGGAAGAATAATGAAAAAGAAAGAAATTAAAGAGAGAGAGAGAGAGAGAGAGAGAGAGAGAGAGAGAGAGAGAGAGAGAGAGAGAGAGAGTTCAATGGTATAGGGTTATTTTATGCCTAGAGGTTAGTGAATTACGTTCAGTGTACGTTTATACTTACCTTTTTTGTGTGGTTGTTTTTTAAGAGTTTTTTTTTTTGCTGTTATATGATATCAATTCGCACACAATTCTATGGTTTCAAGTATTCCTATATAATACAAATACTTCACACACACTTGTATGATTTCAAGTATTCTTATCTTATACAAATACTTCACACACAGTTGTATGGTTTCAAGTATTCTAATCTAATACAAATAATTTGCACACAGTTATATGGTTTCAAGTATTCCAATCTAATACAAATAATTCTTACATAGTTGTATGGTTTCAAGTATTCCTATCTAATACAAATAATTCTCACACACTTTCATGGTTTTAAGTATTCCTATCTAATATAAATAATTCGCACACAGTTGTATGGTTTCTTGTAGTCAAAAGCTCTGGAGAGTAAAGAGCACCCTTTCATTACCTTTACTCCCAGGTCCACTCTAATTCGGAATGGTGGTATCTGTTAGAGTCCCATATATGAGTCGAATAGTTTAGTTTGAAAATTTTTTGTATTAGATAGGAATACTTGATACCAAATAACTGTACATTTCAATATAATACTGAAAATCTGTAAACAATTATATGGTTTCTCGTTATTAATAATAATCTTATAAATATGGTGAGTATGTGACCGTCCACAACTAAAACTACGTCACCATTCTCTTAGTTAATTGCGTTGTAGACTTCATGGTTTATTTTCATTTGAATCTCAGTTATTAAGAAAATAGTTTTTATTGGGTTGAGTCATTGATAATTTCCATTTTTTAAAAGTAAGTTGTAACGATTTGACAATTTCCAATGTTTTAAATGCAACTGGAAATTACCTGATTGGCCATTCTTATTTCAGTATTAAAAGAGTATGCATCATAATTTAATCTATGATCTCACACACCTAAAATGAGGGAACTTAAAGTGCATATTCGACATGTAATGTTCTGGGAGTTTAGGGAATAACAAGAAACGCTAAAGAAACAGTTAAGAAAATTCTTTGTGTTTTTGGTCAAGGGGTTATTACTGACATTAAGCCAGAAACTGGTTTTCAAATTTTCTTTCTGGAGATACGTCATTGCAAAATGAACCCAGACCAGGATGCTGATCAGACCTCGATCAAGATACTTTAGGAGAATTGGTGGAATGCAATCTGCGCAAAAGTACTCGAGAATTAACACATTGTGTTTGTTTTAATGGCATATCAACTTTTGTTGGTTATTTAATGCCAAAGTAATCCTTCTAAAAGCACAGTAAGGTTTTTTTAAACCTTTCCCAAGGGTATTTGTCCGAAAGTGAACGTAATTGCGCGACTGGAGTTCGAACTCGCTAATGACAATTCCACAGTCCATCGCTTTAACCATTACACCACGAGGACACCCCCAGCACATTGGGATGACCTCTGTTCAATCCACAATCAATCACTACTTGAAAAAGACAGAAAAAGTGAATAAGCTCGGCATCTGCGTTCCTCACATTTTTAGTGAGAAGAATAAGGAAGATTGCATTTTCATAACAACAAGTCTTCTTTTAAGGCAGATAAAAGACATGTTTCTCAATAATATTTTTACCAGTGACGAAAAATGGGTCATTTATGACAGTATTCAACGAAAAAGGCATAGGATTGACAAGGATGAATCTCAGCAGCCTATCCCAAAGCAGGAGCTTCATAGAAGAATAGTTATATTGTGTGTATGGTGGGATCAGGGCTATGTTATTCATTTAGTGATTTTTAAAACCGCAGTCAGACACTTACTGCAGACTTATACTCTCAACAACTGCAACGTGTGCATAAAAGTCTTCTAAGAAAATCGCCTTTACGAGTCAATAAGAAAAACGTTGTTCTTCTCTATGATAATACAAGGCTACTTTCAGCAATAATCACGCAGGAAAAAATATTGGCTTTTGGCTGGTATTTTTTACCCAATGAACCATATTCATCAGACTTTACACCAAGCGATTTCCTTTTTCTTTCTCTACAAAATGCCCTGAATGACAAAAAATTTTCTTAGGACAATCAGGTGAAAACGTTTGTGGAAAACTTCTTGAGCTTGAAACCAACTGAATTTCCACCTGATCAATGTCAAGATGTGATTCGACATAATAGCGAGTATACTATTGATTGAAATAAATTATTTATGAATGAATTATGTTTTACTAAAACGGTTAAAGGGAAACTTTTATAGAAAGACTGACTCTCTTCTGATGGCAGCACAAAACAACGCCATAAGGACCAGCTATATTTAACCGAAAATAGATAAGAGGCAACAGAATAGCCAGTGTAGGTTATGTGGTGATAGAGACGAAACAATTATTCACATAAAAAGTGAATACAGCAAACTGGCACAAAAAGAATGTCAGACTAGACACGTCTGAGTGGGGAATGTGATCCACCGAGAATTGTGCAAGAAATTGAAATTTTGCCATACGACTAAATGGTACAAGCACAAACCAGAATTCGTTCAGGAGAATGAGACGCACAAAAATCTCTTGAATTTTTAGATACAAACGGATAACCTAATCCTGGCCAGAAGACCAGACCTAGTGATTGTTAACAAACAAACAAACAAATAAACAAACAAAAGAACCTGACTTTGCCATCACGGCGGACAACAAAGGGAAAATTAAAGAAAACTAAAAGAGAAACAAGTACTTAGACCTTGCTACTGAACTAAAAAAACTATGGAACATGAATGTGACAGTGATTCCGATAATAAATGGTGCGCTCGGAACGATCCCTAAAGGCTTAATAAAGAGGCTGGAAGAGTTGGAAATCGACGGACGAACCGATACCATCCAAATTACAGCAATATTGAGATCGACCAGAATACTGAGAAGAGTCCTGGAGACTTGAGGAGACTTGCTGTCAATCAGAATCCAGTGAAATACTATCTGATTACGCTGGTTTTGAAAACTCGTTAGGAATGATAATAGTAATAATCCTTTGTAAACAATTCTATTTGATCAAGAGAACTCTAAAAGGTACAACCACTCCGAGTCAGAGTGCACAAGAACTGGAGCATCACTGCAGGATGCAGTTCAGTGGTATATCTAGGATACCTTTTTTGTGTCTTTGAGGGGGGTTTTACTCCTCAACATGTGATACAGATCCGTGCAAATGCTAGAATCCACGGATATTAGCAAACTATATATTAGATGAAGGGGACCACTTCACATGGACGAGCAAAGGCAGGACGACCAGCTAGAACCTACATACAGCAGTTCTGTGTCGATACGGGATGTAGCCCTGAAGACCTGCCGGAAGCAGTGGACGATAGAGAAGGGTGGCGAGAAGGGGTCAGGGATATCTGTGCTGATGGCGCGACATAATGATGATGATGATATATTAGATTGTCAAAAACTTTTCATAAGGATATCGACATCTTATTTTAAAGATATCTATCTATCTATCTATCTATCCCTGTGTGTTCATTATCTATCTATCTATCTATCTATCTATCTATCTATCTATCTATCCTTGCACTTTAGTTCAATTTACCATAAAATGTTCCCCATTCTTTATTATCTGCTAAGCTTTGCTTTGGGATATCTCTTTTGACGTAATGGTTAACAAGTTTGGCTAGGAGACTATTATTTGAGTTAAATTCCTTGTCGGTCTCGCCTTTCCAAACTCAGCAAATCTGAGTAAATGACTAAATTAAGGTAAACACAAGTTCTACGATATCGCGATTGATATTTTGGGTTGAGCGCTATTTTTCTATACAATGTAGGGCTATCTGGTGACCGAAAGTATACCCTTTTTTTCCATTAAGATATACATTTGATATACAGTAAAACGTCAAGTGGACGAAGCAAAGCAATAAATAAATAAATAAATAAATAAATAAATAAGAACCAAAGGTCTTTTTTCTTATCAGAACAATAGTAATTTGAGCCTTTTTCATCTGAGCAAAAGATTAAATTGAGCTTTTTCTGTAAGAAAAAAAATAAAGAATTTGAACCTTTTCCATCTGAAAAAGAGAGTAATTTGAGCTTTTTTTTTTTTTTAACCAGAAAAGAGTAATTTGAGTCTTTTTCAGTAGAAAAAAAAGTAATTCAAGCATTTTCCATCAGGATCATTTGACTCATATTTATCTGTTTTTAATAATTTGAATTTTGCGATCTAATGATACGACTTTGATTTTTTTGAGGACATTGATTTTCTTTTAAGATATTTTAAAAATACTACTATTATCAAAAAACAAAAGTTATGTCAAAGATCTTTTGGTTTATATTTTACTCGTTCGAAATATCGTATTTAGAGTATCTATAACCAAGTTGATAACTTATCACTTCGACTGGTTTTTTTACTAAGGCTAGAGAGTCCAGTTCGGGGTCTATAGCAGTAGAAAATATGTTGCTATCTTTGGCTGCATCGCGTGTTTGAGGATTTGGTTAGCAGACCATTACTAGGGAGTTTGACCCTCACTAGGTGTCCCATTTTTCTGGCCTTGCTCTGAACTTAGTATATGACGACTCTATTGCAAAACAATCAGCGTGATTGGCCGAGGGTGATAATGTTTAAAGCTAAATATATGTATTTACTCAATTCTTTCGACACAGAGTAGAAGCGAAACAAGATCGATTTTTAAGGGGAGTACAGCTGGTTTGAATTCAGAGTTTTCCTTCTTCTAGACTGGTTGCCGTACCAATTTTAAAGAGGCCAGTCTGCCCTCCTATTTGATTGGCGGCGGGAGTGGAGTAGGGATTCATGCCTTTCGCAAAAGTATTAACACGAAATGTAACAATAGGAGTCCCGTCGACGATTTGAATTTGGATTGCCATGTCCATTACGTAATATATATATATATATATATATATATATATATATATATATATATATATATAATTTTAAAATTGTGTATCCATCTGAAGATGGTGCTATTAAAACACGAAAAACTGAGTAATGGATCAATGATACAACGAAAGTTTAAAAAATTTTACATCTTAGACTCTACTTTAATAAACGTATTGAAATCCCCCTTTTTTTATCTATCTATCTATCTATCTATCTATCTATCTATCTATCTACAGTGGGGGGAGGGGTGAACAAATATTCGTACACATACACATTTTTAATTTTTTGTATTTCCAACTCATGAATTAGCATACTTTTCATATAATTAACTGTACACAGATGCATAATAAGTAAATATGTATAGAAAACAGAAAAAATGATTTAATAGAAATAAATCCTATTTATTTATTTAAATGGGTGAAAAAGTATTCGTACAATACAAAAAAGAATATAGAATCTTCATTTAATACTTTGTAGAATAGCAATTATTTCCTTTTACAACAACCAATATCTTCCAGCAGTTCTCAATTAATCATTTGCAAATTTTAGTTGGTATTTTGATTCAATCTTCTTCGCAAATGGTCTTCAGATCCAGGATGTTTGTTGGAGCTCTCAATTGGATTTGAATTTTCAAATGACGGCACAGGTTCTCGCTTGGGGAGTGACTTGGTCATTTTAGGATATTTGAATTATTTTCAACAAGCCATTTCTTCGTAGATTTTGCAGTGTGCTTTGGGTCATTATCTTGTTGGCATAGCCTGTTGTTCTGATTACCTATAGCTTGGCAGAGAGTAAATAAACAAAGAAAGGATCTGGGATCTTGAATGCATATTTTCATACGAGCATTCCTAGTATGCTTTACAGAGACTTCATAAAATAAAACAGCGGTAGTTGATTTCATTAAAAAAAATGCCTATTGACTGATTTCGCCCTTCCAGCAGATCAGAGTTGAAGCAAAGGAAAACAAAAAACTAAAATACCTGGATCTTGCTAAAGCTTCAATTAAAAAAAAAGGTTAAATAATAAAGGCAAAACTATTGACATTGATTTTGTTATTCGATTTGTTTGGTTTGGTTTGGTTTGGTTTTATGGCACATCAATCATCATAGGTTATTTAATAACCAATGCATTTTTATACATATAAACAGTTCTATTTCAAACAATTCAGTTTAGCATAAGTACAAAGTTTAGTTTAGTATGGACCTGGGAGCAATGGCAATAAAGGAGTACTCTGTATTCCTCAAAGCTCCAGCCTTACTGGAGCCTCACCATCAGATTGTTTAGTGTTATAACAGGACACTCGTCAGGGGAAGTCTTACCCCTCTGCAGAGAAGCAGTCAGTATATTCTGCAGCCCTACCCAACTGGGCCATTTGTTATTCGTTTATAGTGGTTGTTAGTAGTCATTTTCCTAGATTGGTTGTCCACAAAAGCTTGAGAGTCCAGTTCACCTTATATCTGTGATAGAAGAAAATGAGAATAATAGTTGGGGCTTTGAGATACAAATGGACCTTCCCATCCAGGACACAAGACCACGTAGAGTTTTTGTAATTAAATAAAAAGAACTTGCCAATTAGAAGATTTTGTCTTTCCATCAGATTAAAGTATATATTTATTTACATCAACCTGCCACTATTGGCTGGATGTGACACAAAGCCAATTTTTAAGCGGAGTAGAGCTGGTTTGAATTCAAAATTTTCATTCTCCTAGACTGGCTTCCAAACAAGAGCAAAAGAACCCAGTCTTCTCTACTATTTATCCATAGCTAGAAGAAGAAAGATTCGTGCCTTTCAAGGGTATTAGTGAAAAGTGAAACGCAAACAGCCTCGTCCACGATTTGAACTTGAATCACCGGTTCCATTTTCTACGATGATAACCGTTACACTAAGTGGGCCACTATAGTTTTGTAAAGTAATTTTAATTTGATAAAAGTTTTGTAAAATATTCATTTATATATCCAGCTCCTCAGACACTGACATGATTTAATATGGTCAAATTTTTAGCGGTTTTCCTTCTCTTAGACTGGTGGTTTAACCAAGGCTGAAGAACCCAGTTTGCCCAACTATTTATCCATAGCTTGGGAGAGAAGAGAAGAATTCATGCCTTTCCCAAGAACGTTAAGTGTGAATTGAAATACTAATAGCCACGTCCAGGATTTGAACTCGGGTAGTTGCAACGCCAAGTACGCCGCCATGGTTTTGTAAAGTAATTTTAGTTAAATAAAAAACATTCTGCTGATTGGGTTAATTGTGAACAAGTGAGACCGCTGTTAGGGATTCCAGGGTTAGGGATTCCACGGTTGGTGCGGTCTAAATGTATTGGCATTTTTCTCTTCACCTGTCATGAAGAATCTAATTTGTTACAATTTTTTGTTTTTGTTTTTGTTTACAGATGAAAGGATTCTACCTTCGATGAAGGCTCGATCACTAATTTTTGACGTGAAAAACCGATCAGAAACTCTTGAAAAATGTCTGCTGGTCTTTCACCAAGTCGGTCACAGTCCATTCGGAAGACTTTTGTCGAAAAGAATGTGAGTCAACTTAAAATGGTAAGTAGACGTTTGCCGTTCTTTTTTCTTCTCTCTCTCTCTCTCTCTCTCTCTCTCTCTCTCTCTCTCTCTCTCTCTCTCTTGGTTGGTTGTTTTGTTTTACGGTGTATCAGACATTTTCGGGTCAATTAACGCCGAATCAAATTTCAAAGAATTCAATTTTGTATAAGTATAGTTTTTGGTTTAAAAATAATTAAACGTCAAAACAGTTCAGTTAAATGTCAAAAAGGTTCTATTCAAAACAATTCAGTTTAGCATAAGTACAGTTTAGTTACATTTGACCCATAGATAGGACGCTGTCAAATGCTACCACTCCTGGCCAGAGTAGACCTGGGAGCGATGGCAATGAAGGGGTACTCTACTTCTAGCATTACTGGAACCTCCCCATTAAATTTTTTAGTGTCATAACAGGACACGTTGGGGTGGGGTTACCTCTCTGCAGAGAAGTATATATATATATATATACTGCTGGGGGATCATTCAACAAAAGGATATGCTACGTCACTGGTACATTTTATATCGCCTTTCTCATAGCATATCGACTCCTGACGTCACCAGTTCTTTTTATATCCACTTTCTTATAGCATATCGATTCCTGATGATGAACTAAAGACGAAAGTTGTTGACAAAAAATATTCTTATTTGTTTTATCTCTTTTGTTCATCTTCCCATATCTCTAAATGTAAAGAAGTCGCGTCTATTTTGGTATGAAAAAAGATGTCTTTGAACATTAAAACTGCCCATTCACTTTAATATGTTTATAATTAGGAAAAGTACAAAATTCAGTTTTTTTAATGATATAATTCAATAAGTAAAAATTAGTTGATTTTTGGAATTTTCTCAGTTTTTTGTGAGTAAGTATGAAAGAAAAAAAAAAAGAAGAAAAGGGAACTCTTCAGTTGTTTTGAAGCCAATTATGTTTAAAAATCACACGGATTTGATCGGGGAAATTTCAATTCATTTAGATTTAATGCTTTTTCTAAAATTATTTTGTAATTTAGTACTTACGTTAAAAAAAATTCTAAAGTTTTTGGAGAACTAAAAAAAAAAAAAAAATCATAAAAATGTTTCAAAGCAAAAAGTACGTTTTTTAAACGCTTTTTTTAAAAATACAAACAACAGCAACGATAACAACAACAATAACAACAACAAAGACATTGTAATACGGAAAATTTTACATTTTTCATATCGCACTGCCAGCACGGATCTCCCTGACCCTATCTCGCTATCTGTCTCTATCGTTCATCGTTCCCTGGAGGTTTTCAAGGCCATGCCCTGTATCTGCACAGAGCTGTTGTATATAGGTAATAGCTAGTCGTCCTGCCTTTACTCATCCATGTGTGGGGATCCACAGGAGTATGTCGCTTATGAGTTCGTCCTTACTTCTCTAGCAGTGTCCCGCATATCCGGTTTGTCTAACTTTGATAGTTTTTCATGATGGGTGGTAGGTGGCCGTAGAGCTGCTGCTTTGTCGGGTGTTGCCTCTAGGACTTATTCAATATTGCTCGTAACATTATTGTGTAATTGCCATCAAGCTTTTTCTCCATACGTTTAGTTAGCGTCCATGTAGTGCATCCATACAGCGGCATCGACACGACCGCTGCTAGGAAAAAACTGCGATTTATTTTATCGGTCAGGTCTGACTTCCATATGACTGATAACCTATCGATAGCTGTTCATGCCTTTGCTAGTCGCGTGTTGATGTCTGTCTCAGTTGATGAAACATTGCTTCCAAGGTAGGTAAACTTGTGTACTAGATTCAGAGAGATACCGTTTAGTGTGGAGATGTCGCCTCTTTGATTAAATCACATGTATTCTGTCTTGTGTGCGTTGACATGGATGCCTATGCCAGCAGTTGCTTGTTTCAGACGATGTAGCAGGATTTCGACTTGGGTGGGTGTATTTGCCAGAAGCGCTATGTCATCGGCGTAGTCCGTGTCTGTAATTGTTTGTGCAGGTTATCTTCTGCTTCTTTCTTTGCCAGCTTGAAACCATTATATTTCATCATATTAATCGACGTTCTAAGCACGTAGTCTTAGCAGATGATAAACAGGTATGGGGCTAATGTGTCTCCTTGGAGCACATTTGCTACAATGTCGAAGTAGCCCTTGTCTCTATCCGGAAAAAAGTTTTTGAGAGTAAAAAAGAAAAAAAAAAATAACCGAAGGTATTGTTTATCGATAACTAAAAAACTGATTTTTAAAACGAATATTTTTCATGTGTCTTAGAACAAAATATGTTAGTTTTTAATCAATGTTATTCAAAAACTTTTTTTAAAACTAAGAAAGAAATTAACTATTTATAGAATAAACGATTACTTTTCAATTCTATTAATATGTGAAATTTTCCACATAAAAATAAGAACACATTTTTAATTCTTAAATTCTTTTTATTGTTACATTGTTATAGGGTAAAAATAGAAAATAAATTAAATGAATACATTTTTATCACTGCAACTCAACAGGCAATTTAGAACGGAATTTAACTTTTTGTCATATTTAAAAACAAGCCTTTAGAAATTTAAAGAATATAATATGTTTCAAATCAATCCCGAGTTTAGAGTTACGTCTTTTAAAAAATAATACTTTAAAGGTAAACGAAGCAAAAATCCCTAAAACAAAAGCATATTGTAATACGTGAATTCTTAGATTATTTTATCGTTAAATTTTTAGAGGGTAAATAAAAAATTGAATCAAAAATGCTTTTTCAAAAATTATCAACTAAAATTATTCTGTTACTGAATAGAGAAAATAATATAATCATAATTATGTTGGTAGAATTTATCCGACGTTATTTTGAAATCATAAAAGCAAAGTAACTCACAGTCGTTTATAATTCGTGGATTAGTAAAAGACAAAGTGTAAATATGCATTTTAATGTTGAAAGGAATTCAAATAACGTCGGATAAATTCTACCAACATGATTACATTATTTTCTCGGTTCAGTTCTTAAAGTTAATTCTCTTTTTAGGTTAATTTCATATGCAGCCATGAATGGGTTATTTTTTTTTCTTTTTTGTTTGTTAACATTACTTCGGCCTGTTAGAAGTCAGCCTGTTAATGTAACACGCGAGGCTGTATTTACCACTTTATCTATTCTAGCACTGTTTGATTCCCTACTGAGAGCATATTCTATTTAGGCTTGTGAGCTTATTTACAACTTAAAAAATTCCCGTAAGACAAAGTTTAATCACGATTAGTCCAAAGAATTTATATTTATTTCTAGAAGCAGAAAACATGATTTTCATGTTTTATGTATATTATGCAGTGGTGTGGTGGGAATTAACTATAAAAGGAAAAGTGTAGTTTATCAACACATCTCTACAAATAACATAATAAATACTCCTTTTCGTGCCCAAGTCTTGTTATTGTTTAAATTTGTGAATGGCCAACTTAATCTATATATCCAAGTTTGTTCATTCTCTCTTGCCACACACACACACACACACACACACACACACACACACATATATATATATATATATTTACCCAACCCAAGTAGGGTGCGACATATGGTAAATTTTTAAACGGAGTTAAACAGGTTTGAATTCTGAATTTTCCTTCTAGATCGGTTACCATACCAAGGTTATAGAGCCTAGTCTGCCGTACTATATACTCATTTCTGGAAGGAGAATAGTTGGATTTATATTTTTCGCAAAGGTATTAGCGCTATGTGAAATGCAAACAGCCTCGTCGAGGATTTGAACATTGGTTACCATGTCCTTTTCTCCCGACGATAACAATTATATATATATATATATAACATTATATTCAGAGGATGTATTTATTTATATAAGAATAATAATTGCCAATTTCTGACATTTCGGTTATTTTAAACCATCAACAGGGTGATGTTATTGGGTTATGTTGTTTCCATCCGAGGAATTATTTTGTAATGAAAAAATTAAATGAAAAAAAAAAGAGAAAATTCTTGGCATTATATTATCGTTAATATTCTGTTTTAAGATATATGCGACGTACTTGCAGTAAATACGTTAACTTTTTTAAAAAATAAAATAAAGTAAAATAAATATTAAAAATTTTTCGAACTCAGATATTACGTCACATATATTTTGAAACAGAATGCTGTTAATGGTAATTGAACGATTAGAATTCTTTAATTTTTTTCATTTCATTTCCATTTTTATCTCTCTCTCATATATATATATATATATATATATATATATATATCGGGTGATTAAAAAGTAACTGCCTATTTTGAAATTCTTGTAATTTATTTCTTAACTAGAATTTTTACATGAATTATAAGTAGTTTACCGGCTCATTGGCCTAATGAGTAGAGTGTTCGGCAATGGTCCGGGAGACCTGGGTTCAATCCCAGGTCGAGTCATACCTAAAACTCAAAAGTGGTACTTGATGCCGCCTTGCTTAACACTCAGTATTCTAACGTAGGGGCCAAGGGTAAAAGGGAGCAACCCAGAGAAAGGAGTAGGGCCTTCCCCTACACCTCAGCTAATGAAAAGGGAGCCTTCGGTTCACCCTCGACTAAGGTCGCCAACTTTTTATGAATATTTTAAAATAGAGTTACTTTTCAATCACTCTCTCTCTCTCTCTCTCTCTCTCTCTGTCTCTCTCTCTCTCTCTGTATATATATATATATATATATACCAAATTGTTCATCTATCTATCTATCTATCTATCTATGTTTGTTGTTCCTTATCAATGTTTGTAAATTCTTTATTATCTTTTGCTACCTGTCGGGCTCTTTTATTTTTATCATTTTTATTTTATTTTTTTACTTGAGGTGGAATGAATATGAATTTGTTTTGATTAGTATATGACTCGTTATTCATGACTGAACTTAAAAGTTGGCCGCTACGTGTTGGAACCCAAATACCTGGTCACTCACCGTATCGTATAAAAAGTAACCAATCATTTTCTATCACCCTCCCAGTCAAATAAAATCATTACCATATTAATAGTAAATTTCCGTTCGTCGAATGAATAAAAACTTCAAAGCGTGCTACTACTTACCGATTCAGGCAAGTGATGATCAACCACCATAGAAAATTCCTTACCCTTTGTTTATTGATCTTGTTTACTGAATAGAGCGTCAACTTTTACTACAGTTGGCAGGTTCTGACATATATTTATAGTCCGGTAATTAATTTATTACATACACACACACACATATATATATATGTATATCAGCACGTGCGTTAAATTAATGACTAATTCAATCTTTAAAAATGTCAGTATATGTATTCCCCCTCTCCCACCATCACGAGCAGGATGTGACACAAGGTCAATTTTTAAGTGGAGTTTAACACGGTTAAATTTAGGGTTTTCCTTCTCCTAGATTGGTTGATATACGAAGGTTAAATTGCTCAGTCTTCCCTACTATTTATCCGTAGATGGAGAGAGAATAGTGGGATGCATACCTTTCTCAAAGCTATTAATGCTATGTGAATTGCCAACAACCTCGTCACAGATTTGAACTCGGGTTATCGTTGTGATGCTATGAGTGTGTGTTGCGCTGCGGGCCACTTATGGGCTGGTCTGTCGCCGGTGAGCCTGTTCGTTCAGACTCTCCGCGCCATGTCGTTTTGTTAGATCCACAGGAAAAGTCGACGAAGAGATCGTGGAAGAGTTGGTTCTGATTTCTCTCAGTTGTTGCTGGTTAGTAGTGAATCAAATTCACTGGTTCTCTCAACTCCTTCAATAACTCAGAATCTCTTGTTAACAGGTGTAACTAAAACAAAACCTTTATTTATGATGATGATGATCATCATGTCATGCTGCCAGCATAGATCTCCTTGACCCCATCTTGCCTCCCGTCTCTATCGTCCATTGCTCCCAGTAGGTCTTCAAGGCTATGTCCTGTATCGGCACAGAGCTGTTGCATATACGTTCAAGCTGGTCGTCCAGCCTTTGGTCGACCATGTGAAGGGGTCCACAGAAGTATGTTACTTATGAGTTCGTCCTTACTTCTCCAGAAGTGTCCTGCATGTCTGGTTCGTCAAATTGATAGTTTTCGTGATGGGTAGTTGGTAGCTGTAGAGCTGCTGCTTTGTCGAGTGTTGCCTCCGGGACTTGTTCAATATTGCTCACAGCATTCGCGTGTAACTGTCGTCAAGCCTTTTCTCCATACGTTTAGTTAGCGTTCATGTAGTTCATCCATACAGCAGTATCAACACGACCGCTGCTTGGAAAAAACTGCGATTTATTTTATCGGTCAGGTCTGACTTCCATATGACCGATAGCTTATCAATAGTTGTCTATGCCTTTGAGAGTCGCGTGTTAATGTCTGTCCCGGTTGAAGAGACACTTCTTCCTTGGTAGGTGAACTTGTCTACTAGTTTAAGAGAACTACTGTTTAATGTGGAGATGTCGCCTCTTTGATTAAAGCACATGTATTCTGTCTTGTGTGCGTTGACATGGAGGCCTATGCCAGCAGTTGCTTGTTTCAGACGATGTAGCAGGATTTCGACTTGGGTGGGTGTATTTGCCAGAAGCGCTATGTCAACGGCGTAGTCCGTGTCTGTAATTTAAAATCATGTATACATAACAAAGGATGTCTATTTCAAGGCTGGGATCTCCCAAACTCAGGTATACTTTAGTTCGTTTAATTCCGTGATTTTGTTCGTTTAGATATGTGCTAATAATTCGTTTATTTTTTCGTTTCTACAATGGTTGTTGTCCTTTCTTTGTTTCTTATCGATGGTAATCTTTATTCCTTGCGAGTTTTTTACACCATTTTAAACTGTGATCTTTCTTTGGAGTCAGAGTGAGAACAAGTTTCCTCGGGTCTCCAGGACTCTTCTGAGTACTCTAGCCGATTTTTACTGTGTTGTGGTCTGGATTATATTTATTCTTCCTCGGATTTCCAATTCCTCCAGTTTCCTTTCCAAGCTCTTTGAGGACCGTTCCAAGCGTTTCAATTGATATCACTTCATGTTCCACAGTTCTCTGGCAAGGTCTAAGTATTTGTCAATCTTTTCACTTTCTCTTATTTTCGCTCTGTGGTCTGCTAGAATTGCAAAATCCACAAGATGACAAGTTCTTTCCTTCTTGTTAATTAACACTAAATCTGGTCTTTTGGCCGGGATTGGGTGATCCGTTTATATTGCAAAGTCTTAAAAAATCTTATGCATCTAGTTTTTTTGTGATGGTTTCTGGTTTTTCTATATACTATTTGTTAGTATGACTTCTCGAAGAAAATTCTGGTTGAATGGTCAAGTTCACGATTTTGAGTGGCGAAGCCGGCGACAAATGATTTAGTCTTCTAGCGACGGAACCTACGTTCGATCTGGTTCTTCCACTTTCGGTGTCTTCTTTTATGGGGGTCCAAACCCCCGACTGCACAGTTCCGATTGGCTAGCCAATGAAAACCCTGGACCTATGGCCTCGTATCTTAATCATCGGAGAGGAGAAGAAAAAGCCCCCGGGGTCCACATATGATTGGTATGCCAATTAAAACTATGGCCTTGTTTTGCAAATCTCGAGGAGGGAGTCAAAGCTCCACCCTTCTTTTCTTTGATAGTTGAGCCAATCAATAATATTCCATTATTGTATTATGGCCTTGTCAAGCTTCAATCATTCTAATCCTGGCTCAACCCTGACCTTTCAAACGAATCATTTCCGTACACCTAAAATCAAAATGAAAACAATGACCTTTACAAAATTGTTATATTTTAATAAGACAAGCTAAATGACCCCGAAATTGTATCGAGGACAATTTCAACTATTTGATAATTCTTATGACGATTCAGCTTTTTTTAATACATTACCTAATCAAAAGTAATGAGATTACCTTTTATAAGTTATCTCCGTAATTAATTTGATATTTAATTTAATATCTCCCGTTAACCTTTGACATTATTTATAGTGTTATATTCCTCCCTTAACCTTCCTGTCATTTACCAATTTGGTAAATGACGAATTTTAAGAATTCTTACAATTATAAATCAACAACTGTTTTACCGTGTCCCTTTCCTATGAAGGTAACCACGTGTGCCTCCTCAGCATAAAGATTTGGTTTGGTTTTTTTGTTTAATGGCATATTAGCCTTTGTAAGTTATTTAATGCCAAAGCCATTCTCCCAGATGAACAGTAATGGTACTATTGAACCCATAGCTGGGATGATAAGGGGGTTCATACCTTTCCCAAGGGTATTTGCCGGAAATGGAACGTAACAGCGCGACTGGAGTACGAACTCGCTTACTACGATTCCGCAGTCCAGCGCATTAACCACGACAAATAAAAATAAAAAAAATGAGAAAGAGGACTTACCAACGTTAAGGATTGCGTAGATGCAACAATTCAAGGACTCGAGGAATATACAAAAAGAGCAAAGAAAGACTAATTACAGTGGCCAATAACAGCAATATCAACAGAAACAACTTAAGGACAAAGAAAGCAACAAAATAACTGGGGAGACCAACACCTGAAACCTAAAGAAAGAAACTGAATCTCTTTTGAGAGCACAAAATAACGCTATAAGGAGCAATCATATCAAAGAAAATTTGATAACACGCAATTGAATAGCAAGTGTAGGATATGTTGTGACAGAGGTGACACGGTTAATCATATAATAAGCGAATGCAGCATGATTGGGCAGGAAAGGTGCAAGCGAATGGGAATTGTGCCAGCGATTGAAATATAAACATACTAACAAATAGTATATAGAAAAACCAGAAACCGTCACAAAAATCTAGATGCATAAGATTTTCTAAGACTTTGCAATACAAACGGATCACCCAATCCCGGCCAAAAGACCAGATTTAGTGTTAATTAACAAGAAGGAAAGAACTTGTCATCTTGTGGATTTTGCAATTCTAGCAGACCACAGAGCGAAAATAAGAGAAAGTGAAAAGATTGACAAATACTTAGACCTTGCCAGAGAACTGTGGAACATGAAGTGATATCAATTGAAACGCTTGGAACGGTCCTCAAAGAGCTTGGAAAGGAAACTGGAGGAATTGGAAATCCGAGGAAGAATAAAGATAATCCAGACCACAACACAGTAAAAATCGGCTAGAGTACTCAGAAGAGTCCTGGAGACCCGAGGAAACTTGTTCTCACTCTGACTCCAAAGAAAGATCACAGTTTAAAATGGTGTGAAAAACTCGCAAGGAATAAAGATTACCATCGATAAGAAACAAAGAAAGGACAACAACCATTGTAGAAACGAAAAAAATAAACGAATTATTAGCACATATCTAAACGAACAAAATCACGGAATTAAATGAACTAATCTATACAGGGGCGAAAGAAGTCTGCGAAAAAAATCGGTGTTTCTCAAAAAGCACGAACAAAAACTCAAAACCCGGATAGGAAATTCGACTAGAAACACTAATAAAAAATCTACAACAAACGAAAATAATAAAACAGAGGAAGAGCACTGGAACAGATTGGAACGAAAAGAGAAAAGAAACACAACAATTAAAACAAAAGATACAACTCGAGGTAATAAACCAGAAACTGACACAAGAAGGAAACTAAAAAGATATCGAGACAGAATAAAACAATACAGACAAAATGGGACATTCTTAAACCAAAAAAATTCTACCAGAAAATCGGGGGTGAATGCACCAATACATACCAATAACCGGATGATAAAGAAACAAAACAATTTTGGAGCAAAATATGGGAACGATGTGAACATAATAGAAAATCCGAATGGATGAGCAACATGAGAAAAGAGTTAGAAAGACTCGAAGAAGTACCGGAGGCGAAAATACACATCGAATCCTTCAGAGCAACACTCAAAAAAGTACCAAACTGGAAAAACGCCAGGCCATGATAGCATTCATGGATAATGCTTTAAAAAATTCTCTTCCATCCTTGACAGTCTAGCAATCGAAGTGAATAGATGCCTACAAGAAACAGATATACCCGAATAGATGACAAAAGAAAAGACCACCCTAAAAAAGAAACCACCCCAAACAACTACAGACCCTACCAATGATGTGGAAAATACCAACGGTACAAATTAGGGAAGATATTCATGATTCGTTTATAACCCGCGGACTGTTCCCCGAGAAACAGAATGGGTGCTGCAAGTGAACTAGAGGTGCACGAGAGCTACAATACATTGATCTACCCATTCTCAAGGACAGCAAAACGAGACGGAATAATCTAGTTATGTCATGGATTAACTACAAAAAAGCATATAAAATGGTCCTGCAAAGCTGGATAATAGACTGTCTAAAAATGAACAAGATATTCGGTGGTCATAATGTTTATCAAAAATACTATGCAAAACGAGGGTGAAACTGACAACAGGTCGAAAAAGCTTAACTGAGATGAAAATCCAGAGAGGGATCTTCCAGGGAGATGCGCTATCACATTATTATTTCTAATAGCGATGATGCCAATTAGTTACATATTTAGGAAATCAATAGGCGCATACAAGCTTCATAAATTACAGGGGAAAAATCAACCCCCTCATGAACATGGACAATATCATATTGTTTGCGAAAAATGTAAAAGAATTGGAAACCCTAATACAGGCAGTGAGGATATACGATCAAGATATAGAGATGGAATATGGCATAGAAAAATGTGCCATGCTTATAATGAAAAGCGGAAAATGACAATTGACAGAAGGAATAGAACTATCAAATCAAGGAAAAATCAGAACGCTCAGAGAAAAAGAAACTTATAAATACTTAGAAATATCAGAAGCGGACGCCATCAAACATGCAGAGATGAAAGAAAAAATTAAAAAAAAAGAATCCCTCCAGTGAACGAGAAAACTATTCGAAACCAAATTATGTCGTAGAAATTTTATCCTATATATATATACACACACACACGTATACATATCAGCAGGACTGTTATATAAATGCGGAAGGATTTTTTTTATATGATCAATTTTCGTTTTGTATATCTTATCTTTCGGTTTAGTTAGGCTGAGAACCTTTCGTCTTAGTGCATGGGTTAGGTGCACACATTGAGCACAGGTGTTCATGCGCGCGCGGGGAGGATGTGACAATCACAGATGTTACAATAAAAAAACCCAGATAGGAAATGTGACTGGGGATGTGAATGACGTCATACCCGGAAGCGATGGGCTGAGGATTTGGGGATTTGAAAAAAAGCAGTTAGTTGAGTTTTAAACTTACACGGGGCGAGTTGATTTTCGGAGCTCGCCGAGACGAGACCAATTGGGTCTACGGGATGCCTGCGCGTTGTGAGTTGAGAGCTGACGATGTACGAACAGTCAGCATCGTAAGAAATTGTGTGTGTGTGTGTGTGTCTCTCTCTCCTCATGTCGGAAAACCTTAAACTCAAAAAGGTAAATAAAAGTTTCGTACTTGAACCGTCAGAGTGTTTCGAGTGTTTCGCAGATTCCTATGCATAATGAACGTTTTCGTATGTTCTACATACCTGTATGTATATGTAAATTTCACATATTAATATCTGGCTATGTTACAGGACTAATCCACGTTTTAACTCTTTTTGTTTCAACGACGAACACTCGTACACAGAGATATGTTCGAACAACGCACACTTACATTCGCATAATAGTGGTAATATACACACCCTCAAACACAAATAGGAGGAGGGCGTCCTCGTGGTGTAATGGTTAAAGCGATGGACTGCGGAATCGTAGTAAGCGATTTCGAACTGCAGTCGCGCTATTACGTTCACATTCGGATAAATACCCTTGAGAAAGGTATGAACCCCCTTATCCTCCCAACTACGGGTTAAATACTCTTCTTCTAGAAGGATGACTTTGGCATTAAATAATCTACAAAGGTTGATATGCCATTAAACAAACCAAACCAAGCAAACGCAAATACCTAATAAACATATTCGCACATTTTATACGTTATCTTACTTTACCTGGTTTTGTATTATAAAAGAATATTTGTCTTAACCTTCACGTCATTGTTATTTATCTAATCTTTTGTCAATCACACTTAATTTAGGAATCTTTAATGTCACTGGGGGGTGTCTCCTCGTGGTGTTATGGTTAACGCGCTGGACGGCGGAGTCGTAGTCAAGCGATTTCGAAATTCAGTTGCACTATTACGTTCACTTTCGGACAAATACCCTTGGAAAAGGTATGAACCTCATTATCCTCCTACCTAATGGGTTAAATAGTATCACTGGCGTTCTTCTAGAAGGATGGCTTTGGCATTAAATAACCCACGAAGATTGATATGCCCACAAACAAAGTAACCAAACCAAACTTTAATGTCACCCTCCCCAATAGATATTCGAAAAGATTTTTTGCTTGTTAGAATATTTATGGTCAGTATTTTCTATAAAGAACCAACGCATATAAAAACCATAAAAAAGTAATTACAGCTATTTGAACCGATTTTGAGCTTTTCAATATAGTTTTAGTATATGTACCAGCGAAGCTTGTACTCAAATACTTATAACCAGAACTTTCAATAAAGTGTCAATGCACGGTGTTACAGCTTTATTTTCCTTTTAGTAAAAATACGAAAAGAGAAGCATATAGCCCCGAGCTGTGTTACGTCTGTCTCAACATAAACTGAGTTTGTATTTTAATGCTGAATAACGGGGAAATTTTCCTGTTTACCTCAAATTTTGTCAATGATCGGCGCATGGAAGAACAAATGAAAACTAGACACTCCAATAGCAACTTAACAAAAGACAAATGAATGACATTGAGCGTTCTTTTCAAATGGGAATTTAATACATGAACAACAGTAGAAAGAACGAATAGAACAAATGGGGAGGGAATAATATATACATGTGTGTCTATGTTAATGCAACATAAAATTCACAGAGTTTATAAAGCAATTGAGAAGAAAGAAAAAAAAGAGGGAGTATAGTTCAGATACACTTGTCTGTAAAGAAATGCAATATTTCTTTTACTGTAAATTTTTATAAAGATCCTTGAAGTTTTATCTTGGATGAACTGATCTGAGATCAACAAGACATTTTTGTTTTTTGTTTTTTGATAACTCCGATTTCCTGCAACTACAATTTATTGAAGGGGAAAGCTGTCAGCGTTTCCACTCGTCTGATGCATTAACCGCCATCCGTCTACATATATAAATATCTGTGAAACAATTATATATAACAACATAAAAGCAATAAAAAAGTAATTATAGATATTCGAACAGATTTTGTGCTTGTTCACATACTTATGAACAGTACTTTCTATAAAGAGTCAATGCATATAAAAGCTATTGAAAAAGTCAGTTATTATTAATATTTGAACAGGTTTTGTGCTTGTTCAAATACTTATACGCACTACTTTATATAAAGAGGCAATGTATATAAAATCTATAGAAAAAGTCATTATAGATATTCAAATTGGTTTTGTGCTTGTTCAAATACCTATGAGCAGTACTTTCTATAAAGAGGCAATGCATATAAAAGCTATAGAAAAAGTCAGTCATTATTGATATTTGAACAGGTTTTGTGCTTGTTCAAATACTTATGAACAGTACTTTTTATAAGAGGCAATGTCAATAAATGCGGTACGAAAAGTCATTATAGATATTTGAACAGGTCTTGTGCTTGTTCAAATATTTATAAGCAATACGTTCTATAAAGAGGCAACGCGCATAAAGAACTTCTAAAAAGTATTGAAACAGATTTTGTGCCAGTCTTTATTGCTTGGGTCACGAATAAAACTTATTAAGATTCGGGTAGTCAACATAAGAACAGTCTCTGGTCCAATCTGTTTCATAGGCCCCAGCGGTCAGATTCTCATCGGAATAAATGTTAGCATCTGTAAAGGTTGGCAATGAGTATAACAGCTATTTGCTACTCGTGCCTTGGTTGGTCCCATACACACACTCACAAATACACACAAACAAACACATGAATGCTAAATATAGATATGAACTAAGAGCAGCTTTTCTTGGATTCCATGATCAGACCATACGACCCGAAAACTCAATGGGTTCCCGTTGTAGCACTGGTCTATGATATTCATGCCCCTATTTAGGAGGTTGTACCAAAAATATGACGAATTAAAACTGTTTAATAATGTGCAAACAAATGAAATTCTACTTATTGAAAATTTTACCTACTAAGTATTTGTTTAGAAATTTTTCGTTGAATGTATATACATATAGACATAATTTGGCGTTAAATAACCTACAAAGGTTGATATACCATAAAATCCAACCAACCAACCTATTTAGGAAGGACTGAAGGATACTAATTTGCCCGATGAAACGAAATAACATTCAATACGAATGCAAACACAACGAAATTATTATTCATTACGGATTGGGACGGAAGTTGCTTTATTATAGGCATGCCACAAATCGTGGAGGCGTGTCCACGTGGAGTAATGTTTAAAGCGCTGGACTGCAGAATCGTTCGAACTCCAGTCACGCTATTACATTCATTTTCTGTACAAATACCTTTGGGAAAGGTATGATCCTCCATATCCCTTCCTGATATGGGTTAAATAGTACCACTTCTGTTCTTCTAGGAGAATGGATTTGGCATTAAATAACCTACGAAGGTTGATATGCTATTAAACAAAGAAACCAAACTAAAACGTGGGCTTTTTAGGGCGCGAATTTCAACAATTAAATTTCAAACATAAATTAATAAAGTAAAAATACTCTTAATATTTTATATTTTTTCCAGCTTATCCTCTGGGACTGTAGAATATGTCAGCTGCACCCCTGCAGAGGGGTAAGACTCCTCACCACACACGCACACACCAACGAGTGTTCGGGTTGTAACACTAAATTACATCTGACGGTGAGGCTCCAGTCCTATAGCTTTGGGGAATGTAGAATACCCCTTCAATAGCTATTACTTCCACGTCCATTCTGACTCAGAGTGGTAGAACTTGATAGAGTCCCATCTATGGGTCACATAAAACTTTGTAATTATTTACTACACTTGCAACCATTTGATTAGGTTCAAACAAATGATTTCTAACTCGTTTATACATAAAATTACCGACAAACTATCCGCTTACAAATCACTCATACATATGTATGTATGTATGTATGTATAAACAGGATTTGGCATAAAATAACCTGCAAGAGTTGATATACCACTAAACCTATCAATTAACCTTTTTTGAAAGAAACAATATTAAATTTCAGTCTGAAAAGAAAAGGAACCCAACTTTCATCGATTATAACGCAAACTATTGCGGCTAATTAGTCAGTTTCTATGTTTTGTTTAAATCACATCAGTAATCTATTGGCTATGACTCATTACGTATAAAGATCAAAAGCGTAATAATTATTTGTGTCTTTTGAGTCTTTCGTTTGTGTTTTATGCCTCCCGTGGGGATAGAAAAATAAAAATAAGATAAATAAGTGTAAGAAGTGCAAAAATTCCCAGAAGCCCCTGACAGGAAGTAGGGGCGTCGCGGAAAAAGGAACCGTCCTAGTGCAAAAGAGAAATTCGACCTCACTTCAGTGATACCCCTCAGACTGAGAGGACGTTTTTCCACTCGGCTGCTAGCAAGGTAACAGACCTTCGCCTATGGGTTGTGACTGCTGCTAGCGAGCCGACAAGCATCATGAAAAGCTCCAATTTGGACTTATCAACTACTGGAGACGACTATTATATTTTAACATCTTGTTTGGGAGACGCAACCATTTCCAATGGTTTCAAGAAGAATTTTCTTCACCCACAGAATGGTTATTGAACTCAGAAATAAAGTTAAAATTCGAAAGGTATTGCCTTCTACCTTTATTCCTTTCTTCCGGCCATAAAAAAACAACAACAACAACAACAAAAAGCAAAAACAAACCAAAAACAAAAACCTCAGAACCCTTACAGTACCTTTGGAACTTAACTAAAAAGGGCAAATACTTTTGGAAAAGAGAGAGAGAGAGAGAGAGAGAGAGAGAGAGAGAGAGAGAGAGAGAGAGAGAGACCAGTACAAAAAACGCCATAATTTACGAAACTCTTTGCTTCGATTTGGCACAAGGCCGAATGAATGGGGCACTCATTGAGACTCAAACTCACTCGTGTAGGTTTGCTAATCTAGCTTGCTAACCATTACACCAACAGAGATGCCCTGTTCAAAGAAATGTATATTAACAATAGTTTTGTAGCAGAAGAAAAAAGTCAAGCATATAATTATCAAAACAGTATATTTATAAAACTTACAGACATCCATACTAAAAATATCTTCCACGTGCAAAATAAAAAGCAAAGTAAAATAAAGACAATAAATGGTCTGTTTTTTTCATTATGTCAGTCACATTTATTTATTAATTTATTCATTTATTCGGAATTATTACATTAAATAACCGATTTCCAAATCAGCGGCAATAAAAAAAAATTATCTGCAGCTGTCAATTCTATAAACATACCCCCTCCCCCAAGAAAAAAACAAAACAACGAAAAGCAAAATAAGGTGAATATATTAAACTAGGCGTAGGCAAACCTTTTGGTATGAGGGCCGCATCACTGGGTTAGTGTCGATTCAAGAGCAAGTGTTCATTTTTTTTTAATCTTTTAGAGGCTTCCACGTGTTACACAGAACAGTGCAGCAGGTCGCATGTGGCCCGCAGGCCGCACTTTGCCCACCCTTGTATTCGACTGTATTCCTAGAAATTAAGAAACTGAAAAAATGCCTAAAAAAAGCAATATTGCACCATCTTTCGACTACCAAACTACCGGAGTTCAATCCCAGATCGAGTCATATCAAAGACTCAAAAAATGGTACTTGATGACGCCTTGCTCAGCACTCAGCACTATAAGGTGAGGATCAATGGGAAAGTGGAGCAATCCAGGGAATGGAGTTGCGCCCTCCCTTACACCTCGGTGTAGTAGCTATTGAAAAGAGGGCCTTCTGGTCACCCTCGACTAAGGTAGCCAACTTTACTTTTTTTACTTTTTATATATATATATATATATATATATATATATATATATATATATATATAGAGAGAGAGAGAGAGAGAGAGAAAAGATCTCACTTAGTATAATTGAAAGCGAACTCTGCTGGCAGACCATTGCTAGCGAGTTCGATTCTCCCTAGTAGTCCCATATGTTTAACCTTGATTCCCTTCCAAATGCTTAATTGTTATAATTGTATTTTCCATGTTACATTGTTTTTTTACTTTTTTTTCTCACAATTTCACTTTTTTTTGTCTATAATCATTTGTTTGCTCATGGTATCAAGTATTCCTATCTAATAAAAATAATTTGCTCACAGCTATATGATTTCAAATATTTTTATCTAATACTAATAATCTATACACAGCTGTATGATATCAAGTAAATATTCCTATTTGATAATATTTGTTTGTTCAGTTATATGGTTTCAAGTATTCCTATCTAACATCAATAATTTGCAAGCAATTATGTAGTTTCAAGTAATTAATAATAATCCTTAATAAACAATTATAGCTTCAAGCAATTATTTTTAATACAAATAATTTCCATACGGTTTTTTAAGTATTTCAATCCAGCATTAATATGACTGTTTAATAAGGATCATTTGTTTGCGCACAGTTATATGGTTTCACATATTCCTATCCAGTATTAATAATTTCAGACTCCTAACAATTAGTAATTTACTGAGCTATTTGCTTAGATGTAGCACAAGGCCGTATGAATGGCACCCAGTGAGACTCGAGCTAACTCGTAAAGTTTTCCAAGTCTAGATTGCTGACCATACACCACCCGAGAGAGAAACCTAACAGGTATTATCGCTCCGGGTTTGCCTGAACTTTAGAATGAAAAGGTACTTTACACTCCCCAAATCTCCAGAACATGAGCCTCACAACCTGGTCCCGTTAAGAATAATACCCAGGACACTCCTTTTGTAAGGGGCTTACCCATCTGCAGAGGATACAGTCGGCGTATTCTAAGCCTCACTGAGAGAGGGCGGGGAGAGCTTTTTAGACAATAGGGGTATAGGTTATTTGGAAGAATATCCCTCTGAAATTAGACTTAGTGAATTGGCGCTTCCCAGGAAAACATAAAAATTGTCCCTTGGCATTTTTCCTAGTAGAGTCACCTTACACCTCGGACAATAAACTCGAACCCTTTTAGGCGAAGGAGGCAGGTACTGTCTGGACTTAGCGTACTAATTGATCGATTGACAGAAACAGAATTAGATAGATAGATATTAATGAACAATGATAATGAACTGACATAGATAGATAGATAGATATGAAAAAGAAAGAAAGAAAGAATACCCATAAATTAAAGAGTAAGAAGAAGATTACCAACTTTGGGCGGAAGGAAAATTACAGAAAGGGATAGAAAAAAAATTAGATAGATAGATAGATAGGAGTCATGCGCATGCGTTAGCATGTAATAAATCGACTGCCATAAGGCTGATGAAATATTATAAATTACATTGGCTGATTGATTGCCTTAAATAATGAGGATAGACAAAACGCGATCGTTGCCCTTGTGATATTTGTTTGTGTCTTGTGGATCTCTTGTTAAAGAGGACAACACGTCTTAACAAGTCACCTTCTCTAGTTCAATACTGTCCACTTTTCTGCCATCTTTGGAAAAGAAATAGTTTGGCAAAAATATTTTTACGCTTTGTCCGAGGAACTTAGAAAACGTTGACTGTATACCCTGCAGTGGGGTACCTTCCACTTCAGAAAAAAAGAGATGTCCTTAGTATCTGATAGTGAAGCATCAGTTCTGAAGTGTGGAGTTCTCTTTTATTGCCATTACTCCTAGTTCCATTCTGACCCAAGGTAGTAATAGAATGAACCTTCTTAACACTCTCAGATAAGGGTTAGATAGTACCTCAACTTTTCTTCAATAAGGACGGCCTTGGTTCTAAATAACCCACGAAGGTTGATATGTCATTAAATAATGAAAGCAAACTAAGGCAAACCAGTAGTACGTTAGGGACCCATCAATGGGTCAAATAGTTTGAAAATTATTTGTATTAGATAGGAATACTTGATACTCGAAAACTATGTAAATTATTTGTATTAAGAATATGTGAGACATTCCTGGAGAAGCAAGGACGAACTCATAAGTGACCTTCTCCCATGAACCCCTTTTCATGGCCGTGCCAGTTTTGCCCGACCAACAAGAACTTACTTACAACAGCTCTGCGCAGACACGGGATGTAGTTTGGAAGAATCTCCGGGAGTGATGGATGATAGCGACGGATGTGGAGAGAGAGAGAGAGAGAGAGAGAGAGTCAGAGAAATCCGTGCTAGCAACGATACTTGATAATGATATCATCATCATCATTTCGCATCATCAGCACGGATATCCATGACCTTCTCCCGCCACCATTCTCTATCGTCCATCGCTTCCAGTAGGTCTTCAAGGCTATATCCTGTATTGGCACAAAGCTGTCGTATATAGGTTCGAGTTGGTCCTCCTACCTTTGCTCGTCCATGTGAAGGGTTCCAAAGGAGCACGTCACTTACGAGTTCGTCCCAACTTCTCCAACAGTATTCCGTATGTCTAGTTCGTCAAACTTTGATAGTTTTCGTGATGGGTAGTAGGAGGCCGTACAGCTGCTGTTTTGTGGGATGCTGCCTCCAGGACTTGTTCAATATTGCTTGCAGCATTTGTTGTATTTTGACCTTCGACCCGGCCAAAAATGCCATCCAAGGTGATGCACCGGAAGGAAGTGACACATTCCAATGGCCAGTAATCGAAAGAGATCGCGTGGGCGGATTAAGGCTGATAATATGAGACAAGGTGAAGGTTCCACTGTGCCACTACAGAGTGATGCACCGGAAGAGAGTGACGTGTGAACTGCATGACAGTTATTTCCGCTTGATGACGATCAAACATGCCATTACAAAGATCGAGTAGGCGATTGAGTGGACGTTGAACTATTATATAACTCAGTCAAGACAGAAGTCAGAGAGTTGGAGAGAGAACCAAGACAAGATGTGGTAGAGAAAACCACCGCCCAGCGGAGGGGGCCCTCAGGGACCCGATTGAGTTGGAGATCAGATGAGTTATAAACGAGATGTGGTAGGGAAAGCCACACCCGGCCGAAGGGGCCCTCGGGTACCCCAATGGAGTTTGGGGACCAGACCAGTTGGTGATAAGATGCAGTAAAGAAAGCCATCATCTAGCAGAGAGCTGGGCTTCTGGGCCTCCGGATGAGCATCTAGAGAACGAGAAAAACACAACGCTGACGGCCATAAGAGTGGGGGTCAAAATATTGCAGTTCTGTTCGATCTCCAACTCCCTCTCACACACAAACATTCCAATAAAATGAGAGGTATATATTTTGTTAAAGAAGTCTTCCTGCGTCTGTTTATCTATTGCGTCGTTATGATTCTGCATATATGTAGATGAATCAGCAGATGACAATACAACACATTCTTGTGTAGTTGCCGTCAAGTTTTTTCTCCATACGTTTAGTAAGCGTCCATATAGTGCATTCATACAGCAGTACCGACACGACCGCTGCTTGGAAAAAACTATGTTTCATTTTATCGGTCAGGTCTGATAATGACATAATTGTTTACTAATTATTATTATTATTATTAGTCCCTTAAACCATATAACTGTGTACAAAAATAGGATTATTGTCACGTAGAAATTCTTACTTGAAACCGTATAATTGTGAATAAATTATTAGTATTTTATAAGAATACATGAAACAATAAAACTGTGTGTAAACAACTCTTTGTTTGCTTTTTTGTTTCATGGCATATCAACCTTCGTGTGTTAGTTAATGCCAAAGCCATCATTATAGAAGAATAGTAGTGTTACTATTTAACCCATAGCTGTGGTGGGGTATGAGGGTTCATGCTTTTCCTAGGAGTATTAGTCCGTAAGTGAACCTAATAGCAAGATAAGAGTTCGAACTCGCTTACCACGATGTCACAGTCCAGCACGCTAGCTACTACGTTACGGCGACTCCGCCAAACAACCTTCACAAAACAACTTCTCAAAAGATATAAATATAACTGCTCAATGAATGCGAATCCCTGAGACCCAAGGCATAAAATAGCTTCTTTTATTTAATTCTAAAATGAGAATATTTTGTTTAAAAATACATTTAAGTTCAGATTCCTCTGTCTGTGTGTATATATGTATATATAACCTTCTGGCTTCTTCATTTAATTAGTAACATAAAATTCGAAAATAATACAGTGGAGTAACAGAGCGTCTTTAGACAAGTAGATAAAATGAAATTTAGAGTAAACGTCAGAAGAAAATTAAAATTACTTTCGATACGATCCCATATAATAATAATAAAAAGTTGGTGATCATAATTGAGGGCGACCAGAAGGCTCTCTTTTCAATAGTTACGACACCGATGTGTAGGGAAGAGCGCTACTCCTTTTCCCGGTTTGCACCGAATTTATCCTTGATGCGTACCTTATATTGCTGAGTGTTAAGCAAGGAGGTATCAAGTATCATTTTTAAAGTTTTTGGTATGACGCAACCTGGGATTGAACCCAGGTCTCCTGGACAATTGGCGAACACTCTACCCACTAGACCAATGAACAATAATAATAAATGCAGCAAATTAACACAAAAAGACTATAAGGCTAGATGTGACTGGGTAGGAAAGGTGACCCTTTGGGAATTATGCAAGCAATTGAAATTTGCCCATACTACTAAATGGTATATGTACAAACCAGAATCCATCCAGGAGAATGAGACACAAAATTCTCTTTTATACCGGTGCCATTTCTACCTATGCCATTATTACATAAATTATATATATTTATATGTGTGTGTGTGTGTGTGTGTGTGTGAGTGTGTGTGTGTGTGTGCCTGTGTGTGAGTAGTTGGCCAGCAGTCTTTCTTTTAAGCATGTTAGATTATATAATAAAGACACATTTTGTCTATATAATTTTATTAAAATCCTTTCAAGTTTCTTGACAAGTATCCAGGTTTCAGGTTGAAATTGGTTGATGAATTTACCAAAATTGCCCCGAGCGCTTTCAGACCTTTCATAGGCCATAATCAGGGGTTGTTAGTATGTGTAAAGAGTGTTTTTTTAAGGTTTCGAACTGGAAACTTTAAAGGATCTTACAAAAATTATATAGACCAATGTGTCTTTATTATCTAATTAAAAATGATTATATATATATATATATATATATATATATATATATATATATATATATATATATATATAACAAGTTGGATTTTAAAGAAATATACTAATACCATTTTCATTTTGTGCCATTTTTTTCCTATTTTACCCACATGTGTCATTATTACTATGCGCCGTATTAACCAACCTCTCTGCACAGGCAGGATGTGAGTTTAGCAGGTTCGAAGTCAGTTTTCCTTCTCTTAGACTGGTTGTCTAATCACGGCTAAAGAACCTAATCTGGCCTACTGTTTATCTCTAACTGAAGGGTGAATAATTGGATTCATACCTTTTTCAAGGGAATTTGTACGTTATGAAATATCTCTCGTCCAAGATTTGAACTCGTGTCGCGGTGTCCATTTCCTACAACGATAACCATTACACCACGGGGACCTCCTTCACATACCATAAACCTATTAGGTTGTCGAGGTGTCATTATGGGAAATTCTTCTTCGCGGCATCTTTCAAGGCAGTGGCACCGTTATCGGCGGTGCCAATCCCCTCGCCAAGTAACACGCTACTAGCAGTAAGGACGTTTCCCTGAACTGACTTACACAGCAAGTTTTGAATACGCAGTTTTCTTTCTCCTAATGGGGTTGCCATATGAGGGCTTACAACACAGTCTGTCTTCTATTTATCCATAATTAGTATTATAGTCATATGATTATCATAGTTTTGTACATGACTTTTTCGCGTTATTTAATGTCTATCGAGACATTTTTTTAAAATGCCGGATGTGGCTATTGCAAAACTTGAAGAGCTGCCATTTTCCGATGTGCGGAACGTTTTGTGTATCTAGTATGATTGCTTTTACTTCCTGAAAGCCCTTCAAGGCTGGTCTGAGTGGATGAGGAAAACGTTTGTTTGCTATTTTTTGGCAGGAAACAGATGTTAGTAATATTTTTCTCTGGTTTTGTCACAATGTTTACGATATAAGATTCTTAATATTCAGGGATTTAAAAACTACTTAAAAAGAGAACAATGTCTTCATATGTATAGTTTTTTTTTTTTGCTTCTATTTATTTATCTATTTTTTTTTTTTTTGTTCACAGTATTTCGGCTAATCTGATTTGTTGCCTTTTTCGGACAATGTCTTACCGTTCGCTGTTGCAAAGGATGTACTTATCTTTGGACTGCAACAGATTCATATTTTTTAACAGAGTTTTTGTGCTTTAGAGATAATTCAATCCTGGGATCTTTTGTTTAGATGACAGTTTTAATTATAAATTGGTAGAGTGTATTAGTTTATGGGATATATATATATATATATATATATAAACATCTAATTTGGATAGTTTTCGTGATGGGTGGTAGGTGGTTGTACACCTGCTGGTTTCTGATGTGCTGCCTCAAGGACCTGTTCAATATTGCTCGCAGCATTCTTGAGTAGTTGCTGTCAAGCCTTTTCTCCATCCATTTAGTTAGCGTCCATGCAGTGCATCCGTATAGCAGTATCAACACGATCGCTACTTGGAAGAAAATGCGTTTCATTTTATCAGTCAGGTCTGACTTCTATATGATCGATAGCCTATTGATTGCTGTCCATGCCTTTGCTAGTCGCGTGTCGATATCTGTCTCAGTCGATAAGACACTGCTTCCTAGGTAGGTGAACTTGTCTACTAGTTTCAGAGAGCTACCGTTTAGTGTGGAAATATTCCGTTTCGTGTGCATTAACATGGAGGCCAATGCCTGTGGCAGCTCGTTCCAGACTATGCAGTAGGGTTTCGGCTTAGGCGGCTGCATTTGCTAGAATCGCTATGTCATCGGCGTAGTCGGTGTCAGTAATTGTTTTTGCGGGGTACCTTCAGCTTCTTTTCTTTGTCAACTCTAAACCAGGTATGCAGGACACTGCTGGAGAAGTAGAGACGAGCTCATAAGTGATGTACTCTTATGGACCCCTTCACATGGCCCACCAAAAGCAGGGCGACCAGCTCGAACCTACATACGTTATTGTGAGGATTCGGGGTGAAGCCTTGAGGACCTGTCGAAAGCAATGAACGATAGGGAGAGGTGGCGATAAAGGGTCAGGGATATCCGTGCTGATGGCACGAAAAGATGATGATGATATAAACATGTTTGGTTGATTTTAAAAACGAAACAATCCGCAGTATTCAACTAAACATGTTTAGATAATGACTTGTTGCTTAAGTATACAATATACATATAAGTAAGTAAAGTTGGCGACTTTAGTCGAGGGTGACCCGAAGGCTCCCTTTTCGATAGCTACTACACCGAGGTGTAAGGGAGGGTGCTACTCCATTCCCTGGATTGCTCCACTTTACCCTCGATCCTTACCTTATAATGCTGAGTGTTAAGCAAGGAGGCATCAAATACCATTTTTGCGCCTTTAGTATGACTCAACCTGGGATTGAAACCCGGTCTCCCGGACTATCAGCGAACACTCTACTCATTAGGCTAATGGCTCGGTCGACTACAATTTACATATACTGGAAATAAATCCGAAAGTATGAAAATGTGCAACTATGAAAAAACACAAGGTCTTTAGAGGATGATTTCATTTATTGTTTGAATTATTTTCTAATGGTAAACGTTTCAGTTTTTAGATATGAAAACATGAAACCTTCATCAGAGCGTATGATTTTCATATTTCCAAACTGGTTGCCTAACCAAGCCCAAAGAATCCAGTCTGTCCTATTATGAACCGATAGCTAGTGTTGGGAAGAAAATGGATTCATGTTTTTCCCTGTGAAGTGAAACGCAAACATCCTCGTCCAAGATTTGAGTTCAGGTCACCGATTCCATTTTCTGTGCCCTCCCCTGTCTTATGTACCGAATGTAATTTAATGCAATCATGCGCTGAGAACAAATGGAATGTGACAACAACAAATATTTAAAAAAACAACAACAAGCAAACATGAATAAAACAATTAAAATTCAATGTTCATTTTATGTGTGTGTGTGTGTGTGTGTGGTAAACACAGCTATGGCCAGTTCAATAAAATGATTTGTTCGCTCGTGTGTGCATGTTGAGAAAGTCTATTGAACCAATGTGTCCATAGTTGGCCGAAGTAAAGAGGATAGGAATAGACTTTACTTATATGTATATGCGTGTGTGTATATTTATGAATGACCGTAAGTATGGGCCTTTTGTTTTTTTTAAGTCCATACATGCATTTTTTATGATGTTCAGCGACTACGTGTCGCGTTCCGGTAGTCGGCAAAAGAACGTCGCATGTTTCTTCGCTCTATGTCCTGTGTGTCCTCGACTCTCTCAGTCTGATAGTGGAATGTCTTAGTTAATTAAATTCCTCGTTATTTATACATTTTGGGGGAACTAAAGTGGATCAAAAATAGGATTTTGTTAAGTTTTATTGCGTGTCCTATAATTCAAGTACGCAGACATTTCTTGACCAATCAGATTCGTATAATTACTTATTTATTTTGGAGGCTAAATATTTTTCTGTTAATTAGTTTCTGAGTCGGATTTTCTAGAAGGTTCTTATTTTGTGTTTTTAGCTAATTTTTAGCTGAAAATATAAAAGTATATCTTCAATGTTAAAGCGATGTTGTTCCAAATTTTCTAAAACGTTCTTATTTATGTTTTTGGGGTTGATTATTTTAAGGTTAAACAAATGTGTATTCTATAAGATCACAAAAGGGTCGACACAGAATCCAATGTAAGCAAACAAATAAACAAATAAAACTTATAACAGTAAAAGGCAATGATAACAAATCTCACTCTCTTTTTTTTCGCACATTTTATTGTGGTTTTTACTCCGTTAAGTTCCTTCTTTTTTTCTGCTGGTCCTTTCTTTTCGCTTTTCATTTCTTCTCTTTGTTTTTTGGTCCTTTTCTTTTCTTCGTATTCCCTCTCCTCTTTTTTTTTTCTCACAGTTTTGATCTTCTTTTTCTTCGTCTTCTTTTATCTCTTTTATCTTTTCTTTCACTTTTTCTTTGTATTATTTTCTTTTTCTCTCTATTTTCTTTTTTTCCATTGTTTTCTTCTTTTTCTTCGTTGTCTTCTATCTCTTTTATCTTTTCTTTCACTTTTTCTTTATATTATTTTCTTTTTCTCTCTATTTTTTCTTTTTTCCCATTGTTTCCTTCTTTTTTTTTCTTCGTCCACCTCTTATTCTTTCTTTCTTCACTTTTCCTTTCTATCATTTTCTTTTTCTCTCAACATTCTTATTTCCTTTCTCTTTTTTGGCTCTGTATCTTCTTCTTCTTCTTCTTCTTCTTCTTCTTCTTCTTCTTCTTCTTCTTCTTCTTCTTCTTCTTCTTCTTCTTCTTCTCTTTTTTCTCTATATTTTCGTTATTTGTTTGCATTTTCTTCTTTTTCTTCGTTTTTTCTGCCTCTTTTATCTTTTCTTTCACTTTTTCTTTCTATCATTTTCTCTTTCTCTCTACGTTTCTTTCTCTTTTTTGGTCTCTATATCTTCTTCTTCTTCTTCTTCTTCTTCTTCTTCTTCTTCTTCTTCTTCTTCTTCTTCTTCGTTATCACGTACTCCACACATTTTCCTTTGTGTAAGACGAGAAGGGCATTTCAGTTGACAAGGGAGACGGTTTGTCTTGATTGTTCAAATATTGTACGAATTGACTGGGGCAGTAAGTACGTTATATTTCGTACGAAAGTCCGTTGTCCAACTAACTCACAGTATCTTAAGTTATAAAGCTTTGTATTCTCGACTAAAAACGACCGCTAAAGCTTAAGTCAAGTAGAATCTGGCCTTAACCAAATAAAATTAAACGACAGCATTGACACATTATGAATCACCAGTTGTCAGTATTACTTGTGATATCTAAGGTAGGATTTATTTAGCAAATACATCAAAACATTCATTTACTCTAACGCTTACATCAGGCATATAATTTACTCAGTGAAATCAGTCAGTCGACCTTTTTGAAATAAAGCCAAAGGCATATTTTCCTTTTGGTTTATAGTTTGTAATCAAATGTAGCTTGGAGTAGTTCCATCAGCATGTGGACAAGACATAGTGTTGTGTATTACATTATTGGCCAACTGGCTCAGTGGATAGAGTGTTCACCAATGGTTCGGGAGACCTGGATTCACTCCCAGTTTGTGTCATACCAATGACTTTAAAAATGGTACTTGATACCTCCTTGCTAAACACTCAGTAATATAAAGTACGTATCAAGGGTAAAGTGGGACAATCCAGGGAAATGAGTTGCAGCCTCCCCTAGACCTCGGTGTTGTAGCTGTTGAAAAGGGAACCTTCGAGTCACGCTCTACTACGGTCGCCAACTTTACTTTATTTTACTCCTTTGTATATAACATTTTTCTCTAAAAACAAATTATAAACTATAGATAATATGATTTTATTATTTCTACTGGAACTAAAGGAAAATTTTAAAAGGATAAAATTTGCAAACAAAGGAATTTTGAGGGAATTAAATTTAATATGTAGGAATGACACTAAAGCCAAGTTTAGTATTTAACTAGGTAGTGTTTTAAGGGGGCTTTAGTGTGTAATATTAAACGGCAAGTTCCGCACCTTTCTAGTTCGGATACTAATTCGAAAAGATAACCCAGTTTTTAAAAGGGAATTTTGTACAAAAGAAATAAGAAAGAAAGGGAAAGAAAAGATAAAGTGTTGCAAATCTTAGCGCGATTTGCTGGAACTTATTGAGAGAGTGTCCGGGAAACAAAGTTCTTTGAATTTTGAGTATTTTTCTTTTCTTTTTGTTATATAATTAAGGAATGATTTTTTTATATTAATCAATTCTCGTTAATCATATTCTATCATTCAGTTTGGTTGGGCTTTGAACTATTCGGCTCTTAGTTCAGGTGCATAGCATTGGGTATAGTTTACGCTCGCACGCAAAGGATATGACTATCACAATTGTCATAATAAACCCCAGATAGAAAATGAGGCTGGAGTGTGAATGATGTCATGCCCGGAAGCGATGGTCCTAAGAATTTGAAGATTTTGAAAAAGAGTCAGTTGAGAGTTGACTGTGGACCATGCCGGCAGACAATTGTGCATCTGCCATTGGGGCAGAGAATGGAGTTCTCTGCCATAGAGTTGAGTTTTCTACCGTTGTGGCGTCGGTTAAGTTTTTCGGGTCCCGACCAGCGAAGATGAATTGAAATCTAAAACATCACGAGATGTACCGAACGTTGGGGAGTTGTTAGCATAGTATGATTACGAAAGACTTTTAAGAATTGTCTCTCTCCTCGTGTCGAAGAACCGAAGTCAGAAGTTAATAAACAATTCATACCTGAATAACGGAGTTCGCCGGTGTTTTGTATTTTCCTGTATTTGTATTTGTATATGTACTGTTGTTATTGATATCATTATGGTTGTGAGTATACAACATTTTTAGTTTTGTCGAAATGTTTCAGAGTTCATTAAATTTCGTGTCTTCTTTAAAGTCCTTTTCAGCTGAATTCTCGGTTGAATTTTCTTTCAGTTTTTTAACTTGATAGAATTTCAGTAGCCGACTTTCGTTTAATTTTACTTTTATTTCTTAGGAAGCTTTTAGCCTTCACAGTTTATTGGCTATTCAAAAAGCTGGCTTAAGTTTTCGTGCCTTCAGTTTGGTTCCCGAATTCGTACTGAAGGTCTCAATAGTAGTTCTCGACAAAAAAGAGTCGGTAGTTTTTTGGTGCCGTATTATCTGGGATTACTTCTCTCTTTTCCACTCTGGCCGAATCAAGTGCCACATGTGGTCGGCTTGATTTTTTTCTTGGAATTAATTTTTTTATAGAGCATCATATAATCCACACGGATTTTGTGTTGTATAAAAGTCTGGAACCAAAACTATGGATATGTAGCAGCCTAAAAATATGAATATTTAGCTGTCCAAAAGTATGAATACGAAGCAGTTTAAAAATATGAATATGTAGAATTTTAAAAAAATATGAATATTTAGAGTTTTAAAAATATGAATATGAAGCAGTTCAAAAATATGAATATGTACCTGTCTAAAAATATGAATATAAAACAGTCCAAAGATATGAATATGTAGAAGTTTAAAGATATGAATAAGAAGCTGTCCAATACTAATATAAAGCAGTCAAAAAATATGAATATGAAGCAGTCCAAAAATAGGAACATGTAGCAGTTCAAAAATATGAATTTGTAGAAGTTTGAAAATATGAATATGAAGCTGTCCAAAAATATGAATATGATGCAGTCCAAAAATAAGTACATCTTATTGATAATTATGCAATTTCATTTTAGGTTTCGTAGGTATTACAATATATTTTTACTTAATGTTTCTACGCCAACGAACCTTTAATTCTTGAATTATATTTTTAATGGAAATGATGGGTTTGATGGGCACTGCGGAGATGACAAATATTTGATTGCAAGTTTGTGAGTTTGAGCTGCAAATCACCACATTCTATGTTCAAAGTGCTTCTCCGTTTGCTTTATAAATAACGCACATGGCTAACCCAGATTCTACCTTATACGAACTTTGAAAATGTCGTAAATTGAACTAAACTGTTAACCAAAACTTGGGATAATTTGCGACTGTTTTTTGTTCAAGTAATATCCAGTAAATGTGTACATAGACTTCACTTAAAAATTGAAAGTCATTTCAATAAATTCTTCTTAAAGAAATATGTTTAAATTTGCCCTTTACACTGCAACATCAAATGAGGAAATAATCCATTCAGGAATTTCCATGTTTAGAATATCTTTGAATCGAATTTTAAAGTCTTCTTGGAAATTCTAAATGTGATTTATATAGATAATCAAGTCATTATCCAAAGCATTTTGTGTCCTGGGTATGAGAGATTTGGAGATTGAGGAATACCCATTTTATTATTTTGTATAGGCATAATGATATCAATAAAAACAATACAGATACATATACAAATATAGGCGGACTCTGTCGTTTCAGATACGAACGGGTTTATTAATTTCTGGCTTTGGTCCTTCGACACGAGGAGAGAGATATAACTCTTAAAGTCAATGCTAACCATACTATGCTGACCCTGCTTGCACGCGCGGCGCATTTTGTGATGATCTCTGCTGGTCGAGATCTGAAAAACTCAACTGCGTGCCCCAACGGCAGAAAACTCAACTACTTCTTTTCAAAATCCGCAAATTCTCAGGACCATCTCTTCTGGGCATGACGTCATCCACACTCCAGCCCTGTTTCCTATGTGCGAGTTTATTATGACAGATAATGATTGTCGTATCCTTTCCGCACGGGCGTAAGACTGCACCATCTGATTATGCACCTAGACTGAAAGACCCGAGTAGTTCAAAGCCTTACCAAACTAAAAAAATATAATTAACGAAAAATGATTAATACAAAAAAATCATTACCTTAATTATATAACGCTTTATTGCCATTACGCCCAGACCCACTCTGAGCTCGGAAATTTCTCTCTAATTTCAACATTATCTTAATTGCAGTTATATTGAAACAAATTCCCTTTTCTGATGATTAAAATGTCCTCTTTGTTAATTTTCTATCTGGTCCAGTCGGCCGGGACTTTAGAATACAAGTTAATCTCTGCAGAAGGGTAAGACTCCTCCAATGAGTGTCCTGAATATGACATTAAACAATTTGATGGTGAAGCTCCAGTAATGCTGGAGTTTTGGGAAATGTAGAGTGCCCCTTCATTGCCATCACTTTCAGGTCCACTCGGGCTCGGAATTGCAGTACCTGATAGGGTCCTATCTATAGATCAAATTGAACTGTTTGACATTTAAACTGTGTACTTTGACATTTAAACTGGGTGCAAACCACTGGTTTATGTTAAACTGAATTGCTTGAAATAGAACTGTTTAATCATTTTACTATGTATAAACAAATGGCTGTTTAATTGAATTGTTAGTGATATATAGCAACACTTGAAAACATTAAACCGCGGGCAAATAAATGATTAATTGTAAATAGAATTATTCGTGTTAGAAATTAGTGAAACCATTAAATTGTGTGAAAAAGATGAGCACAGGCTCGTTTAAAAATGTTATCTACAAAATGTGCTAAGAAATCATATATTTGGTATATATGTATATTGAGGATTTGGCGTTAAATAACCTACAATGGTTGTTATGTCATAAAACCAAACCAAACCAATTTTCTATCACTTCTTTCAGAATTTGATTTTGAAAGTTATATACTCCTAATCATGAATATGAAAAAAAGAAGTGATGCATTTACTTTTTATGCATCAGTTCAAGTTTGGTCAATAATGCCTCTCAAACAACTGACAATATCAGCAGAACATAGGGGGTAAAGGATACACTTGGGATCAGACAGCAAGGCGCTGGTTTCAGAAGATTTCTTGGCATCAGAACCTTTAGAGCTTTGTCGTATACTCATAAAATAATCTTGTTAATTGAAGGCAGAAATACATAGATATTCAGGGATCATATTTTGACCGATTAAATTCATTAACGATTCTATAAAAGTTTATTGTAAAATTGAACATTATTTTCTGAACAACCTAATTGTACCTATCAGGTCCCATCTTTGGGTCAAATAGTTATGTGTGAAAATTATTGATATTGCATGGGAATAGGTGAAACTATAGGACTGTGTGCAAACAGATAATAATTATTAAATAGAGTTATTAACGTTGGACGGAAATACCTGAAACTATTTAACTAGATTGAGTGAGAATGGTTTGAGTTTCGTTTGGTTTTATGGCATATCATCTATTGTAGGTTATCTAATGCCAAATCCGGTTTATTCATATATATTAGATATATATGATTTGTAAACATTAGTGAAAAAAGTTAAATAATTCCAGGTATTGCTATATATCACTAACAATTCAATTAAACATCAGTCGTTTGTTTACACACAGTTAAAAGATCAAATAGTACTATTTCTAACTATTCAATTTAGCAGAAGTCATTTGTTTGCACTCAGTTTGTTTAATGTCATATCTAGGACACTCGTTGGGAGGGGGTCTTACCCCTCTGCAGAGAAGTAGACGGTGTATTCTAAAGCCCTAGTCAATGAGTGAGAGTGGTTGATATCACATAACAGTATATTAACAAATAATTCTAAGCACTGACGTGTGATAAAAATGTTATGAAACATCTATAGTTCAAATAGATGCTTGAAAATCATTAGTATTAGATAGGAATAGGTGAAACTATATAACAAATGATATTATTACATAGAATTATTGATGTCTGAGAGGAATATCTGATATCATATAACTGCAAACAAATGATATCATTAAATAAAATTATTGATGTTTGATAAGAATATCTAATATCATATAACTGCAAACAAATGATTATATTTTTAAAGTGTTGATCTTGTGTATACATAGATATATATTTCTTTTAAATACCCTATCCGGTGGCAAAAGCTGCTCGGTAGCGCCAGGAGTGGCAGTACCGCCTTGAGCTACCGAAACTGTGTTATCACCCTGGTTGGCGGCTGATGAGGCTAGGGTATCGCACGTGCTTTCACATGTTGTATGATGAAAAAAAATAACTGCAAACAAATGATTATATTTTTAAAGTGCAATTTAAAAAAGAAAAGAAAATATTCTTATGATTTGTTAAACGTTTAAAAATACATCAAATGACGACATTAAATAACCCATAAGGAGTTGATATGCCGTTAAACAAATAGACCAAACAACTAAACGAAACCAAAACATTTTCACTGTACAGAATTTATAAATGCAAACTAGTGAATTCACCCACCACCACCCGTGGACACTCACTGTTTTTACACACCCTGCAAAAATTTCTTTCACCTCCATGGGTCTATATGGACCGCTTTAAGAAGCTCTGATTTCGAAAAAATTACTATTTACATTAAAGATTGTAGGATACGTATTTATCTATGACCAATATTGTATATGTACTGAAGTTGAAAAGTGTAGTAGAAGCATGTTTAAAAATATTGAATAATGCAAGAAATTTAAGTTACACATCTACACTAAATTGAAAATCTTAAACTTTTCATGAATATCAATTAATCTTTAAGGTTTTTGAAAGTGTAGACATTGCCTACCTTGTCTACTCAGACAGAACATCGATTACATATACTGAAATATTACCAAATACAATATATATATTCATTGGACATCATTTTAATATAAAAATGTATTGCACAATACGGTGGAAATGCATTACAAATTATCTTTCTGGAAAATTCTCCTACCCACACCCGTGAGTGTTTTCCAACCGTGTGTATTTACCAAACCCCTCCACCATTGGTAGATTACAACTTAAGGTCAATTTTTTTTAAGCGGAGTATGGCTGGTTTGCCTTCTATTTTCACCCTTCCTATCGACTGGGGCTGTAGAATATACTGACTACACCTTTGCAGAGGACGAAGAGCCCCCCATGCCAACGTGTGTCTTTGTTATGACACTAAACTGAATCTGATAGTGAGACTCCCTTCATTGCCATTACTCCCAGGTCCACTATGATTCAAAGTGTTAGTACCTGTTTGGGCCTCATCTATTGGTCGAATAGAACTATTCATTTACTAGACTTGAAACCATTTAACTGCGTACAAACAATAAATAGCAATACTTGAAATAATTTAACTGTAAGCAAATGAATGAATAATGTTAATAGAATTATCTGTATTAGACAGCAATACTTGGAACCATTTTGTGTCCTGGGTATGACATTAAACTGCATCTAATGGTGAGGTTCCAGTCTTGGAGTTTGAAGAATGTGGAGTACCTACTCATTATCATTACTCCCTGGTCCTCTCTGAGCCGGAGTAATAGTACCTCTAAGGGTCTTATCTATGGGTGAAATAGAAGCGTTCAATCCGCGACTAGGAATTATCATTAATATAAAATATAATTGTTGTTGAATTGCAATACTTGAAACCAGTTGATTTGGTGCAAACAAGTGATTAATACTAAATTAGAGTGGAATATTTGATAAGTAGAATTACTAATGTTGGATAGTAACACTTGAAGCCATTTAACTGTCTGCAAACAATAAGTAGCAATACTTGAAGCCATTTTACTGTGCAAACAAATAAGCTCTAACTTGTTTAAAAACAAAGTTACCTACAAAATATTCGCTTAAAAATTATATATATATATATATATATATATATATATATGTGTGTGTGTGTGTGTGTGTGTGTGTGTGTGTGTGTGTGTGTGTAAAAATAGGCTTTGGCGTTAAATGATCATCAAGAGTTGATATGTTATTAAACCAAATGACCTAACCTAACATTGTTTTCCTTCTTTTAGACCGGCTCAAGAGTAAAGAGCATAGTCTGCCCAACTTTTTACCCATAACTGGATAGTGGGAAGAAAAGATGGATTCATACATTTCCTCGAAGCATTAGCACGAAATGAAACGCAAACATCTTCGTCTAGGACTTGAACTCGACTCGTCGGGACAAATCCCTATGACGATAACCATTACGCTACAAGTGCCTTTTCCAACATTAGATGACCTTGAAGTCTTGGGTCTATAAGTATCTTATTAACTTTGTAGTAAAACAGAATAATTAAAATATTCAAAATGCCTCTGAGAAATCAAATCGGTCCTTCAAATAAATCATATGCAGAGTGATTGAAAAGTAATTCCTTCGCGATACAATGAAAGCCGAATGGTACCTCAACATGAAATCAGGCTAGTTATCAGTTCATGGGAGAATATTGAAGATTTGATTTTCATGCAAGATGACGCTCCTCTACGTTTTACGATTGTTGTTCGTGAATGGCTGAATGCTCACTTCCTTGGAAGATGGATGAGTCTTTGTGGTTCGCATGAGTGACCAGCTAGAACCCCTGATTTAATACTTTGCGACTATTTTCTTTGGGGTTTGTTAAAGGAGAAAGTCTCTTCTACCAAACCAACAACTTTGGAAGAACTTTAAAGGTCAATACGAGAATTTATGTCTTCTATCATAGAAGAGTTTCTGGTGAAATCAGTTAATGTGGTTCCTGGGTGGTTTGGAGAGCTGAAGAGGGTGGAGTACCCATTTGTTTCAATTACTTCTAGGTCCACTCTGACTCGGAATTGTAGGACTTGTTACGGACCAGTCTTTCGGTCAAATAGATCTGTTTAAAAATTATTCGTATTCGATAGGACCGTATGCAAAAAAAAAAAGAAAAAATAAAAAAAAGAAAGAAATCCTCTTAACGACAAAAATGTAAAGATTAACTTACAATGAACGATTGCCCAGTCGGCAGGGGCTGTAGAATACAAAAGGTAAAAACGTAAACAACAATTTCAGCTTACACAATACGTCAAACAGAAATGGGGAACACCTAACCGATTTCATACTAGAAAATGGACTAACATGCCTTAACATTAAATTTCAGAAAAGGAAGGGAAAACCATGGACGTACAACAACGCAAAAAACGCTAAAGCACAGATAGACTACATACTCATCAATAAGAAATGGATTAACAGCGATTTGAATTGTGAGGCATATCTCTCTTTTAAAGGAATGTCTCTCGACCACCGAATTGTCACGGCAAAGATACATCTGAGTCTACGCAGGAATGCGTCGCAAACAAACCAAACCGCACGTTATGACTGGTCCATGCTTAAAAATAGAGATATTAATGATAAATATACAAGAATAGTAAGAAACAAATTCTGACTCCGAATGACGAATGCGAGAACTTAGTCAATGCCCACATGGAAGCGGCAGCAGAATGCATACCGACCAAACTAAGAGCTAAACATAGAGTTCCCTGGGAGACATTAGCAGTTAGGAAAAGAACGTGACGACGTGAAAACCACACCCCAAGGCAATAAAAGCAAGCTAAATAATGCCAACGCTCAGAAAGTTAAGAAGGCACAAAGTGAACTAACTAACGCATACCTAAAAGAACAAACAGAATACATCCAAGAACAGATCAACAAGATTCGACACTCGGTTGAAGATGAACAATCTTGGATAGCGTGGCAGACAGTAAATGAATTGAGTAAAAGAAAAATCACTGCGAGAGCGAAACTAAAAGCTGCCAGCCAAGAACAGATACACTTGTGGAAAGAACATTTTAAGAATCTGCTTAGAAAGTTCCCTAAAGTTACGGATGAACCTATCACAAAAATTATTAATAATCAATTAGGCATCAAACAAGGACACTTACGCTTGGAGAACTCGACTTAGTACTGAAAAAATTAAATTAAGTTGCCGGTCTTGATGAAATACCCCCAGAAGTATGGAAGACAAGGAAATTCGATAACTGATACTGCAACACCGTATATAACCAGAACACAATAGACCGATGGACAAAGGGCTTCATCCTCCCCTTCCCCAAAAAGGTGATCTCGGAATTGCTAAGAACTACCGGAGTATCACCCTTACTTCCATAGCGGCTAATATTTACAACGCTCTACTACTCAACCGCATCGAACCTGAAATTGAGAAATTCTTTGGAAAAACCAAAATTGCTTTCGTAGAAATCGATCCACAACATCAGGAATTCTGACAATCAGTTGAATTTTCGAAGGTGTTCGTGCAAAAAACCTCGAGACTACACTACTATTTGTAGATTTCCCCAAAGGATTTGAATCCATACTCAGAGGGAAGATGGAGCAAATACTTCTAGCCTATGGTATTCCCAGGGAGACTGTTACAGCCATAATGATGCTCTATAAGAACACGAAAGTGAAAGTACCCTGACCGAATGGAGACACAAACTTCTTTAACATTGTCGCAGGTGTGCTGAAAGGGGACACATTAGCACCTGAAACTAATGGAAAAGTTCACCTATCTCGGAAGCAGCGTCTTATCTACCGAAATGATATCAATATGTGACTAGCGAAAGTATGGACTGCTATCGATACGCTATCGGTCATATAGAAATTAGAACTATTCGATAAAATAAAATGCAATTTTTTCCAAGCAGTGGTCGTGTCCATACTATTGTATGGATGCACCGACTAAGCGTATAGAGAAAAAGCTTCACAGCAATTGCACAAGGATGCTACGAGCTATATTAAACAAATCCTGGAAGTAACACCTCACAAAACAGCAGCTGTACGGCCACCTACCACCAATTTCAAAGACCATCCAAATTAGACGAAAAAGACATGCGGGACACTGCTACAGGAGCAAGGACGAATTCATTAGCGACATTCTCCTATGAAATCCTTCATACGGACCCGCAAGTGTAGCACGACCAGCTAGATCTTATCTACAACACCTTTTTACGGACACAGGACGTTGCGTGGAAGACCTGCCGGAAGCGACGGATGATGGAGAGAGAGAGAGTTAGAGAAATCCGTGCGAGCAGCACGACATGATGATGTTTGATAGTGTGTTCTACAGTTCTACAGTGTCAATCGCCTAACCAGACGTTTCTACAACAGACATCATTTATATTTCTTTGCACTGATAACACTTTCTTGAATAGATTCCATGTTTCACATAGGGAAATTAAAAAAAAGAACTCTTGTAAACAGGGACTACCAGAGATATTGTTCAGGTACTTATCTGTGTCTTTTTTGTTTATATCAAGTGCTCCACTTATTATAGGTATTACAGTTGTTTTAAGGTACCCCATTTTTTCCAATTCCAATTTCCCAATCTTTATATTTACTGATTTTATCATATTATTTAACTGATATATTTCTATCTACTACTGGGCTATTGGTCTAATGAGTAGAGTGTTCGCTGATGGTCTGGAAGACCGTGGTTCAAATCCCAGGTCAAGTCATACCAAAGACTCAAAAAATGGTACTTGATGCCACCTTGCTTAACACTCAGCATTATAAGGTATGAATCAAGGATAAAGTAGAACAATCCAGGGAATGGAGTCGCGCCCTCCTCTACATCTTGGTGTGGTAGCTATTGAAAAGGGAGCCTTCAGGTCACCCTCGAGTAAGATCATTAACTTTACTTATATTTATATCTTGTGGCATTGTCGTATCTATGAGAAGGCAAATTTCTATGCGGATTTCCTAAATTTTTATGTTATCAGTTTGAACACCTATCATACCTTGAGAATATGTATTAATAGCTTCAGTTCAAATATTAATAGAATAAGCTGTGAATTCATGTTTTCGAACTTTGTCATGTCATCACCTAAAATAAATAATGAATCATTCCGTTTTGATTGTGACGAAATAAAAGGGAAGAAAGAAAAGAACACATTATACATCAGAGAGAAAAAAGAAAGCAAATATATGATAGAAAAGAATAAAGGTGTGTGTGTGTGTGTAAGAGAAAGAGAGAAAGAAAGAGAGATAAAGAAAGAGAAGGAAGAAAAGAAGGTAATAACCCTATACATTAGATGCTCATCATCCGCTTCAATGGAATGGAAGAAAAAAAGAGCAAATATATGAAGGAAGGAAAGAAAGAATGTAAGAAAGAAAGGAGTAAAGAAATAAAGAGGATAGATAGACAGATATATATATATACATATATATATAGAGAGAGAGAAAGAGAAAGAGAGAGAGAGAGAGAGAGAGAGAGAGAGAGAGAGAGAGAGCTAGCTATAAAGATATACATCAGACGCTTATCAGAAAGGGAATTGGGGAACAAATTAATAGGAAAAAAAGAATGGAAGATTGTGAGAGAAAGAGATAGATAGAAAAATAGATAGATAAGTAAAAGGAAGAAATGTAGAACCCTAATTTTGAAAACATTTTGTACTACAAAACTGAATTATGGATATCATCATCATCATCATCATCAAGGAGTGCTTGATAGCACAGATTCCCTTGACTCTTCTTCCCTGTCAGCCATCGCTTTTGGTAGGTCCTCTGGACAGCACCTAGTTTTTGCTCAGAGCTGATGAATGTAAATCCTTACTAGTCGGCCAAACGCTGGTGTGTCCATGTTTAGTTGTCACAGAAGAACATGGCTGTTGAATTTGTCCCTGGTTCACCAGCAGTGCTCAACATGTCTTGTTCGTCTTATTTGGATGGTTTGTGAAATGGGAAGTTAGTGGTTGTTCACCAGAACGACACTTTGAAAACCAATTTCGGACTTGGCTGTAAGTAATAACACCTTAGCAATAAACAGTACAAATTTTATTCATTTCTTTAGCGTTTCTTGTTATTCTCTAAACTCACACAACATTACATGTCGAATATGCACTTTCAGTTCGTCCATTTTGGGGGCGTGAGCTCATCGATTAGATTATGATGCACACTCTTTCACTACTGAAATAAGAATGACTAATGAAGGCACTCTTTAATCAGGTAATTTCCGGTTGCGTTTAAAACATTGGAAATTTGAAATGCGTCGTTACAACTTAATTAAGAATTATTTCTAATTACTTGAAATCATATGACTGGGGGGAGTAGTACCTCTGGCGTAGTGGCTAACGTGTTAGACTGTGACAGTGTAATGAGCGAATTCGGTCTCCACTCACACTCTTACCTTTACTTTCAGACTTATACCCTTGGGAAAGGAATGAACCCGCTTATCTCCCCAGCTATAGGTTGAATACTACTACTAATACTACTACTGTTCGACAAGGATGGCTTTGGCATTAAATCAACGATAAAGGTTTACATGCCATTAATAAAAGAAACCAAACTATATAACTATATACAAGCAAATGATTAATATTAAACCATATAATTGTGTATTAATTATTATTATTAGATAGGAATACTTGGTACCATATAATTGTGCATGAATTATTAGTATTAGATAGGAATACTTTAAACCACATACTTGTGTATAAATTATTAGTATTAGATAGGAATATCTGAAACCATATAATTGTGTATGAAATATTAGTATTAGATAGGAATACTCGATACCATATAACAGTTCGCAATTATTTTGTATCAGATCGGAATACTTGAAATCATATAATTGTACAAACAAAGGATCATAGACAAAAAGAGAACAATTAAAAATATTGAATAGAACAATTTACGAATCAAAATTTAGCATTAGATAACCCATAAGAAGTTGATATACCGTTAAATAAAGAAACCAAACTTCATCAAACCATATAAGTGCTTTCAAATTATTGGTGTTTGACAGGAATACTTATTACCATATAACAGTGTGCAAACAAAGAATTATTAGTATTAGATTGGTATACTTGGAACCATATAATTGTGTACAAATTATTAGTATTAGATAGAAATACTTTAAACCTTATAAGTTTGTATGAATAATTAGTATTAGATAGGAATATTTGATACCATATAAATGTGCGGGAAAATGTTTATGAAATGTTCAAATGAAAAAGTGCTGTTAAAAAACGAATCCAATGAAAGTTGAAAATATAGTTATGATTGTAATCAAACATTTACAAACAATTCAAATTTAGTATTAAATTATGCCTAATAGGTTGATATGCCGTTAAATATACTAAACTAAGTATATTAGTGATAATCATCATTATCATAATCATCATTATCATAAACGTGCCTAGATGGCACCTAGTATCCGCACAGAGCTAATGAATGTAAGTTGTTGCTAGTCGGCCAACATTGGTGTGTCCATTGGTTGTAGTTCATAGGAGAACGTTGCTTATGATTTTCTCCTTATTTTCTCAACATTACCCAACATGTCTTACTCATTTTTTTTTGCATGGTTTACGAGATGAGGGGTATATGGTCGAGTTGCTGCTGTTTTGTGGGGTGCTGCTTCCCGGATTTATTCAAAACAGTACGAAGCATTTTTATCATTTAACGTATTCAGACTGTTGTCTTCATCTTTATTGTTATATTTACAACGTTTCGGCTGATGCATCCTTGGGCATTTATCTAAGTGAAATCATATGGAGGTTGCAGGTTCAATCCTAACAACAGGTAAATAACGAGGTATTCTTACAATAGCTTAACATTTGTACCGATTATGGTTAACGAAATTAGAACAATTTACCCTCGTAGATTAAATGCAGGGTTCAGTTTGAAGTCCCATGTAAGCTCCCGAGATCAACATGAAACAACAGAAAAAGGCCGAAGGACGCATCGACCGAAACGTGGTGAATTTAATTATTAAGATGAAGACAATAGTCCGAATACACTCGTAGGTAAGTAAAGTTGGTGATCGTAGTCGGGGGCGACCCGAAGGCTCCCTTTTCGATAGCTACTACACCAAACTACAGGGGAGGGCGCTACTCCTTTCTCTGGATTGCTCCACTGTACCCTTGATCCTTACCTTATAATACTGAGTGTTATGCAAGGTAGCATCAAGTACCATTTTTTAAAGTCTTTGGTATGACTCGACCTGGGATTGAACCCAGGTCTCCCGGGCCATTGGCGAACACTCTAACCATTATGCCAGTGTACACTAAATGATAAAAATTATCAAGCTTCATCTCAGAAATTAAGACAAATAATACGCAACTTCCTTGTGTAGTTCACACCTGGCTTTTTTCTTTAAGTGTTACGTTAGAGTCATGGTAGTGCAACCATTTAGTAGTACAGACGCGTCAACTGCTTGAAGACAATGAAAGAACCTTTGTAAATTCACCTATCAAAATAAGGAAAAGTTGAACAAATAAAAAGTTGAATTTTTCACGGGTACTGCTTTTGTGTATATTAATAAAAACTAAAGTCAGACAAGTGTCTCGTATCGATCTGATGGTCATAGCGACATTGTTTACCGGGTCTCTGTGTTGCCCGTGGGGCTGACAGATGCTGGAAAGCAAAACACAATCTGATGGATTGTGGCTTAGAGTCCGGTCAACATTTTTTTTTGTCAGAATAATAAAATAAAATTGCACAAAGAATGAAAAGAGAGAAAGAGGCCGGGTTGGGTGGCGGGTAAATGATATTTTGATTGATTGGTTGCTCAAATGCAGTTTGTAGTTGGCAGATGCTATATTCATAAGAGGATCGACGAGAAAACAAATTTGGAGAGAGAGAGAGAGAGAGAGAGAGAGAGAGAGAGAGAGAGAGAGAGAGAGAGTAAAAAGTGTTGAAAAATAGAAGGAAAAGAGTGAAAAAGAGAGAAGAAAAAGCATAACGTGAAAATAGAAAGCAGAGATCAATATATATATATATATATATATATATATATATATAGAGAGAGAGAGAGAGAGTGAAAGAGAGAATAAGCTGTATGGAAAATTGAAAGGGAAAGAGTGAAATTGAAACGAACAATGTGTGAACAAGAGAGAGAGAAAAAGTAAAAAGTGTAGAAAAAATATAAAAATGAGAGAAAAAAGCACAACGTGAATATATATATATATATATATATATATATATATATAGAGAGAGAGAGAGAGAGAGAGAGAGAGAACTAAAAGTGTTGAAAATTGAAAAAATTGAATTGAAAAAGAAATAAAATACACAAAGTGAAAATAGAAAGAAAGAAAGAAAGACGTATATATATAGAGAGATATAGAGATAGAGAGAGTTGAAAGAGTGATATCTACTGCATATATAAAGAGGGGGAGATAGGCAAAGTGAGGTGGTGGAGGAAATAAGATGTATTAAAAATTGGACGATAAAGAGTGAAAAAGAGAGAAGACGCTCAATATGAGAATAGAAAGAAGAGAGAGAGAGAGAGAGAGAGAGAGAGAGAGAGAGAGAGAGAAATAAGAATAATCTACCCTCGTAGATTAAATGAAAGGTTCAGTTTGAAGTTCTTTGTAAGCTCCCGAGTTCAACATGAAACAACAGAAATAGGCCGAAGGATGCATCGGCCGAAACGTGATGAATTTAATTATAAAGATGAAGACAATAGTCTGAATACACTAGTAGGTAAGAAAAGTTGGTGATCGTAGTCGAGGGTGACCCGAAGGCTTCCTTTTCAAAAGCTACTACACAGAGGTGCAGAGGAGGGTGCTACTCCATTCCCTGGATTGCTTCACTTTACTCTTGATCCATACCTTATCATGCTGAGTGTTATGCAAGGCGTCACCAAGTACCATTTTTTGAGTCTTTGATATGACTTAGAATCCCGGTCTCCCGGACCATTGGCGAACACTCAACTCATTAGGCCAATGGCCCTGTTCGAAACAGAAGATATCGACCCTTATTGAATGGAGTCTGTATAATTGACAAAGAGGCCTGCTGAATAAGAGGCCTGAAAGAAGCTTCGGAAACAGTGCATTCAGTTGTTTCTATCGGCAAACATAGTATAGAATCAAGCAATGTCTAGAAACCTCTATTTATAAATAAACAAATTAGTACATAAGAAAAAAATAAATAAGTAAAGAACGGTTGATGGTTGGTTTTACATATCCACCCTTGTTGGGTTATTTCATGTCAAATTCAGTCTGTTTTTTTATAATTTTATTTTACAATTATATAGTTTTGAGAAAGGGCGAATCATCTAGTACATTTTGCCGTGCTAACAGAATATAGATCGAAAGTGAAAGTGAAAGTGAAAGAAGGCAGCAAGCTAAATAAATAAATAAATACATAAATACGTGGACTTTTCCTGTGAATTGATAAAGTTATGGAACATTAAGGTTACGGTGATATCAATCGTAGTTCGGGAGCGAGGCTCATCAGCCGCCTGGAATTCATGCCGGGTGGCCAAACAATGACAAGCATAGATTCACTTTACACTAGACCTGCAGGTCAAAGGAACCTATGACCAGCAAGGTCACCTGACTTCGTGCCGGGAAACTAAACAATGACTAGCATTCTTCACATTGCACCTCGTGAAGATATGACCAGCATTGACCATCAGCGTACGAGTCTCGGCTCGTGTGCGACCTCATCCTCCCTAAGCCCCAACTATAAAAAAAGACCTTGTGTTAAATCCTGCCTGGTGGGAGGCATGGATAAATACCGGGGCTGTTATAACGATGCCTAAGAACCTGGAAAAGAAACTGAGAGTACTGGAGATTGGGAAAAGAATTGAAATCTTTGAAGAGTCCTTGAAACCTGAGAGAGTTCGGTGAAAAACCATCAGTTAGAGTAGATGGGAAAAACTCGCAAGGAGTAAAATATTAAAAACACTGAGAAAATAAAACGAAACAAAACAAAACAAAAACCCAACTTCATGGATACATTAAGCGACAAACTAAGGAAATTGCACACGAGATGACCCAAAAATGTCTTAGAAAAGGAAACAACTCAAATTCTAAAAAGTTTGGTTTTGTTGGGTTTAATTTTATGGCATATCAACCATTGTAGGTTATTTAATGCCAAATCCATTCTTATATACATATAACTGTTCTATTTCAAACAATTCAGTTTAGCATAAGGTTTTGTTGGGTTTAATTTAATGGCATATCAACCATTGTAGGTTATTTAATGCCAAATCCATTTTTAGACATATAAACAATTCTCTTTCAAACAATTCAGTTTAGCATAATATCAAAACACTTTTATTTCTAATAATTCAGTTTAGTATCAAGACACAGTTTAGTTCTATTTGACTCATAGATAGGACCCTATCAGGTACTACCTCTCCGGAACACAGTGGACCTGGGAGTGATAGCAATGAAGAGGTACTCTGCATTCTCCAAAACTCCAGGATTACTGGAGCCTTACTGTCAGATTGTTTTGTGTTATATCCAGGACACTTGTTGGGGGAGTCTTACTCCTCTGCAGAGATGCAGTCGGTGTATTCTACAGCCGACTGGGCAAGAATATCTTTTAAATGCAGCGCAAAGCAATTTCAGAAGAACTAGTTATGCCAAAGCAAAACTTGATAATACACAGAAGTATAACATGTGTAAGAGTGAACATGGCAGGGTGGGAAAGGTGATCGACTGGGAATTGTGCAAGAGATTAAAATTTGATCATACTCACAAATGGTATATGTGCAAACCAGAATCCGTCCTGGAAAATGAGATGCATGAAATTCTCATGAATTCACTTAATCCCGGCCAGACGACCAGACCTCGTGTTGATTAACATGAAGAAAAGAACTGCAGACCACAGAGGGAAAATAATAGAAGGCGAAAAGATAGACAAATACCTGGATCACGCCAGAGAACTGAAGAAGCACAATAGTAACCGTGATATCAATTGTAGTTGAAACCCTTGGAATTGTCCCCGAAGGCCTAAAAAGGGACTGCTGTAATTGTTATCAGAGAACGAATCGAGACCATCTAGACCACTGTTAAAATCAGCGAGAATACTTGGAAGAGTTCTGAAGGCCCGAAAAGACTTATTGTCATTCAGACTAAAGTGAAAAACCACCAGTTGAAAGTGGTGTGACAAACTCTCAAAGAGAATAATAACAATAACAATAATAATAATAATAATAATAATAATAATAATGATTCCGGCAGACCACAGAGTAAAATTAAAAGTAAGTGAAAAGAGAGATAACAACGTAGACCTTGCTAGAGAACTGAAAAAAAAAACTATGGAACATGAAGGTGACGACGATACCAATTGTAATTGGTGCACTTGGAATAACCCCGAAAGGCTTGGTAAAGGGACTGAAAGACTCTGAAATAAGAGAACAAGTGGAGACTATCCAGACGACAGCATTATTAAGATCGGTCAGAATACTGAGAAGAATCCTGGAAACTTGAGAAGACTTGCTGTCATTCAAACTCCAGTAAAAAACCATCAGCTAACGCTGGTGTAAAAAAATCGAGAAGGAATAAAATAATAATAGTAAAACTGTAGAACATGAAGGTGACAGTCATACCAATTGTATTTATTGAGCTTGGAACAATCCCCAAAAGCTTGTTAAGGGAGCTGGAAGAGTTAGAAATCGGAGGACGAGACCTGGTTATCCAAACTACAGCATTGCTAAGATCAGCCAGAATACTTAAAAGAGTCCCGAAATTGCTGTCACTCAGACTCCAGTGAAAGACCCTCAGCTAACCCCGGTGTGAAAAACTCACAATGAATAATAATAATAATAATATCATCATCTTTGCAGTATAGTTTCGAGTTTTCCTTTCTAATACAAATAATTTCAAACAGATCAATTTAATGATGTCCTAACAAGTATTACTATCCCTGGTCAGAGTGTACCTGGGAGTAATGGCAATAAAGGAGTAACTTTACCTTCTCTAAACCCCCAGAAGTGGAGGCTTATTGCTGGATGCAGTTTAGTGTCATACACCGGACACTCTCTGCAACTGACAGAAAGTCACTACCCTGGGCTGCACATAGCACAAATATCGTTCATTGTATTCTTTATAAAATTTATACAGTATGTAATGGCGAATATAACATTTTACTTCCCAACGTCTATGTATTTACCAAACTCTCCGCACGGGCAGGACGTGACACAAGATCAGTTTCTAAGCGAAGTTGAACAGGTTTGAATTCAGCGTTTCCCTTCTCCTAGCCTTGCTTCCGAACCAAGATTAAAGAACCCAGTCTGGAAGGAGAATAACTGGATCCATACCTTTCCCAAGGGTATTAGAGCGATGTGAAATGCAATCAGCCTCGTCCAGGATTTGAATTCGTGTCGCCGAGTCTATTTCCTACGACGATAACCATTACACCACGAGCACCTCCCAACGAATAACAGAATGAGTAGATAGATCGGACAAGTTCATCGCGTTAAGTTTATGAAATATCAAACCTCACGTTATTAAGTTTCAGTGCTTTACCATCGAGCTATACCAGCAAATGCCTCTCACCGCTTCCACCCAAGTAAGCAGTAAAAAAGGCCCGAGAGAGTTTTGTCAGATATCGATGATGAATGAAAGCGACGTCTCTTTTCATTCATTGCGTCTCCCTCCTGCCATATTGTAACAACGTTTTTTTGTGCTTTTTTTTTCTTTTAGTTGGTGACGTTAGATTTGGCTGAGACGGAGTGAATATTTACTAGTTAGCAGGCACTTAGTCAGCATTTGAATGGTGTTTCTGTAGGAGTTCGTCCTCTCGTGTAATTGGTTTTTCCTAGGTCACGATATAACCTTATCGCATATACTTAAAAAGAATAAAACACGAGTGTAACGGGAGAAATGAAGACAGCCTTAAACGTGGAAATTTAGCAGAGATAAGTATTTTATCGTATATTATTTTTTATTTTGTGTGCTCTAGATTTTTGTTAAAGAAAATATGTAATAGAAAAACTTCCATTTCAGGGAAATCAATTTAGGTTAGGTTTGGTTTTATGGCATATCAACCATTATAGGTTATTTTATGCCAAATCCTCTTTATACATACATACATATATGATTTGTAAATACATTTTGTGGATAACATTCTTAAAAGAGCCTGAGCTCTTTTTTTGAACACAATTAAATGGTTTTAAGTATTTCAATATGACAGTTACAATTTAACATCATTCATTTATTTGCTCACAGTTTGTTCTATTTGACCCATAGATAGAACCCTATCTGGCACTGTTACTCTGGGTTAGAGTGGACCTGCGAGTAACGGCAATGTAGGAGTAATCCACATTCTCCAAATCTCCAAGACTTCACCATTAGATTAGAAGCGGAGGCTGTAGAATACACCGACTGCTTATTTGCAGAGGGGTAAGACCTCTCCCCACCAAACGAGTGTTCTGGATATGACACTAAACAATCTGATGGTGAGGTTCCATTAATGATGGAGCCTTGGGGAATGCAGATTATCCCTTCATTGCCATCGATCCCAGGTTCACTTAGGCCCGAAGTAGTAGAGTACGACAGAGTTCTTTCTACAGGTCAAATAGAACTAAACAATGTGCTTATGCTATACTGAATTGATTGAAATAGAACTGTTTTGACATTTAATTGAACCATTTTGACATCTAACTGAACTATTTTGACATTTATCTGTATGTAAACAAAAAACTATTCTTATAATAAATTGAATTGTTTGAAATAGAACTGTGTTTTGACATTGAAACTGTTCTTATGCTAAACTGAATTGTTTGAAATAGAACTGTTTAAATGTATAAAGTGGATTTGGCATTAAATAACCCACAATGGTTGATATGCCATTAAACTAAACCAAACCATCACCATTAGTTTGTTCAATGTCATATCCAGGACACTCGTGTGAGTGGGGTTTTACTCCTATGCGGAGATGCAGTCTGATTGGGCTGAAATCATTTTAGAGTACTCAAACTACTTTTCTGTGGTATGCGTCTGAAAAGTTTTCGTTCCTAATATTTTCCTAAAACTTGGTAATTTGTCCCTTGCTCTTGTTCATGTTTCTTCTCTGAAAAGGGTAGAACGTACTTGTATATTTCAATTGCTTTCATTTTTAGATGAAAATCTGAAAAATTGAAATAATACAATTTTATATACATTAAAAAAATCTTATGAAGAACGTAAATGAAAATTACATTTCAAAGACCTATTGTGGTGGAGAGATGACTGAGATTATAGAAAATTAACTCATATAACAAAATACGATGATTTTTTTTTTGTTTCATAACGTGAGAAAGGGTAGATTTGATAACTTATATTAGTGTGGAAAGTATACTTGAGATATTAGACAACACGCACAACAGAACATGTTTTGTTTCATAATGTAAGAAGAAATAGATTTTTCAACTCATATTGGTACGAGGAAGATGTACTTGAGATGACGGGCAACGTGCACCAAATAAAAAATCGTAGAAAACGTCTGAGAGCGAATTGTTTGATAAGCAGAAATGATATCTACTATTTCTTTAGACTAGATAAAACTGTGATTTTTTTTATGCTTTTGTTTTCACTGTTTTATTGTACAATTTATTGAAATTTACTCTTGAAATTAAACGAAAAAAAAAAAGGAATTTTATCGAAAGTGAAAATAAAATTAAGAAAAATTTGAAAACGGAAAAATTTCCACCCACATTTTGTACGAATTCACATATCCCACTAACTTATGCGTATTCAATCGGACGAAGAAATAATAGAAAGAAAAAATAATTGTCTGTATTGCAGGTTAGCATTTTAATTAGTGGAAAATTCTCTTCCTCATATCACTTTTGGCCCGTTGTACTTCTTCCGTACGTATTGGTTCTTGAGTTTTAAACCCCTGCTTTAGAGGAAGGGTTGTCTTTAAAAATGTTAAACAGTTGAAGACTTCGATTTGCACATGTGTGTAAACAATCGCGAAAGATGATTTAGAGACACTTGATGTTTTTTTGTTGCGGGATTGTTGATGTGAATGGAAAATCAAGATTGTTTTTGTTTAATTTTATAAAGCCCACGAATTATTTCATAAAGTTGTAGAGTGTTGATTGTTCTTTTTGGGAGGCTGCAAAATGCATGTGTTACCTTGTGTGTTGGCAAGACCAGTTGAGACTGTTCTCTTTTTGGTGCTGAAAAGTAATCTTTCGGCGGAAGTGAAATTGTGGGATATTTTATTTTATTTTATCTTATTTTCGTATTGGTTTTATTTATTTATTTATCAATTTTTTGTAGTTAATTATTTGTTTTATCTTTAAATTTTAAACTTCATTAATTTACTGTTATCCACATCAAGTCCCAGCCTGAGGAAGTCACTGTGGTGTCTTGGTTAACGTGCTGGACTGCGACATCGTAGTAAGCGAGTTCGTATTCCAGTTGCACTATTATGTTCACTTTCGAACTAATACCCTTGAGAAAGGTATAACCCCCATTTTCCCTCCCCAGTTATTGTTCAAATAGTACCAGTATTGTTTTTCTACAAAGATGATTTTGGCATTTAAATAACCCACGAAGGTTGATATATCATTAAAACAAAAAAACCCTAAAAAACCAAATATTCTTGACAAATTAGCAGATTTACCTGAGCAGTAAATATGTATTTGCCTAACCCCTCCGCCTCGAGCAGGATTTGACATAAAGTCAGTTTTTTACATGGAGTACAAGTGGTTTGAATTCAGAGTTTTCCTTTTCCTGGACTAGTTGCCATACCAAGGCTAACGAGCTCAGTCTGCCCTACTATTTACCTATAGCTGAGGTGAGACTAGTTGCATTCATACCTTTCCCAAGTTTATTAGCATTATATGAAATGCACACAGCATCGTCCTGGATTTGAACTCGCATTACCGTGTCCATTTTCTACGACTATAACTATTACGCCACAAGCATCTCCTGAGTAGTATGCATGCAAGCTAATGTATGCGTTGGCCCAGTTGACTGGGGCTTCAGAATACACCGACTGCATCTCTGCAATGGGGTAAGACTCCACCGACGAGTGTCCTGGATATGATACTAAAAAATCTGATGACGAGGCTCGAGTAATGCTGGAGCTTAGGGGAATGCTGAGTACCCCTTTATTGCCATCACTCCCAGGTCCATTCTGGACCAGAGTGGTAGCACCTGATAGGGTTCTATCTATGGGTCAAATAGAACTAAACAGTGTACTTATGCTAAACTGAATTGCTTGAAATAGATCTGTTTTAACATTTAATTGTGTGTAAAGAAAAACTATACTTACACAAAACTGAATAGCGTGAAATAGAACTGTTTATATGTATAAAATGGATTTGGCATTAAATAACATACAAAGGTTGATGTACTATAACACCCAACTACACCAATGTATGCACTGGGGTTTCGTTGGCGTTGGTACTATGACTTCTTTTGAATTTCCCAGTAGGAACATTTTCTTTAGACAGGTTGCGTTAGCTGAAACGAAATGAAGGAGTAACAAAGAAACCAGTTAACCGACTAAGACTTAACTTTATTATTTAGGTTGTAACTAGGTTTTGAGGGAGATGTTCCCAGTCAAGAAATAGTTGCTTACATGGTCAAGTCCATCTTTCTTTTTCTGTCCTTTTCGCGTTAGGAAACATTTTCTTTTTCCGAGCATGCTCAGATTGTTCTTCATGTCAAAGGCATTCTGGAAGATTATTATTTTTTTCATATTTTTTATTTTGTGTTTTTTTAATGATTGTATTTTAAGTCTCCGAGCTTTTTGGAACGTGAAGGGCCCCTTCAATGCCATTACTCCCAGGTCTATTCTCATCTGAAGTGGTAGTATCTGTAAGGGTCTCATCTATAGGACAAATGGAGCCATTCAATTATTTAATACACTTGAATATATTTAGCTGCGTTCTAACAAATTATATATATATGTATATCGTCGTGTAATGGTGTCTTTGTAGGAAATGGATACGAGTTCAAATCCTGGACGAGGCTATTTTTCATTTCACATAGCGCTAATAACCCAAGGAAAAGTATGAATCGAAATATTCTACCCTCTGCTGAGGGTAAATAGTGGGGCAGACCCGGTCCTTTAATCTTGGTATGTCAACCAGTCTAGGAAAAGGAAAACGCATAATTCAAACCTGTTAAACCCCGCTTAAACATTGACCTCGTGCGGAGGAGTTATATATATATATCGGACAAATGGTAAATGATTGAATAAAACGCCGATCTACAAATTCATGAATTTTTAATTCTTTAAATAATTCAATGAAAAGTTTGTTGAGAAGCAGAAGTTACAAAATCTTTTCTTGTAACAAAGATAATATTAGTTCGAGCGTAAATATCTTTAATAGAAATAGTTAAGATTCGTCTATGAAATATAGCAGTTTCTGTTAGCCTTATCTGAAAGGAACATACTTCGTGAATATAAAAGAATCTTGTATGATAGTGTCATAATGTAGACAGAAAAATGTATTTATGCGTTAAAGGTATATGCGGCTGCTGCTGGTATTTTCATCGGTAAGCTCTGACTGTAATATCAGTATTAATAAATCTCTGTAAACACAAAGATAACCTCTCAATTTTTCGTGTCCTCTGGTGTAATGCTTAACGCGATGGACTGTGGAATTGTAGTCGTGCTATTACGTTCACTTTCAGACTAATACCCTTGGAAAACATATCGACCTCCTTATCCTCCCAGCTATGGGTTAAATAGTAACACTACTGTTCGTCTAGAAGGATGGCTTTGGCATTAAATAACCTACAAAGGTTGATATGCCATTAAACAAAAGAAACCAAACCAAACCTTTCAATTGTAAGATAGTTTAGCGACGTTGAAATAAAATGCATTCTTGAAAGGAAAGAATGTAGATTTTTACTCGACAGAAATAAACCGAAAGGTTGAGTTGATATGAAATAAAATTCCACACCGAATGAAGAAATATTTATTTCTTCGCTTATTTAAATAACTGAAGTTGGCTCGAAATTAGATTAAAAAATTGATGATTTACCTATGATTCTAATTGACGAAAAAATTGAATTTCTAATATTCTGGGAGAGGAAAGGTTTCTTAAATTATTTTGGGTTTTGATCCTACAAATTTTTGCGTCGTCAAATATTGTCGTCTGAGAAGTATCTCAAGAAATTTTAAAACTAGCGGGTTAGCGTTCATTTGTCGATCAATGCGAAAATACAGATACAAAAATTACAGCTTCTGGAGCCCATTTTTATGCAAAAAATTATCTTTTTTTGTATGGAAATCAGTTTTTTTGGTTTGTTTGGGTTTGTAGGTCATTTAATGCCAAATCCATTTTTGTATAAATAAACAGTTCTATTTCAAACAATTCAGTTTAGCATACAAAAACATTTTCATTTCAAGCAGTTCAGTTTAGTATAGGTACGCAGTTAGCATACAAAAACAGATCTATTTCAAGCAATTCAGTTTAGCATAAGTATCTAGTTTAAAAGTCAAAACAGCCCTTTTTCACGCAATTCAGTTCAGCATAAGTACGCAGTTTACACACAGGACACTCGTTGTGAGGGGGTCTTACTCCTCTGCAGAGAGCAGTCGATGTATTCAACAGCCCCAGCCGACTGGGCAAGAAATCAGTTGAGTTCCTATATATATATAGTGACTGCAACTTTGCAGAAAAAGGCTTTCTTCTCAATCCCGCAAAAAATACCTGTAGGAACGCATGTGATTCTTCAGGCCAACTTTACCCTTGCATGTCTTGTTCATCTTACTTAGAGAGTTTGCAAGATTGGAGGTAAGTGGTCATACCGCAGTTTTGTGGAGTTCTGCTTCCAGGATTTGTTCAAAGCAGTACGCGGTATCCTTGGGTAGTTCTCATCTTGCTTTTTTTGCGATAGTCTCGCTTAGGTCCAGGTACTACTGTGAAACCATTGTATTTACACGGCTACAGATTAGAATAACCCGTTTTATTATATCAAAGAGATTAGATTTCCATGTGACAGATAACCAGTCGACAGCAGTCCATACCTTTCCCATGAATATGTTAGCATCACTTTTAGTAGATGAGATATTGCTACCGAGGTATGTGAAATAGTCTACTAATTTCAGTAGCTTGGCATTTAATATGGAGATGGTACCATCTTGTTTAAAAGGCATGAACTAAGTTTTATCGGAGTTTAAGTAATGGATGTTTTTCGAATTTGTTAAATTTTCCTTGGAAAGTTTCGTTCGAAAGTTGATAATTGTCAACTTAAACACTCTGGGGCAATTAAAGCATTTAATTTTGTCCTTGATTACTTTTAATTATCTTTAATTCCCCCAGCAAGATAACAAAAGTTGCTTACCATTTTTCAGGACACGTCACAGATACTTTGAGTTGAGTCATAAATAATTTTCGCTTTTTAAAAGTAAGTTGTAATGACGCATTTCAAATTTCCAATATTTTAAACACAACAGGAAATTCCCTGATTGAAGGGTGCTTTCATTGCTCATTCTTATTTCAGTTGTGAAAGATTGTGCATCATAATTTAATCTATCATCTCGCACCCCTAAACTGAAAGTGCATATTCGACAAAAGAATAACAAAAGACGCTGAAGAAACTGTTTTAAGAAAATTCTTAGTGTTTATGACAAAAAATAATTACTGACCGTCAAGTTCGAAACTGGTTTTCAAAGTTTCGTTCTGGTGATACGTTTTTGAGAGATGAACCAAGATTAGGATGCTGATCGGACATCGATCAAGATGCTTTAAGAGAATTAGTTGAATGCAATCTGTGCAATCTGTACTCGAGAAGTAACACTTGACTTCTCTACATCCCAACTACTCCGAGCCAGAGTGATCCTGGGAGCGATGGCAATGAAGTTCCAAGATTACTGGAACCTTTCCATCAGATTGTTTAGTGTCATATCCAGGACATTCATTGTGGGATCTTACTCCTTTGCTGAGATCCAGTCGGTATATTCTACAGCCCTAGCCGATTGGGCCAGTATACTCATTTAAGTATTAAGCAGGCTTATCGTTACTTAACTTCATCGAGCTTTTCCTTTAGTGGGCACCCATATAAATACTGAAGAGGCTCATTGTGACTAACTTATAATTTATTATGCTTTGCTTTGTCTGACATACAAACATCAGATTGCTAAAGAGCCCAGTCTTTCTTACAATTTATCCGTAACTGATTGCGAAGAGTTGGATTCATGCCTTTCCCATGGCCATTAGCACGAAGTGAATATCAAACATACTCGGCTAAGATTTTAACCTGGATGATCGAATCCATTTCCTACGACCCGTGTGTCTTCTCTTTGACTTTACTTTCTGTCCAATCTCATTGATAGTTTTTCTTAAAAGATTGTTGCAACTTTTCTCATTGTCTTTCGTTTTTAGAGGCAATCATTTGTTGGCGAAGGACTGAACGTTCTGAAACCTCGACGCTCAATTAGACGCAAAGTTACCATTTTTCAAGGTAACGAAAACGTAGATACGATATTACCCGTGGAAATTCAGCGTGAAGAAAACAACCTCCAATTGAAACAAGTCAGCGACAACAAGGACATCAAAGACGATGACAGTCAGATCTCGTTCCTTCGAAACTTTAAACTCGACTCGGATGATGAAGCAGGTGAGATGTTTTTTAATTGCGATAAAGTAACAAAGATAATACGAGTAACATTCCGAAAACAATCGCTTGTATATATATCCCCCGAAACTACAACAAAACATTTTAAATGGATACCCGCAGTAAAAGCTGTTCGAATGCATTACGAAAATAAAACCTATTGCAATGAAATCCTCAAGTAAAATCTTTTCCAAAGTATTCCTACGATAAAAAATATTTTGATGGCATTTCTGTTGTGAAATCCTTTTCAATGTATTCTTATAATAAAACAATTTCCAATGCCTTCCTATTTTCAAATCTTTTGCAGTCCATTTCTCCAGTAAAATCTTTTTCAGTGCATTTCTATAGTAAAACCTCTTCCAATGCATTTCTATTGTAAAATCTTATGCAGTGAAATCCTGTAATAAAACTCTTCTCAATGAATTTCTGTTGCAAAATGTTTTCAATGCAATCCTATTGTAAAAATCCTTTTCAGTACATTCCTATAATAAAACCATTCTAATGCATTCCTATATTAAAACCCACTCTAATCCATTCCTGTAATAAAACCCTTTGCTTTGAAAACCTGCATTAAAACCATTTCCAATGCTTTCCTATATAAAAGCATTTTCCCATGCTTTCTTATAATAAAACTATTTGCAATAAAATTCCATAGTAAAAACCTTTACAATAATCCATTGTGAGTTCCATCCTTACTGAAAGCCCCGTCATATTACCATTGATTTTCGTTGCATTTAGAAAACCTCCTTTGATTGTAGAAAAGATTGACAATTCATCACTGAACATGTTTGAGATTCAACGAAAGTTGTACGTAGAGGAATGTAAGAGATTCGGTGTAATCCCCGTTCGAGCTGTGGCTGAGATAAGCGCAAATATGAAAGACTTAGATGTCAGCCATTTTAATCTTGGTCCGAAAGGGGCGATGGCTTTGGCGATTCCACTCCACGTAAGTATCGATAAATTTCTTTTATTTCTACAGCATCAACCATGAAGTGATTGTGGCTTAACTGACATCGCAAGAAATAAACCCCAGCAAACCGAGTTCAAATTCTGAATGAGTTTTTTTTTTTTGCTTTAAAACCCTTGAGAAAAGCATAAATCTAAATATTCTCCCCTCTGCCAAGAATAAATAGTAGGGCTGACTGAGCTCTTTAGCCTTGGTATGGCAACCAGTCTAGGAGAAGGACCCTGATAGAAAAGTTTAGTGTTCCCCAATGGCCTGGGAGGCCTGGGTTCAATCTCAGGTTGAGTCATACCAAAGATTCAAAAAATGGTACTTGATGCTACCTTGCTTAACACTCAGCATTATAAGGTAGGTATCAAGGGTAAAGTGGAGCAATCCAAGGAAAGGAGTAGCGCCCTCCCCTACACCTTTGTGTAGTAGCTATTGAAAAGGGAGCCTTCGGGTCACCCTCGACTACGGTCGCCAACTTTACTTATGTCTTCTGAGGTGGAGACAGTTTGCTTTAACCCTCTAACCCAACCAAGCTAAAGAAGTTCTTTTATGAATTATAATGGCATACCCATTTTCCCCTCTTGGGAAAGGAATATCTGAGCATTGTCAGTCCAGTGCTTTATCACTAGGCTCTCATGTTTTTCTAATAGGTTAATTTTAAAGTGCAGTTATATGAACTTTGTGTATGGTATGTAGAGTTACCAGATTGAGGTACAAGTAGTAAATCAGTCTACTTCTGAAAGTCCACTACTACTAGATATTGAATTGACAGCGTTGGGTTACTTTTAAGATAAGCCAGACTAACTCTGGTTACTTACAATAAGAAAGTCAATGGTTAATTATTCACGCATACATAGTTTATGTATTTACACAACCCCTCTGCCATGAGCAGAATATGACACAAGATCAGTTTTTAAGTAGAGTATAGCTGGTTTGAATTCAGAGTTTTCCTTTTCCAAATTGGTTGCCTAATCAAGGCTTTAAAAAAGTTCTTTTATGTATTATAATGAAATATTCATAAAGAACTGCATCATCAGATTCTGGTTAAATTTTAACTGATTTCTACTGCTCAGGTAGTTAACCATGGGGGGATTCAGTTGTTAGTGACTGAATTCAATTTGTTCAATCATGACCTTTTTAATGTCTTAGGATTTGTGTAAATGGAATTAAATCTTTATTTCTTTGACCTATTCAAAGGAAAAAAAAGATTATTTTGGTATATATTTACCCCATTCACCGGCACAAACAGAATGTGATACAAAGTCAACTTTTTAAACGGAATACAGCTGGTTTGAATTTAAATTTATCCTTTTCCTAGACTGGTTACCTTATCGTTGCTAAAGAACCCAGTGTTATCCTACGATTTACTCATATCTCGGTTTGAAGAGATAAATTCATTTCTTTCCTTTGGCGCAAAGTAAAAGACAAACAGTCTCGCCCAATATTTGAACTTGGGTTGCAACAGCGATAACCATTTAACCACCTAAAGGTAAAAAAGCCATAAAAAAACAAAGAAAAAAAAAAAAAGAAAAAGCAAAGAAAAACAAAGCAAAACAAGAAAAAATCAGATAAAAACAAAAACAAAAACAAAACAAAAAACAAAACAAAGCACAAAAAAGAAAAAGAAAAAGAAAAAAGCAAAGAAAAACAAAAATAAAGACAAAAACTAAACAGCAACCAATAATTAAAAAAAAAGCAAAAACAAACAAACAAAAAAAGCAAAAAAGCGAAAAATCAAAAACAAAACAAAACAAAACAAAACAAACTAACAAACAAGCAAACAAACAAACAAAAAACTCCCCCAAGCTATTAATTTATTTGTGATTGAATATAGGTATTATGTCAGACGCCCTTTTAACTTCTCCTTTACGTCAACCATTCAGCTGTATCCGCTGGTAAATTTCATTTTCAGCTCAACTCAACCATTCTCACTCTTGATATGGAAAATAACGATATTGGACCATACGGCTGTCAGAGTATTGCAGAAGTGTTATGGGGAAACAGTGCAATAGAAGATGTGGTAAGTAATTATGTCTATATATTCAACAGTTTATTGACAATTAGGTGAAGTTAGTAGGCCAAACAAATATAATTTTCTATAATCTGCCTAGACTTCTAAGTACTTCTAAAGTCGATAGATCTAATAAAAACAATGGTTTTATACTAAAAAAAAAAAGAAAAAAAAAAGAAAAAAGCAAGAAGCAAACGATATCTTACTGACATTATGACAGATGCAGACTATGCAAATACATCTGTCCAAGCTGAATGCCTACTGCATAGCCTGGAGCTAGCAGCATTGGCCTCCACGTGAATGTAAATAAAACAGAATATAAGCCATCTCCACTCTAAGTGACAAATTTCAACAATTAGTTGACAAATTCACATTCCTCGGCAGCGATATCTCATTTACTGAAAGTGATATCAACATACGCCGAACGAAAGCGTGGACTGCTATCGATCAAATGGAAATCTGATCTATCTGATCAAATAAAACGGGATTTCTCGAAGCTGTGTCTGTGTCCACACAGCTGTAAGGATGGACTACACGGACGCAAAAAAAAAAAAAAAACGCATGGGAAAACAGCTAGATGAGAACTACACAAGAATGCTACACACTGTTTTTTGAAGAAATCCTGGAATCAACATCCCACAAAACAGCAACTGTACGACCACTTAACTCCCGTCTGAAAAACCATTCAAGTGAGACAAAGAAGACATGTGGAACACTCTTGAAGAAGCCAGGAAAAACTCACAAGTGACGTTCTTCTATGGACCCCAAAACATGGATGCGCCTGTGTTGGCTGACCAGTAAGAACTTATTTACATCAGCACTGTTCGGATACAGGATGAAGTTTAGAGGACCTGCCGGGAGTGATGGATGATAGGCACGGACAGATAGATAGAGAGAGAGAGAGAGAGAGAGAGAATCAGAGAAACCTGTACAGTCAGCGCGAATGAGCAGGTCAGTGTTACTCTCCGTATTACAAGACCAAAAGAGTTCAGGTTGGCAACTCTGCTTTGTCGGCTAGGGCTGTAACTCTGCAGAGGAGTAAGATCATAGCCCAACGAGTGTCCTAGATATGACACTTAACTTCGTCTGATGGTATGACTCCAGTACTGGAACTTTCTGAGATTGCCATTACTCCCAGGGCCACTCTGACTTGTATTAGTAGTAAATGTATGCGGTAAATTGAACTGTTCAATTATTTACAAAGGATTATTATTATTATTATTACTACTACTACTTTGAAAGTTTTTCACATCAGCGTTAGCTGATGGCTTTCTGTTAGAGTTCGAGTGACATCAAATCTCAAGTCTCTAGGACTCTTCTCCGTATTCTGACCGATCTTAATAATGCTGTAGTCTGGGTGGTCTCTACCCATCTTCTTATTTCCAAGTCTTCCAGTTCGTTTACCAAGCCTTTGGGGATTGTTCCGAGTGCACGAATTACAATTGGTATCGCCGTCATCTTCATGTTCCATAGTTTTTTTTAGTCCTCTAGCAAGGTCTAGGTTGTTATCTATTTTTCGCCTTCTTTTAACTATACTCTGTGGTCTTCCAGAACGGCAAAATCCACTATTCGGCAGTTTTTTTTTTTTGTTTTTTTTTTTTAATTATCATTAGGTCTGGTGATCGGGCCGAAATTAGGTGATCCGTTTGTATCTCAAAATCCAAGAGAATTTTGTATGTCTCATTTTCCAGTATGGATTCTGGGTTGTGCATATACTACTTGTTCGTATGGTCGAATTTCATTTTCTTGCACAATTCCCAGTGGATCACCTTCCACACCCAGTAGTGTCTTGTCTTATACTCTTTTTGCTGCGTCTGCTTATTATGTGATTGATAGTTTCGTCTCTATCACCACATAACTTACATTTGCTATTTTGTTGTCTTATCTATTTTTGCTTCATCATAGTTGGTCCATATGGTGTTGTTTTATGCTGCTCTTAGAAGAGATTCAGTTTTTTTTCTTGATATTTTCCTTTCTTAACCATGTCCAAGTCTACTCGTGTGAAATTTCGCTTTTGTGTCGCATGAAGTATCCGCACTGTTGTTTTTCTTCCCATTTGTGTTTACTAGTTATTTTTCTTCTACTGACCCTTATGTTGTTTGTGATATTTTTCGTCGCTGTAATTAGTCTTTCTTTGCTCTTTTTTATGTTGTTTTCAAGTCGTCCTATCGATGTATCGACGCTTTCTTCAATGCTAGCGAATCCCCTTCTTCCTTCTTTTCTTGACGCATATAGTATGTCTATATCATCTCTGGGATATAAGACCTTATTCATCGTCATAAGTTTTCTTATTCTCTGGTTCATCCACTTCTAGACTGGTTTTTAGTATCTTACAAAGGGTTTATTCCTTTGAGGAGATTTCTGCTATATAGTTTGGTTTCGAGTAGTATTCTCGTTCTCCAGTGATACTCTTTTTAAATTCTTTTATTTCTATTTGTTTGATGGTGTCTGCTTCTAATATTCCTATGTACTTGTGAGTTTCCTTTTCTCTGAACGTTTGAATTTTTTAATTTGGTAGTTCAATTCCTTCGGTTCTTTGTCATTCATTATTATTATTATTTGAAACTATACAGCTGTGTGCAGATTGCTCATATTAGGTAGGAATATTTGATTAATAGAATTGCTTTTCTTAAATAGTAATACCTAAAACCATTTTGCCGTGTGAAAAGGAGCGATTGATATCAAATAGAATTATCTTCAAGTATGACACTGCTGTCAACTGTCAATGTAGTTTTTTCTTTTGTCTTTTTTAAAACTTTTTTTGGTGTCCAACAGGACACATGATTCAACAGATAAAAGTGTTTCTAAGTCAAATCATCCGGAGGTTGCTGGTTCAGTCCCAACCAAAGGTAAATAAGAAAGAATATTTACAATAGCTTTGTGCTTGTAACCGATCATGGTTAGCGGAATTAGAACGATCTACCCACAAGAATTAAATAAAAGGTTTAGCACAAAATTCCGTGTGGACTCCAGAGCTCGACATGAAATACCTGAAGAAAGCCGAAATATGCATCAGCCGAAACATTGTAAATATCTTCTTTTCTTTATCTTTCTTTTTTCTCTTTTTCTTTTTTCCTTTTTTCTTCTTTATGCTTTTTTTCATTTCTTCTTTTTTTGACTCTTTTCTTTCTCATTTCTCGTTTTCTTTTTTTGGACTGGTTAATTTTAACGGCATGTCAATCTGTCTAGGGTTATTTCATGTCTAAAGATTAGAGAATCATGTATATTGTACGTTCATATTTTGCATTTGGTGTGTTTGTGTAGTCTCTTAAGGACCTTTTGCTTACAACTATAATATCAAGTATTCCTATCAAATACAAATAATTTGCACAAAGTTGTATGCTTTAAAGTATTCCTATTTAATACTAATAATCTATATACAATCATATGGTTCTGAATAACAATTCCTACTCAGTAATGATCATCACGTGGTTATCATTATTTTTTCTTATACTTTTTTTGGTTGGAACTTGGTTAATTCAAACATCTGAGACGTCCATGAGGAAGTTCTGTGTAATGAATAATCAATATCCCAGAGCCAAATTTTCTCCTCCAATGTATCTCCCTCTCCCTCATTTGCAAGAGCACATGATTCTGATTTAGATGGCTGTAGTTTTGACAGGTGATGAATTAAAAGAAAAAAATGAAGAACTGGAGTTTAATGTACTATTCATCATATCTTTGTGCATTTGACAGTATATAAGGCGCACTTTTTACAAAAAATATCTTTTAAAATTCCCTTGCGTCTTATACGCCATAAGTATTCGCGATAGTCGGCCGAAATTTGTTACCTGGCAACTCCTATTAGCTTAGACTTTAGAATAACTTTCATATACCTATTGTCATTATTTAAAAGACTATTATGCAGATTAAAAGTGTTATCATTGATCATATTCGTTATATTAATTTCATCACGTTTAATCTTAATACTTTGTTTGTTTTTTTTTTCTTGATTTGCCCTGCTGAAATTGGGGTGCGTCTTATACACCCGTAGGTCTTATATGCCGTCAAATACGGTAAGTAATAAAAGTATTTTTGAAGCTTCCATCCTATGATGTTTTCAGTTCATGCTGCTTGTTCCACGACAAATAAATTGGATTTAATTTTTTCAGAATCTAACGAACAATAACATTGGTTCCCACGGGCTGGGTTGCATGTGCCGCATCTTCAAGAACAACGTCAGTGTTTCAAAACTAAATCTGTCAGGTAAAGTACCTGCTTTATACTTTACTTTTTCTGCGTTTTTTTCTCACAGCAACGGAACATTGAAACGTATCCTCATTGAACTACTCATTTTCTGCCCTTTATCACGTGACAAACCAGTAACCAATCACATCCTTTTTTGTTCCCCGGTGAAGAGCGAAAATTCCTGTCTCTGACTGTTTAGTTCATACGGTGAAATATTGCCTGATGATCAACATGTCTTTTCTGATATGTTCCACAGGTGCGAACGCAGGTGATTGCATACAGCTATATCAAGCAAGTTATAACAATCATAGAAGGGGTAAGCAGCAGCAGCAGCAGCAGCTGCTAAATAATTTTACATTTGTCTTCTCTTTATAACAGACTATGGACGTCTATATAGTTGCACCACTTGGACTTTATCCAAAGGCTTGAGAAGAAGCTAGATAATATTTGATTCGGTTTGATTGGGTTTTTACGGCATATCAACCCTTGTAGGTTATTTATACCAAATCTTGTTTATACATATGTTAAATATATAACTTTTAAATACATAGTTTGTAGGTAACATTTTTAAATATGACAATACGAGCTATTAACTGGTGCTAAAAAAACTTATGGAGAATATGATGCATTTTTTATTTAGGAAAATGTAATTTTTATTTTATAAGAATATCAAACAAAATTATTGACTTTGATAGATATTCAAAAGTCAATTTAAAAAGTCAGTTTGGGACTAGTACAACTCGAACGTTCAAATTGTCAAAACAAAATGTAAGCATCTACGGGATTTGTAGGTGCATAGATATGTTTTAAATTATGACATCTCTTGCCCACCTGTAAGGGTTAAAAGGTGAAATCTTTGGATAGATTAATCAGAACTTTGATTTTTTTCGGTTAATGTGAAAAGAGATACGTGGATTGGGACCTTAAATTAACCAAGCCCCTATATTGTAGTTTGATAGGATGACCAATTAAAATCTGATCTCTGGAAGAGGTACTCTTCCCACAGACGTAGACCAGTGGATTTGATTGGCTAACCAGTCAAAAAGTAGTAGAAAAACACGAAATGATCTGTGATTAGTTATCCAATCGAGAATGTTTGTTTCCAGGGGAATCCACAATAAAAGTAGATGTTTTTAGGTTTAGATGAGAGAAGAGATCCGATGTCCATACCAAACACAAGAGAATAAAAAAAAAATCTCTCCAAGAACTAAATCCTCTCCAGCCAAAGTCTCATTCATCAAAAAATTGAGTAAGATAGAAAGATTTCACCAGCCAGATACTTCATTTGTCTGTCTCTCAAATACAACAAAAAGCGACAATATATATACATATATATATATGTGTGTGTGTGTGTGTGTGTGTGTTTATATATTGTCACACCATGTTTCAATAAATAGTAGTTAAATGTTAACGGAGAGTTTTTCTTGTCTTTGAGTTACCCACACCCAAGCAACTTGTTCCAACGAACTATCCCGGCTATCAGAAGTTCCGAGTAGATTGTGTCATCCCCCATCTGTGGATCTTTCGAACACAACGTGGTCACCGAAGTAGTTGATAAACCAACTAACCGGAAACACATGTGGTAGTCACTAAACTAAAGACACAATCAAGTACCGTGACTAGCATGGGATCACATTAAGGAACCAGTGCTTATTTGTTTGGACACAAATGTTTTCAAATATTTCAATCAAACGCTCATAAATCTACTTGATATTGATAATTTGTTTCGACTCAGTGAAATGGTTTCAAGTATTCTTCATATTAATAATTTTATTTTCACGCATTTAATGATTTCAAGTATTACTATTTGACATTAATAATTCAATTTTATTCTATTCATTCATTTGCACGCTGTCAAACGGTTCCAAGTATTAATTCAATTTTCGCTGACAGTTTAACGGTTTCAAGTATTCCTATCTAACATGAATAATTCTATTTAGTATTAATCATTTGTTTGTACACAGTTAAATTGCCTCAAGTATTGATTTCTAACGCCAATAGTTTTATTTTCACACAGTTAAATGGTTTCAAGTATCGCTATGTAACACTAACAATTCAATTTAACATCAGTCATTTGTTTACATACAGTTAAATAGTTAAACAATTCTGTTTGACCCATAGATTAGACCCTAATAGGTACTACCATTTCGAGCCGGAGTGGACTCGGGAGTAATGGCAATGAAGAGGTATTTCTCCTTCCCTAGAACTCGAGCCTCACCGTAAGATGGTTTATCCAGGGCACTCGTTGGTGGGGGAGTCATACTCCTCTGCAGAGATGCAGTTGGTGTAGTCTACAGATCCTGCCGTCTGGGCTTGCAAGATAACTATAAAAGGATCTTGCGTGCTATTCTGCACAAATCTTGGAAGCAGTACTCTGCCAAATCAAAGCTATACAGCCACTTCCTTCATATCTCAAACCATCCAAGTATTAATATATATATATATATAATGGCCATTATTGGACTTGTCACTCATTATCAGTAACATGTTTTTATCTGTCATATATTGCTTTGATCGGCGATGAACGGGGCCGATGTAGTTGACAGATACATCCGTTGATCGATAAAATCAACAAAGTAACTATCAGAAAAACAAACAATGCGTGGGCATGATACCAGAAGTATTAAAAATGCGTGGGTGTAAGCTGTGACCAGTAAAGAACAAACACTACCTTGGTGGAGGTGCCCGTGGTGTAGTCGTTATCGCCGTAGGAAATGAACACGGCGATACGAGTTCAAATCCTGGACGAGACTGATTGCATTTCACATTGCACTAATACCCTTGGGAAAGGTATGAATCCAATTATTCTCCCTCCAGCTATGGGTAAATAGTAGGACAGACTAGGTTCTTCAGCCTTGGTTAGGCAACTAGTCTAGGAGAAGGAAAACTCTGAATTAAAACCTGTTAAACTCCGCTTAAAAATTGACCTTGTGTCATATCCTGCCCGAGCGGAGGGGTTGGTAAATAGTACCTTGGTGTAAACCATGGCCAACGAAAAACAAGCATTGCATAGGTGAGGAGGCGTGGCCATGTAGATTGTGTAGGAATTTTAAGACTATATAAGGTCTAGGATTTTGGCTAAAATTCTATTTCTGGTGACTGTTCCAACTCCCGACAGCCCTTTTGTGTGTGCAAACTCTCTCCTACTGCTCCCCTGCTTCACACAACTGACTTGTCGAAGAATATATATATATGTATATATATATTGGTGTTCCTCGTTGTTTGTCAAGATCTAGCGGTAGTATACAACAATCTACACTGAAAGACATTTTAGACAGCTAATTCACAGACGAACCTGTATGCCTTTACATTGCACTTACATGCATGCAAAAAGTAGTCACTTAAGAAAGTTTAATTCACACCGTGAGTATTGTCAAGAAAGAATAGAATCCTTTCGTCTGTCTTGTGGCTATCACAATCGAATAATAATAGTAATAATTATAATAACAAAAAATACTTGGGCTGTACTCCTTGTTAGATACTCGGGACCCTTTCTCAAGTGGACCAGAGATGAACTTAAACAAATGGACCAAAGAACTAGAAAACTAATGACCATGCACAAGGCGTTACATCCCAGAGATGACGTGGACAGACTATATGTATCAAGAAAAGAGGGAGGAAGAGGACTTACCAGCATCGAAGACAGCGTTGACGCATCCATACAACGACTCGAAGACTACATAGAAAAACACGAAGGAGGACTGATAACGGCCATCTGAAACAATACTGACAACACGATAGATAACTGAATGACAAAATCTAGGAAACAAAAATGGGAGGAAAAGCAACTCCATGGGTGCTTTAAACGACTAATAAATAACATCTCGTACGACAAAACCTGGACATGGCTAAGAAAAGGAAACTTTAAGAGAGAAATAGAATCTCTCCTAATGGCAGCACAAAACAGCGCCATAAGAACCAACCATATCAAAGTGAGGATAGATAAGACACAACAAAATAGCAAGTGCAGACTATGTGGTGACAGAGATAAAGCCATCAATCACATAATAAGCGAATGCAGCAAATTGGCACAGAAGGAGTACAAGGCTAGACTTGACTGGGTAGGCAAGGTGATCCACGGAAATGTGCAAGAAATTCAAATCTGACCATGCCAACAAATGGTATATGCACAGCCCAGAACCTGTCCTAGAAAATGATACACACAAACTCCTGTGGGACTTTGATATACAAACGGATCACCTAATCTCGGCCCGAAGACCAGATCTTATAATAATCAACAAAAAAAAAAAGAAATTGTCACAAAATTGTCGACTTTGCTATCCCAGCGGACCACAGAATAAAACTAAAAGAATGTGAAAAGAGAGATAAGTACCTCGACCTTGCTAGAGAATTGAAAAAAAACTATGGAACATGAAGGTGACAATTATACCAATTGTGATTGGTGCCTTTGGCACGGTAACTAAAGGATTATTAAAGGGCCTGGAAGATTTGGAATTTGGCGACCGAGTGGAGACCATCCAAACAACAGCATAATTGAAAACTGCCAGAATACTGAGAATAGTCCTGGAGACTTGAGACTTGCTGTCACTCAATCTCCAATGAAATACCATCAGCTTACGCTGATGTGAAAACTCTATAAAATAAGAGGGAGGAAGAGGACTTGCCAGCATTGAAGACAGCATTGACGCATCGATACAACGAATCGAAGACTATATTGAAAAATGCGGAGGAAGACTGATAACAGCCACCAGAAACAATACTGACAACACAAGGATCAGGAGAACGACATTAATCAGAAAAAAAGTTGGAAGAAAAACAACTCTATGGACGTTTTAAGCGACTAACAAACAACATCTCACACGAGAAAACGTGGACGTGGCTAAGAAAAGGAAACATTAAAAGAGAAACTGAATCTCTTCTAATAGCAGCACAAAAGAACGCCACAAGGACTAACCATATCAAAGCGAAAATAGATAAGACGCAACAAAAGAGATGTAGGTTATATGGTGATAAAGACGAAACGATCAATCAATCACTTAATAAGCGAATGCAGCAAATTATCACAGAAAGAATATAAGACTAGGCCCGATTGGGTGGGCAAGGTGATTCACTGGGAATTGTGCCAGAAATTAAAGTTTGACCATGCCAACAAATGGTATATGCACAACTCAGAATCTGTCCTGGAGAATGAGACACACAAACTCCTCTGGGATTTTGAGATACAAACGGATCACCTAATCTCGACCAGACGACCAAACCTTATAATAATCAACAAAAAAGAGAGAAATTGCTGAATTGTGGACTTTGCTGAAAATTGAAAGAATGCGAAAAGAGGGAAAAGTACCTGGACCTTGCTAGGGAATTGAAAAGGAGATTTGCTGTCACTCAAACTCCAGTGAAAAACCATCAGCTAACGCTGATGTAAAAAACTCTCATGGAGAAAAATAATGATCGGATTCATCAGCAGCAGCATATGACGTTAACACTCCCATCACCACTGGCACTTTGGACAGCTTACCTGTTTAAAAGGATTGTAAACTTTATTAATACATTAGCTCTTAAAACATTGATATTGTATCTAAATACGAAATGTTTACCTGTACAAAATGATTGTAAACTTTTTTAATACATTAGCCCTTAAAACATTGATATTGTACCTAAGTATCAAATGTTTACGTGTTTAAAATGATTAATTGAAGTGACTTCTTGAAACCATATGAGTGTCTGCAAAAAAAATAAATAAATGAATAAATAAATAAATAAATAAATAAAAAATGAAAAAATAACAACAAAACAAGAAGACTGACTTTGTCATTAAATAGCTCAGAAAAGGTTGAAATGCTGTACAATCAAACAACCAATCAATATTGAAAATCAGAAAGAAATGTATTATCAGTGACCAAGAATTAATGCAAATGATAATGAGGCTATCATATCAATAATGCAAATATATTGTAAATGATTTTAGTATAGAAATTCACTGTTATCAGGAAAGTCGGTATTATTGTTAGTGGTCAGGAATAAGATTATAATTTGTACGTATATTTATTAAGCTTACTTTTTTTCTTCTTAAATGAATGGAGGTAGTTGATGAAGAGTTAAGAATTCCTTGAAATCATTGATTAAAATGTTTAGCGTTCCCCGACTTAAGCTGACAAACATGTTTACTCCAAGACACTTTCTGTTGTCTTTGAATTATATATATATATATATATATATATATATATATATATATATATATATATATATATATATATATATATAACAGATTTCAGTACACGGAACTATAATTTGAGCAGTGTTAAAGTAGGTCTGTTTACTTTATCGGCAATGCCATGATTTATTACTGACAAACCATGCGTATTTTCTTCTATTATGGTGATCAAAAGCATAATAATTCGTGTTTTTTTTTTGTTAAATTCTCAGAAGATTTTTTTTTCTTAAAGGAAGATAAAAAAAACGCTTTTAATATTAGTTCCCTTATGGGCTTCCATCTAAAAGATATTATCTAATGAAAAACCACACTCAAAAAACAAAGACTAAAAGAGTATTATTCAGATAAAAACATTTTTTTTATCTAATCAGTCATATGTATTTAAATATTTATTCAGTATTTTTACATTGATTAACAAAATCAATACAAAGAAACTGTTTTAAAAAATGTAAACAAAATCTAATTCTCCATGAAATAATCTTTAAAACATGTAATGATCGTTCACCTGAAACTTCATTAAGGTTTGCAGATTAAGAAAATGATTGACTGGAGGGTGACACATGACAACTAAATTATAAAGAAAACATGTCTTCACCTCAGGAAATGTATGAACTCCGTTATCCTCCCAGCTATGGGCTAAATAATAACACAAATGTTCTAGAAGAATGGCTTTGGCATTAAATAACCTACAAAGGCTGATATGCCATTAAAAAAAGAAACCAAACCAAACCAAATCAAACCAAACCAAAACATGTCTTCAGAATTTAGAGGAAAAAAGTCTTTTAAAAGAAGACTCCTCTTTTATTGCTTCAAATACCGAAAATTTGATTATAATCCGAAAATTAACCGATTTAGGTGTATGTATTTACCAACCCCTGGCAGGATGTGACAGAAGGTCAGTTTTTATGCGGAGTTTAATGGGTTAGAATTCAGAGTTTTCCTTCTCCTAGACCAAGGCTAAAGAACCTAGTCTGCTTTACTATTTACCCATAACTGGAGGATGAATAAGATGATTCATATCTTTTCCAAGGATATTAGTGTTTTAGGGAAATGCAATCAGCCTCGTCCAGGATTTGAACTCGTGTTACCGAGTCCATTTCTTACGACGATAACCAGTACACCATGGGCACCTCCTAAAAATATGGTGTATTTAACATTTTTGTAAATACACACACACACACACACACACACACACACACATCTATATATGTAAACTAATTAGGGACGCTATTTGAGAATTGTAGCTTTACATATATACAGAATTTACTTACCGTCGGATTCATTTCCATTTTTTCTGATATATACTGATTTTCAGTTAGTCTTTCCTTCTTTTTCTTAGGAAATGCTTTTGGTGATACCAACACAAATCTTCTTGTGTTTCTGTTGGTGAGTACAGAGATTTTTTGTTTAACCTGTGAAAAAAAATGTTGAGTGGTTCCAATTCTTCACGATAAGTTCCGACATTTTGGTGGGTTGATTCAACGAAGACATAACGAAAACTCTTCGACTAGAAGGGACGTTGGTCACTAAAAATAGTAGCAATACGAGTACAGTGGTGAACTATTTTTCATAAAGAACACACTCGAAAGATTATGGACACTTTAAGGATACTTTTTTTTTTTTTTACCAGAGTGTCAGTGTACTTTCACGCCACGGACTGTCTTTTTGACTCAGGCTTGAAGTGCAAATCCATGTTTAGGCCATTTTTTAAAAATTAAAACATGCTTCTTCGTACACATTACACATTCTTGGTTTGCACTTCTTAATTATCAAAATTTTCATGACAGACATCTGAAACATTCTGATTTGCTGCCATTTTGAATAGGTTCAGAATAGATTGCCATTTTGAATAGGCTCAAAATAGATTGCAAGATTAGAATTCCAAACAATGCAAAAATTACAAAATTCACAAAGAGTCAGAGAGAAGTAATTTTGTCCGCAAATCTGAAATGGAACCACCATCTTTATTATTATTATTTACTCCTTGAGAGTCTTTCACATCAGCTAACGTTGATGGTCTTTCACTGGAGTTTGAGTGATAGCAATTCTCCTCAAGTCTCCAGGACTTTTCTCAGTATTCAGACTGTTCTCAAAAATATAGTTGTTTGGATGGCCTCCATTCGCCCTCTTATTTTCAAGTCCTCCAGTCCCTTTAATAATCCTTTGGTGACTGTACCAAAAGCACCAATCACGATTGGCATAACCGTCACTTTCAAGTTCCACAATTATTTTAATTCCCAAGCAAGGTCGAGATACTTATCCTTCTTCTCATTTTCTTTCAATTATTATTATTATTATTACTATTAATTCACTCCTTGCGAGTTTTTCACACCCAGCTTTAGCTAGTGACATTTCACTGGAGTCTGGTTGGCTTGGTTTGATTTAGTTTTATGGCACATCAACCATTGTAGGTTATTTAATGCCAAATCCGGTTTATACATCTATAACAAATATATATGATCTGTAAACACATTTTGTTGATAACATTCTTAACGAGCCTAAGCTCATTTTTTTACACACAGATGGTTCCAAGTATTACTATGTATGATTAGCAATTCAATTAAACATCAGTCATTTGTTTACACGTAGTTAAATGATCAAACAGTTCTATTTCTAACAATTCAGTTTTGGATAAGTCAACAAAGTTAAATGGTTTCAACTATTGCTATGTATCCCTAACAATTCGATTGAACATCAGTCATTTGTTTACAGACAGTTAAATGACCAAACTGTTCTATTTTTAACAGTTCAATTTAACATAAATCAACAAAGTTAAATGGTTCAAAGTATTCCTATGTATCACCAACAATTCAATTAAACATGGTCATCTGTTTGCACTTAGTTTGAATAGTCAAATAGTTCTGTTTAACCCATTGATATGACCTTATTAGGTGCTACCTCTCCGAGTTAGAGTGGACCTGAGAACAATGGCAATGAAGGGTTACTCTACATTTCTCTTATCTCTAAGGCTGGAGCATCGCCATCAGATCGTTAAGTCATATCCAGAATTCTCGTTTGGCGAAGGGTCTTATCCCTTTGCAGAGATGCAGCCGGTGTATTCTACTGTCACAGTCAACTAGTCTGGCTGGAGTCTAAGTGAAAGCAAATCTCCTCAGTTCTCTAAGATTCTTTTCAGTATTCAAGCTTATCTTAACAATACTATAGTCAGGAAAGTCTCAATTCGTCCTTTGATTACCAACTCTTTCGGTCCCCTTTCCGAGCCTTTGGGGGACCGTTCCAAGTATGCCAATGATAATTGGTATTACCGTCACCCTCATGTTCCATTACTTTCTTAGCTCTTTGGCAAGGTCGAAATACTTGTCTCTCTTTTCGCTTTCTTTTTTATTTGTACTCTGTTGTCTGTCGGGACGGCAGATTGTTATTCATCACTTGGACTGGTCTTTTAGCTGGCATTAGGTAATCTGTTTGTATTTCAAAATCCCAGAGAATTTTATGCGTATCATTTTCTAGGAGGGATTCTGCTTTGTGCAGATACCATTTGGTAGTATGGTCAAATTTCAATTTCTTGCACAATTCCCAGTGAATAACCTTCTCCACTCAGTCGTGTCTCGACTTATACTCTTTATTATAATTATCATTATTATTACAAAGTAAATAACTCCAAAATTGGGTCCTTATTCATGTCATTATTTCAGTCAATCTCATATAACTATCGATCGGTTTGCCTCTCTCTCTCTCTCTCTCTCTCTCTCTCTCTCTGTTTGTTATTTCTATGTATCTATATATATTCGTGTATTTGCCAGTATCGCTATGTCATCGGCGTAGTCGGCGTCGGTAATTGTTTTTGCGTGGTACCTTCTGCTTCTTTTCTTTGTCAGCTCGAAGCCGTTCTCTCTGATTTTGTCAATCGATGTTCTAAGTACGTAGTCTAGAAAATGATAAAGAGGTATGGAGCTAGCGTGTCCCCTTGTAGTACTCCTGCTACAATGTCGAAGTACTCTGTGTCTCCATCTGGTAATCGTACTTTTACTTTGGTGTTTCTATAGAGAATCGTTATTGCTGCTACGGTTTCTTTAGGTTGGCTGTATGCTAGTAGGATTTGTTCCATCTTCACTCTGTGAATGGAATCGAAGGCCTTGGTAAAGTCGATAAATAGTAATATCGCTTGTAGGTTTTTTGCCCGTACACCTTCAAGGATTCTACGGATGGTTAATATTTGTGAGGTGGTGGATCTATTTCTTCGGAAGCCATTTTGGTTTTTCCTAAGGATGTTGTCGATTTTGGGTTCTATGCGGTTTCGTAGTAGGGCATTGTAGATTTTGGCTGCTATGGATGTAAGTGTTATGCCTCGGTAGTTTTGGGCTAATCCGAGGTCACCCTTTTTAGGGAAGTGGGGATGCATCCCTTCATCCATCTATCTATCGGATTTTGATTATATACTGCGTTGCAATTGTCGGAGCAGTATGTCGTTGAATTGTCTGGTCTTCCATACTTCTGGGGGAATCTCGTCTAGCCCTGCAGCTTTCCTATTTTTAATTTTTCTGAGAACCGAGTCGAGTTCTTCTTGTGTGAATGGTCCTAGTTTAATGTTCAATTGCTTACTAATTATACTGGTGATTGGTTCATGTGTTACTTTCGGTAGGTTTCCTAGTAGGTTTTCGAAGTGCTGTTTCCACAGTTTTATTCTTTCCTGTTGGTTTGCAGCTTTCAGTTTTGCTTTGGCTGTGCTCTTTCTTCTACTCACTTCGTTTATTGTTTGCCAGGCTATCCTAGATTGTCTATCTTCCACCGAGTCTTTAATCTTATGTATCTGATTTTGAATGTATTCTGTCTGTTCCTTTATGTATATGCCTGCTAATTGATATTGTGCCGTTTTTAGTTTTCGGGCATTTGTGTTTGTTGGGTTTTTTCGATAGTTTTTGGAGGCTGTTTTCACTAGAGCCCGTTTTTCTCTCACCGCTAACGTTTCCTATGGGACTCTATATTTAGTTTTGATTTTTGTTGGAATACATTTCGCTGCTGTCTCGAGGTGCGTATTGACGAAATTCTCATATTCGTCATTTGGTGTACTTTTTTCCGTGTTCTCTTGTAGTGTTTCGAATCTGTTTCTTAATTCTAATACGTATTTATCTCTTATATCTCTGTTGTTCAAAAGGGCCCAGTCATAGTGTTTGGTGGTCGCTGTTCGTGTGGCGTTTCTTCGTAGGCTTAGCCGTATTTTTGCCGTGACTATTCGGTGATCGGAGGACACACCCTCGAAAGAGGAGTATGCCTCGCAATTCATTGCACTATTTTTCCATTTCTTGTTTATAAGGACGTAGTCTATCTGTGCTTTACTATTGTTCGCATACGTGTATGTCCATAGTTTGCCCTCCCTTTTTTGGTAGTTTGTATTGAGGCATGTTAATCTATTTTCTATCATGAAATCTGTTAGATGTTGCCCATTCCTATTTGAAGTGTTGTGTAGGCTGTATTTGTTGTTTCCGTTTTTCCCGATTTGGGCATTCATGTCTCCGCCAATGACTAACATGTTGTGTTTCGGTATGCTACGCACTAATGAGGATAACTCATCGTAGAAGGCGACTAGTTCAGTTTCTTCACTAACATTGGTAGGGCTGTAGCAGGAGATGATTGTTGCTCTGGGGTTGTCGTTAAAAGTAGCTGCCATCATCCTAGGTTGTATTTTCTCAATGCTATTCAGCGTTTTTAATGCTCTAGGTCCTATAAGCATTCCTACCCCTCCTACTGCGGCGTTGACAGAGTTTTTCCATACCGATACAGTGGCGAGCGTCCATCCATTGCCAGTTTCGTGATATTTGATATCTTCGGTGTGCGTGTATCTGTGTTCTTGTATGCATATTATGTATATCTTATGTTCTACGGCCAATGCTATTAGCTCTGGTAATTGTCCTATTCTATTTAAGGTTCTTACGTTAAATGTCGCTATTTGTATTGTTTGTTTGCATTTTAGTAGTTTTTGTTGTTTGAGCTCTGTAGCTGATTTTTCAAACACTGAGGCCAGGGCTCCAACCTCAGCAGGACGCGCCCCTTTTTTTACCCGCGCGAAGAGTGATGCGGTTTGTGTATGTGGTTTGAGTGTGGGTCATGGTTATCTTTCGATGGCTGTTTTATTCTCTTCTATAGAAGCCACTCTTATAGAGGAGCAGCAGTAGTTCCCCGATCGAACTAACGATCCTGAGCGTTAAGTCGTCAAACTCACGTCCAGAACCTGTTTAGGTATTGAGTTTGGCCGTCGATGGGTTTATTCAAATACCTTTACGTCCATCATGCTGCTTCCCATGTGTACGTAAAAAAGGGCGGGGGGGGGCTTTAATTTCAATTTAAGTTTTAACTTACTTAAAGTACAGGATTAAGGTACTTTAGTCAGACTTTTACTTATATTTTCACCTATCTTCTGGTACTGAAATGTTTGTTTTTTTGCAGTATTGGGAGATTTATCTAGACTTTTTAGTTTTTCTTCTATACTACCGTTGGGAGCCGAGGGGGGCTTAAAGAATTTTATAGCTTTTACAAATGTAATTTTTTTTTTGTGTGGTGGCATTGGGAGTTTTAGGCTTTTAGTTTTTCTTCTAAACTACTGTTGGGGAGGGGGCTTTGAGAATTTTAAACTTTTAGAAAAGATTCAAAAACGTTTTGCCGTGTTCACTGACATTTGGACAGAGTCATATATTCAATTTGGGTTTATAGTAAGGGTGTCTTTACATTTAAAACGTACAGTTTAAGCAATGTTTTACAAAGAAGAATACAGCATAAAATTTTGTAAAATTTTCAGCATTTTAAATTAATAGGACATAAAGACATACTGACCAATATTGAAACAATTTTCTCTGCTGGGAGGTGTGAGTTCAAATCCTTCCTCTTCCCTTTTATCGTTTATATACTAATGAATTTAAAATATACTTGGAGACGGTCTACTGTTTGAGACGGGGGAGGCTAGGCATTTCGTCATTTTGTTTTGTTTTGTTTTGGTGTGGTGGCTTTGGCAGTCTTAGGCTTTTAGTTTTTCTTCTAAACTACTGTTGGGGAGGGGGCTTTAAGAATTTTAAACTTTTAGAAAAGATTCAAAAACATTTTGCCGTGTTCGCTGAAGCCGAAACACTACTGCATAGTGTGGAACGAGCAGCCGCAGGCATAGGCCTCTATGTCAATGCACACAAAACGGAATATATGTGCTATAATCAAACGGGTGACATCTCCACTCTAGACGGAACCCCTCTTAAACTAGTAGACAAATTCACTTACCTAGGAAGCAGCGTCGCATCAACCGAAAAGGACATCGACACGAGGTTAACGAAGGCATGGACAGCTATCAATAGGAAATCAGACCTAACCGATAAAATGAAACGCAGTTTCTTCCAGGCAGCGGTCGCATCGATACTGCTATATGGATGCACTACATGGACTCTAACAAAAAGGCTGGAGAAGAAGCTAGACGGCAATTACACAAGAATGCTGCAAGCAATCTTGAACAAGTCCTTGCGGCAACACCTCACAAGACACCAACTGTACGGCCTGCTGCCTCGTATCACGAAAACTATTTAAGTTAGACGAACCAGACATGCAGGACACTGCTGGAAAAGCAGGGACGAGCTCATAAGGGATGTACTCCTATGGACCCCCACACATGGACGAGCAAAAGCAGGACGACCAGCACGAACATACATTCAGCAACTATGTGAGGATACGGGATGTAGTCCAGAAGACTTGCCAGAGGCGATGAACGATAGGGAAAAGTGGTGAGAGAGGGTCAGGGATATCCGTGCTACCAGCACGACATGATGATGATGATATATTCGTAAATCGCTTGGGCAAGAAGACTGGGAAAAAATTCAGAAAAAAATTATTATTTTGCTTTTTTCCAAAAAAATGTTCGTCGAAGTTTATGCTCTCTCTCTCTTCCTTCTCTCTCTTCTCCTCTCTCTTTATCTCTTCCTCTCTCTCTCTCTACCTCACTCTCTTCCACTTTCTCTTCTTTCCTTCTCTCTCTCTCTCTCTTCCTTCTCTCTCACTCTTCCTTCTCCCCTTTCCTTTTCTCTTTCTCTCTCTATGCCTCACTCTCTTCCTCTTTTTCTTCCTTCTCTCTCTTTCTCAAGTTTAGTTTCATGCCCAGGACATATAAGGATATTTTCAAGAAGCATTAATATAAAAATGTTTTAAAAAAGTGAAAATTATTCATTAAATTTTCAATAGAATAATTCGGTAGATTTCTATTGTTTTGTTGGTGATGATTTTTCAAAATTTGACTTAAAAATAATTTAGAATAATAATAACTGGACCTTGTTAGGGAATTGAAAAAAACTGAAAAAAACATGTAAGTGACGGTTATACCGTTGTAATTTGGTACAGTCACCAAAAGAATGGTACAAGGACTGGAGGTCTTGGAAATAACGAAACGGGGGAAGACTGTCCAACTACAGCATTATTGAGATCGGTTAGAATACTGATAAGAGCCCTGGAGACTTGAGGTAACTTGCTGTTACTCAAACTCCAGTAAAAGACCCACAGATAACGCTGATGTGAAAAACTCTCAAGGAGTATAATAATAATAATAATAATAATCCGACGAATTCGTAAAGTTTATCGTTAAAACCATAGAAAATTGTAAAGGGGAATTGGGAGGAAAAAGTTTAGCTGAGGGGAAAATCCAGAGAGGTATCATCCAGGGAAATGTGTTATCACCATTACTATTTGTAATAGCGATAATGCCACTCAATCATATTCTTAGGAAATGTATAGAAGATACAAACTTACTAAATTGCCCGATAAAGTGGAATCTAGAGGAAGATTTGAAACCATATAGACCACAGCGCTGTTAAAATCGGCTAAAATACTTAGAATTATCCAAGAAATCTTAGGAGATTTGCTGTTACTCACACTCAGTTGGATCGAAAAGATAGACAAATACCTGAACTTGGTCAGAGAACTGAAAAACAAAAACAAATTGCAGAACATGACGGTGATACCTATTCTAGTTGGTGCACTAGGAACGGTCCCAAAATGTTTGGAAAAAAGACTGGAAAATTTGAAACCAGATGAAGAATCGAGACCATCTTGAGTACAGCATTATCAAGGTCGGCTAGAGTACAAATAAGAGTCCTGGAAACCTGAGGAGACTTGCTGTCACTCAGACTCAAGTGAAAGACCAGTGAAAAAACTAATGATAATAATTTTGAAGAAACTGCTTATCATAGAGTATTATCAATAGAACATAAAATAAATATAATATAGCTAGGTCTTGGCTAAAAACCCGGTGAAGGATTGTAAGAAGCCAAAAGTAAATATGGAGAGAGAGAGAAGAGATCACCGCCCTCTGTGGGACTAGGTTGAGAAATTAATACAATATGGGTACAAGTAATAAGGAATGCCAGAGAAAAGCAATAATAACAACAAAGTTGCAATAGTAAAAAAAAAAAATAAATAAAAAATAAAAAGTCATGCAATGATAAAAGCAAAATTGCTATATGAGCATGGCTCGTGGAACTTGAACAGTCGACCCCAGTAAGCGAAATAAAGTGTTAAGTTCGACATTCCGACCATCCGAAGAAGGCCAGATCGTACAACGGGCGAAACGTTGTGGTAAACATGGCGACAAAGATGGGGGCAGTAGTCCGAAAAATATAAATAATAGCCGAAGGTAAAAATTTAATGATTATTATTACTAATTTTATATTAGTAATATAATGCTTATTAGTTACTTTCCAGGTTCTTTGTTTTGTTTTGTTTTGTAATTCATTTTTCTGTATCTTTGGGGAGTTGGTCGAAAGAGTTCCTTTTTAGTTAAGATTACATTCTCCTTAAAGTACTTTAATTTTGTATTTTGTTATTATAGTAAATAAAAACCTTTAACTTAAATTTTTTTTTTTTTTTTTTGACAGCAACATCCTTTTCTGAAGGAGCTTAACCTATCGCGAAATGAATTTGAATACCTCACGGCAAAAATGATCGGAGAACAACTGAGTACGTAACGACAGATATAATCCTTTTTCCTTATAATGTAGGTATTTACAATTTACTGACCAGCAGTTTTCCCATCTCCCCTCTTCACGACGCCAGTGTTATCCAATGCTTTCAAATTGGCATTAAAGTTATTGTGGAAGTCTCCAGAACGAAGTTGAACACAACGCCAGATTGTTTTAGGGACCCCAACTCCTCGATCCGCCCCTTCATCGTGGCAGTTACTCTGCTACGCTTATTGGGGGATTAAATTCAGAGCTTTCCTTTTCCTCGACCGGTTGCTCTTAACATCTGTGAAACGCTACTGTTATCCAATAGAAGTGCAAGGTGCTTGCAGCTTGGCATTAAAGGTACTGTGGAAGTTTCCAGTTCGAGGTTGAATACATCGTCAGATTGTTTTAGGGACCCCAACTCCTCGATCTGCCCCTTCATCGTGGCTACCCTAATAGGAGGATTAAATTCAGAGCTTTCCTTTTCTAGACCGGTTACTCTTACAATCTCAATAGTATTAACGTTCTGTGAAACGCATACAGCCACGTCCAGAACTTGAACATGTTTCGCGATGTCTATTTTCAACGGTGCTATTCATTACGTCACCGCATCCCCAAATTTTAAATGATAAGACTTGGATAATGGCTAAGAAGAGGAAAACTGAAGAGAGAAACTGAATTTCTGGTAATAATAGCGCAAAATAAAGCGATAAGAACTATTCATGCCAAAGCAAAAAATGATAATACGCTGAAGAATTGCAAATGTAGGTTATATGATGACAGTGATAAAACTGGAGAGAGGAGTTCCCGTGACGTAATGGTTAAAGTGCTGAACTGTGGCCTCAAAGTGCGAGAGTTTGAACTCTGGTTGTGCTATAACGTTTACTTTTGGTTGAATTACCCTTAGGAAATGTATGGACCCCCTTATACTTCCAGCAATTGGTTGAATTATGTCACTGATATCCATCTACAAGGATCGCTTTGGCATTAAATAACCCACGAAGGTTGATATGCCATTAAAGAACGTATGATGAAACAGTTAATCCCATAATAAGTGAATGCAACTACCTGGTACAAAAGAAATTTCAAGAGTGGGTATAACTTGGTGGACATGCTGCGTGAAAAATTAGTTTCAGTGGATCACCTGATACCCGTTGGCTTTTGGCTAATGGCCTACTATGAGAGAGCAGATGGGCACTACCTAGTGGTAAATCTGGTACTTACAGCAAGACATTTTGTATTTGTAATAACTGGATATTATCTATTGCCAGAACTTTGCTTTCTGGAGCACTGGGAAGTCGCGCTTGCGTTGCCATTACTCCCAGATCCACTCTGACTCGCTGTTGTAGTACCTGTTAGTCTCCTATCTATGAGTCAAATACATCTGTTTGAGATAATGTCTAAAATGATTGCGAACTTTATTATTAAGTTGTTCCTTAAAACATTGCAACAACGTATAATTGCTGGAAAATTATTAGTATTAGATAGAATACTTGAAACCATATAACTGTGAGTAAATTATTAATATACAGGAGGTTTAAAAAAAGTTAACATTTGTATTGGAGTTCTTTTATGATATTATGATTTTAAAGTTTCCATCTGTTAACCATTCCTGTCAACACATTATTGGAATCTTCCTCCAGGTGGTCTCCGTAATATCAGTACTGCTTTTCTGATAAAGATACTTCCATAGAAATATTAACATTTTTTAATCACCAGTCTACAATGAGCGATTGTGGTTGACATTTCAATAGCCTGCGAAGATTGCGCTTTTACAAGGCACGCTGGTGGAAGCAACATTATCTTCTAATCGAAGAATGTAAATCGAATGATGGAATGACGAATGACAGTATTCAGGATCCCATTGCTGATAGTGCCCGAGTGAAATTCTGAGCGAGCAAAGAATACAGTGGTAAGCAGAGAACTACTTGATCATATCTTGCAGAGGAAATATCATTAATACTTGCCACCCATCTGAAAGGTCCCACAAATCAGCGGATTAGAAGTTTCTGCAGTGTTGTGCTGTCTCGAGCAAAGATGAAGAAATAAAGACGTGACTATCTCAAGAGAAGATGATGTTAAACTTCAATGGAAATAAAACGCTACTTAATGTCCGGTAACCAAAGTGACGGTATAGCCAGGGGTCAAAGCTGCTGCTGGCGCCAGGAGTGGCAATACCACCTCAGCCATCGAAACTGTGGTATCACCTCGAGTTGACGGATGATGACGACAGAGTATAACACGTGCAGTATAGATGACAAAATAATACTCTGTCATATGGGCTAAGCTACCGGTGTCGCTAGGGGATGCTGTACCACCTTAGCGATCGAAACTGTGGTATCACCCCGAGTTCGTGTATGATAAGGACAGGGTATAGCACGTGCAGTATAGATAAGACAAAATAATAGAAAAATAGAGCAGTTCAGGTTTCGGTTTTGTTTTTTGTTTAATAGCATGTGAACTTTCTTGGGTTATTCAATGCCGAAGCCATCCTTGTAGAAGAGGAATGGTACTGTTTAATCCATAGTAGGAGGGATAAAAGGGTTCATGCCTTTCCCGAGAGTATTAATTCATAAGTGAATGTAAAGGCACGACTGGAGTTCGAACTCGCTTACTACGATATCGCAGTCTAGCACGTTAGCCACTACACCACGAGGGACTCTTCCTGTGAAGATTATTTGTATTAAGAATAGTTACTTGAAGCTATAATTATCAATGTCACGTGGTCTACCACTGAGAGGAGAGAAATAAGGAATTTCTACAACCCATCCGTATTTGAATTAGCAGGCCGCCAAAGATTGACCGTTGAAAGAGAAATAAGGAATGTGGGTCAACTTTGGCCGGCCGTTGAAGGAAGAAAAGAATGTAGGTCAATTCCTCGCGGCCGAAGTAACAAATCCTGGTCAGAATGAAAGCCAACAGATATTTGCATTCTATGACTCCTCGGCGGAAATAGGGATAAAGAAAATCAGTTTTGAAGAGAGATGTCGCCGTGAACAGATGGGGTGAATCTCGTGCCAAACTCCGGGCGAAGAAACAGAACCGGGATTTGCAGGACAGTAATTGAAGTGATAAGATATATTGAAACTACCGCCGAAATCACCCAGGGGAAAGCGGAAAAAATCTTGGACAAGAAGAACCTATGCCTTCAAGCCAGAGCTATATATATATATATATATATATATATAAAGGTACTCCAGCCGGTAAAAGAGAAAATACTCTCCGAAGGAACCCGTCAAAAAGCTAAGTACTGCAATTACATATTCTCTCTCTCTCAATTTAAAGAAAGACGAAAGAAAAGAAAAAAAGTAAGAAAGACATTTATAGTTATGTATTATCCGCTGATAATATAGCCGACACGTTGAATATGTGTGTCCGCGCGTATATATAAAAAAACCTTGTCATATTTTCATGTCCCCATGTGTTGAGATTTATTCGTTGCGTTGTCTGCCTGTCAAGTTGTCTATTTCATGTTTGTTTTCAGCTTCGTTCGCCTCATTTTATTCTCGCCTAAATTGTCCCATTCTTTCCTTTAAAAATATTATACGGGAAACTGAAATTGTTGACTACTATAATTAATATTATTATATCAAAACCTAGAGGCTCATATCTTCCATTATCCTACGGGTAGGAAGAGCTAGTGGCCTGGTGTGTGTGTGTGTGTGTGTGTTAACGTGAAGTTTGGAAACCCCTTGCAAACGGTGGTCAGTCTAGCCCCAAATTAACCCCAACAAAATCTGCCAGTTTCCCTACGCCCAAAAAGGGAATCCTAACTGGGACTTATTCTACGAGGGATCAAGTGCCAGACCGCCCCGTCTTCACACGTGCGAAAAATAAATTCCCGTCTTGGGATTTTAGTAATTTTGCCGTAACACTACAAATAATCATTATTGGAACTACATGGTGAAAAAAAAATGACTTCGGCATTAAATAACCCAACAAGGTTTGGCGTGCCGTAAATCAACCAGCCAACCATCCAACCAACTTTTGACGAACGATTTTTGGCGTTTACAAAAACGTCTGCAAAAGTCACGAAATTACGGAGGTATAATTTCACCTGTTTCCTCTCGTACAACCTACTAAGTAAAAATTAAAGTAAAGTTGGCGACCATAGTCGAGGGCGACCCAAAGGCTCCCTTTTCAATAGCTACTACACTGAGGTATTGAGGAGGTTGCAACTCCATTCTCTGGATTGCTCCACTTTTCCCTTGATCTTTACTTTATAGTTCTGAGTGCTAAGCAAGGCGGCATAAAAGTACCATTTGTTTAAATCTGGTATTGCGGAGGCCAGATAAATATATTGGTCCCCGCAAACTTTTGAAATATAAGTGATTGATAAAGAACTTGGCAAGAATGACAAAACAAGTGTTTTCTTCGAAAGGCGAAACTTTATTATGGCGAATCGTAAATCGAAAAAGCGTACGGCAAACAATCGCTGCGGCCGGATGGTGATCGTTGGAGCAGGATCTAATCGCTGGAGCAGGTCTGGATAGTTGGTACAAGACTGGTATTCGTTGGATAGGGGGTCGCTGGTTAAGGACTGGTATCTACTGGTGCAGGAAGGTGTTCACTGGTCCAGAACTGGTAGTTGCTGGTATCTGCTGGTGCAGGAAAGTGGTCGCTGGTTTAGGACTGGTATCTGCTGGTGCAGGAAGGTGTTCGCTGGTCCAGGGCTGGTAGTTGCTGGTATCTGCTGGTGCAGGAAGGTGTTCGCTGGTCCAGAACTGGTGTTATATTTTGACCTTCGACCCGGCCCCAAAATACTATTCCAAGGTGATACACCGGAAGGAAGTGACACATTCCAATGGCCAGTAATCGAAAGAGATCACGTGGGCGGATTAAGGCTTATGATATGGGACAAGGTGAAGGTCCCATTGTGCCACTACAGTGATGCACCGGAAGAGAGTAACCTCTGAACTGCATGACAGTTATTTCCGCTTGATGACGATTAAACATTCGATTTCAAAGATCCAGTGGGCGATCGTGTGGGCGTTGAATTATTATATAATTGAGTTGAGTTGGGTGCCAAAGCAGTTGCCAGTAGAAACCCAGACACCTAGAGACCAGATGTGGTAGGGAAGGCCACACCTGACCGAGGGGGCCCTCGGAAAACCCCCGATGGAGTGGACCCCAACATCAGGAGAACAAGAAAGACACAACGTGACGGTCATAACAGTGGGGTCAAAATATGAAGTTTATGTTCGGTCTACAGCACCCTCTCTAACGCAAAATTTACAAATAAAATGGAGAGGTAAATATATTTGTAAAGAAGTCTCCTTCCTGCGTTTTCCCTCTTGCGTCTTTATCGTTGTGTCGCTGTGAATTATTCTGCATATATATGTGCATGTATGTAGATGTGAATCTACATATGTGACTATATAACACTGGTAGTTGCTGGTATCTGCTGGTGCAGGAAGGTGTTCGCTGGTCCTGGACTGGTAGTTACTGGTATCTGCCGGTGCAGGAAAGTGGACGCTAGTTCAGGACTGGTAGTTGCTGGTGTCTGCTGGTTCAGGAAAGTGGTCGCTGGTTTAGGACTGGTATCTGCTGGTGCAGGAAGGTGTTCGCTGGTCCAGGGCTGGTAGTTGCTGGTATCTGCTGGTGCAGGAAGGTGTTCGCTGGTTCAGGACTGGTAGTTGCTGGTATCTGCTGGTGCAGGAAAAGTGGTCGCTGGCTCAGGACTGGTAGTCGCTGGTGCAGAACTGGTGGCTGCTGGTGCAGGAAAGTGGACGCTGGTGTTCGCTGGTGCAGGAAGGTGATCGCTGGTGTCCGCTGGTGCAGGAAGGCGGTCGCTGGTGCAGAACTGGTGGCTGCTGGGGCAGGAAGGTGATCGCTGGTGCAGGACGGCGGTCGTTGGTGCAGAACTGGTAAACGCTGCCGCAGGAATGTCGTTGGTGCAGGGCTGGTAGCTGCTGGTGCAGGGAAGTGGCCGCCGCTGCAGTGAAGTGGTCGCCGGTGCAAGAAGGTAGCTGCTGGTGCCGTCTCAAGAGTATTAGACTTTCTGAATTAGACCTGAAAAGGGCTGTTAGATTGAGAGGCTGGTAGTTGTGTCTGCTGCATTGTGTCGTCTCAGGAGGTGTTTGGAAAGATTTTCTGAGTAGTCCTGAAAAAGGCTTTTAAGCTAAGCGGCTGGCAATCTTCCTCCGTCGTCTGCGGCTGGAATCGGTACGTCTGCTTTTGTAGAAGCCTTGAACAGTCCTCATGGGCAGCTGCTGCTGATTAGACTTCAGCCGTAGAACGACCAGGGAAGAATCTGGCTTCCTCCCACACCCTGGCTGTCCCCAGCCCAACTGATTCGACCCGGTTTGATACCGCTGCTTTTATAGCTACCCTGTGCCACTACGCTATGTGGTCTATGTTGGATGACCTTGCTTATTATTACTATATTATAGTGAGAAACTTCATTCTAATTCGACCACGTGTTTTTGAATACTACCTATTTTGTCCATTTTTTGAGGACTGTCCTTAGAAAAACAGGCCGAATTTGATATTTAAAGAAAAACGTTCTGTGCGGAGCAATTTAGTCCCTTAACGTATAGTTCCTAAACACTATTGGCTGACGACATCAGTGATTCATCATTTTTAGGAATAGGGTTTGTTTGTTTTGTTTTCGTTTGGGTTATGAGTAGTCGGTCGACTACGATACTGGTATGACTCGATCTGGGATTGAATTCCGGTCTCCTGGACTACTGGCGAACACTCTACTCATTAGGCCAATGGCCTACAACCAACCAAAAATTTAACGTCATAATGTGTTATTCTTCTCTTATGAATACTTCTCTGATGGTGATATACAAATTTGCCCATCAAGTCTTTCAACCTTTAGACGCTCCTTGGCGTGAATAATTTTAGTCATGGCCTCCTCATAACTCATAATTCGCCTCCAGGAGGTGGTACAGACCCCGTTGGGAAACACTGGTCTATATTATGATGATTTAATTTTTGTATGTGTGTTATCGTGAAATATATCTTTTAAATGTCGTATTGCAGCGAGATTTTTGCGAACGCACTTGCGTTAAAATGAGCAAACTTAGAGAATAAAGTAATTTTTTAGTACAATTTACTAATTAATAATTTTATTACAATTTAATAATTAATAATAATGTGTTTGAAACTAGGCTCAGCGCGATCATTGTAATTTCTTAAAGCGAGATAAGTATTTAATCCTCATGATAGAGGATTTCTCCTTGAATATTTACTCGCATTATGATGTGATTCGGCTTTGAGTTTTTTTTTCTTTTTTTTTTGTCAGGATGTATGAAAAATCTATCAACTTTTTCGGATGTTTTGATAGTTTAGATATTGCTCCCAACTTTTGGAAAGTTTAGAAAATGTCTAATTTTCTCATTGTCTTATCAATTTGAACTTTTAGGTAGCAATGAGACGCTGGAGGTATTAAACATCAGCTGGAACCATTTTCGCCATCGTGGTGCTGAAGCAATCGCAAAAGGATTGAAAGTAAGTTGCATTATTTAAGGCTGAAGTCAGTTGTTATCTAATAGGACTTATTTGCACAATGATTCAAATGACTTCCTATTTCATGATGATAATGATAATGGTGGTAGCAACAACAACAACAATAACAACGACAGCAGCAACAATAATAATAATGAAATAATAATAATATCAATAAAATCATCATCATGTCACGCTACCAGTACTTATCTTCCTGACCCTCTCTCGCCACCCGTCACTATCGTCCATTGCTACCGGGAGGTCTTCAAGGCTACATCCTGTATCGGCACTGAGCTGTTGTAAATAGGTTCTAGCTGGTCATCCTGCCTTTGCTCGTCCATGTGAAGGGGTCCACAGGAGTATATCGCTTATGATTTCGTCCTTACTTCTCCAGCATTGTCCCGCATGTCTGGTTTGTCTAACTTGGATAGTTTTCGTGATTGGTGGTAGGTGGCCGTACAGTTGCTGTATTGTGGTTGCTGCCTCCAGAACTTGGTCAATACAGCTCGCAGCATTCTTATGTAATTGCCGTCAAACTTTTTCTCAATACGTTTAGTTAGCGTCCATGTAGTGAATCCATATAACAGTATCAACACTGCTTGGAAAAAACTGTGTTTTATTTTATTGGTCAGGTCTAACTTCATTACGACCGATAGTCTATGTATAGCTGTCTATGCCTTTGCTAGACGCGCGTTGATGTCATTTTCGGTTGATGAGACACTTCTTCCTAGGTAGGTGAACTTGTCTACTAGTTTCAAAGACCTACCCTTGAGTGTGGAGATGCCGCCTTTTTTTTTATTAAAGCACATGTATTCCGCCTCGTCTGCGTTGACATGGAGGCCTATGCCACTTGCTGCTCGTTCCATACTGATGAGTCAGCAGCATTGTTAAGATCGCCTTGAATACTGAGAAGAGTCCTAGAGACCGGTGGATACTTGCTGTCGCTCAGACTCTCGTGAGAGACCCACTAGCGTTGACTAGTGTAAAAGACTCAAAACGTATAATGATAATAATAATAATACACAGGCAGCAACAAGCTTTGTAAATAGCAAGAAAAGATTAACCACCTAATTTACATGGACGACATCAAACTGTCTGACAAAAATGAAAAAGAATTGGAAACTAATATAGGCGGTGATGATGTAGGGATAGAATTTGGCATAGAAAAATGTGCCATGCTAATAATGAGAAGCGGAAAACGACAAATGACAGATGGAATAGAACTACCAAATCAAGAAAGAATCAGAAAGCTCGGAGAAAAGGAGACTTACAAATACAACTACCACCGCACTACCAACCACATCGGGAGTCTTTTTCCATGGCTTGGACTACTTCGATCACGTGATATAGTAAATAAAGTAAAGTTGGCTACCGTAGTCGAAGGCGACCGGAAGGCTCCCTTTTCAATAGCTACTGCACCGAGGTGTAGGGGAGGGCGCTACTCCTTTCTCTGGATTGATACGTACCTTATAATGCTGAGTGTTAAGCAAGGGGGTATCAAGTATCATTTTAAAAGTCTTTGGGGTTACTCAACCTGGGATTGAACCCCGGTCTCCCGGGCCAATGTCGAACACTCTACTCACAAGGCCAATGAGCCGGTACTACTAAAATACTGCAAAACTTTTGAATCACTTTTGTTCTTTTTTGGTTTTTCTAGGAAAACATTGGGCTGAAAAAGCTGGATGTCAGCTACAATGGTTTTGGTTCCGAAGGTGTTGTTGCAATGTCAAATGCATTGATTTCTAACCAGAATCTGCAAGAACTGAATCTTTCACACAACCGTATCGCAGATGAATGCATCACTCAGTTATGCAGCGGTCTTAATAAAAATGTAAGCCTATTGCACCTAAAGGTAAGTGAATCTGCACTTTGTTAAGTAAAAAATTTACTTCGTTCAGACCTGAATCAAAAAAAAAAAATTGTAAGAAAAAAAATGGACATCGGTCAGATCGAAATCATAAAACTTAAAAGTACGCATCTATGCAATTTTTTTTAAGAAGTAAAAGTTTTTGTTCTGGTCGAAATAACATAAACAAAAAAAATTACCTCATTATGCGTGTTAGAATTCGGGTAACCATTTTCCCCTATTTGTGGAATTCTTGGTACAATATATATATATATATATATATATATATATATATATGCCAGTAGAAAAAAAAATATATATATGCCAGTAGAAAACGGCCGATCTGTAAAAGAATGAGGATAATTTGCCCTCTCCTCTTATATGCTTCTAGGCGACACTGATTTGCTAATTTCCTGCTGCTGCTGACTGGCAAGTCTATAAATAAGATGAACGATTTTCATAATGTCTTATCCCCCTTAACATATCCAACAATGTGCCAAGAATATCAAGAAACAACTTACCTCGTTCTGATCTAAATAACAAAACCTTAAAGTGCCTATTTCTTTCCTTCAGTGTATTCAGTGTTAGTGTATCATGGATATAGTAATACTAATATTTGACCTTGATGAGTAGATGCTTAACTAAATACCCTCTCTAGAACCAACCAACCAACCAATAAAACATTTGTTACGGATGTAAAGTGTGTAGCAAATTAGCGTAAAGAATAAGACAATGGAGCTTGGAATTGTATCTGAGGAGTTTTCCGGGTACTGTGAAAAATATTATAGCTGAAATGAATTATTGATAAAACAAGGAAACGCCTAAACAAATAACAGGAGGATGAGTTGGACAAGCGTTGTCTTTTTATGTGTTTATATATTTTTGGTAATGATAGTTGACAGATATGTTTTCGAGTGTTTATTAATTTTGTATGTGCGCAGTATAAATAAATATTTTTGGTATTCATTTTTTTTATTGCTTGCTTGTGTCTCAGTCCCGAATTCCTTTGGGGATTAAACTTTGTTATCATTCGTGAAATTTGGGATTGATATCTCTGTTCAGATTAGAGGACTACTATTGACTCAGACGGACGAAAACTGTTCACAGACCCACTATATTTTGGTGGTAAAATAAGGAAAGGTTATTTTGAATTTGATGCCTCGCATTGGTATTTTTCTAGAACAGGGTAATTCTTTTTCTTTTTTTTTCTTTTCATGTGATAAAACACCCAGACTTAAATACCGTTACACCTTCTTCTGATTTGAAGGACAAATAAAAAGAACAAAATAAGTCATTTTGAATAACAAATGTCCAAAAAAAAAAAAAGAAGAATTATCGTGCTTTTACTTAAACAATAAAGCAAGCATCTTTGCCCTTAAAAAAGGTCCAATCTATGGGTTAAATAGAACTAACTGCATACTTATGCTAAGCTGAATTGTTTGAATTAAAACTGTTTGACTAAACTGAGTAGCTTGAAATAGAAATGTTTTTCACAATTAAACTGTGAACTTACATTTAAACTGCGTGCTTATGCTAAACTGAATTGAAATGGAACTGTTTTTGACATTGAACCTATACTTACACTAAACTGAATTGCTTAATATAGAACTGTTTTGAAATTTAACTGTGTGCAAATAAAATCTATACTTATACTAAACTGATTTAGCTGAATTAGAACTGTTTGATTAAACTGAATAGCTTGAAATAGAAATGTTTTTCACAATTAAACTGAGTACTCATGCTAAACTGAATTGTTTGGAATAGAACTGACTATTTTCATAAAAATGGATTTGGCGTTAAATAACCTATAAAGGTTGATATGCCATAAAACCCAAACAGTCAACCAATCAACCTCTCATCGAAGAAGGTGATGAACATGGCTTTGATAGTTTTGCTTTCTTTTGCAATCCATGTCTCATCACCAGTGATGGCACTGCAAAGCAAGTTTAATTCAGTTTAAAGATGCTCAAGGATGTCTTGACATCCATTCATGCGGTGCTTCAACCATCTTGGTATCATTTGCAACTTTTCTGTGTGCCCAAATCTTCGGTGATAATCTTTGACTTTTCATTTTGACTGTTTTGCTTTCTTTTGCAGTCTGTCTCATCATCATTGATGATGACTCTACGAAGGAAGTTTAATAAAGTTTGAAGACCCTCAATGATGTCCTGACGTACCAGCATACCGAACTCCTTCTAATCATTATTCAGAAGTCTTAGTACTATTTTTGTGCAGACTTTCCCCATGTCAAAATCTTTGATTATAATCTTCCAAACACTTTGTTTTTTTTTTAATGTTCAGTTGACTTGCGATCATTTGAACTGGCGATTGCCACGAACCACTTGCCTTACCTGCTCGACTTTGCTTATTGAAAGCCTCCCGCTCATAGCACCATCTTTCCTCTCACCAGAAAATAAGGGGTTCAACCCTTATGCCACTCAAAAACACGTGTTCCCAACACGCTGTTATCTCATTACACTTGCTAAAGCATTTCAAGTGCTTGTGACCGAGTTTCCCTTAACCGGACCAAAAATTTCCTGTTTTATGTGTTGTCCGATGTTCATCGTTTGTTTCTCAGTGTTCATAGCTGAACAACCAGAAAAAAAGAGGAGGTGTAAACAACAGCATTTGAAAAATAAAATCCAGTGGTTGCAGAAAGCTATGATTATAGTTGTATACTCCCAAGATATCATGTTAGATGATAACATAATCCGGTTATTCCTCTTTCGACTATAGCACACACAGCACAACCAGTCTTGTTACTTTTCATGCAAACCTCGTAGATATAATTAACTATTGTATCTTATTGTATATACTAATTAAAATAGCGCATATATTTGAGTAACAATACCGAATATATTAGAGTAATCTCCCTTGCCTTTGTTAACTGTCAAGGCCGGAGCGCTTCGGGTGGTGTAATGGTTAGCAAGCTAGACTAGCAAACCTTCACGAGTGAGTTCGAGTCTCATTGGTTGCCCCTTTCATACAGCCTTGTGCCACATCTAAGTAAAAAAGTTTAGTAAACTACTATTCTCATGGTCGAAAACGCGCTGTTAGAGGTTAGAAAATAGTCATCATTTTTCTCTAAGTTATTTTATGAATAGCTTATGAAATACCACCAGTACGTATAAGTGTTTAAGAGTTGAATAATCCATTAGAAGTTGATATGCCATTAAATAAAGCAAACCAATTTGCTGATAACTTTGCCATTTCTTCAATTTATATCTCGACTTCTTACTAAGCATAGACATTTACTTTAGCCATTATATTTTGTGCATGAAAATTAAATGCATATGTCCCAACGGGTATACTTTAATACACAGAACACCTAGTACTGTTACTTTTCACACAGACCTTATATAGAAAGAAAGAAAGAAAGAAGAAAGGAAGAAAGAAAGAAGTACCCCGATCTGAGCTGAATGACATGTAATACCCCTTCTTCTGACTTGGATCACAAAACGCTTTATAAAGTGACAGTGTTTCGTCGGCTGTTTTTGTTTGATTAAAATTTATTCGGGGATGAAAGATTATATTAACTAGTCTAGGTATTATCCTCATACTTTGTCAGATTGATTAATTGATTGATGTGACCAACGGGATATCGAAAGGGATGAGTTAGTACTATGAAAATATCAGTAATGCCAATTTATTAAATAAGGACACTATTGTGTTTCTTCGGAACTGGCTTTGTTTGTTTGTTTGTTCATCGAGCAATGCGAAGTATTTGTTCATTTTGATCCTTTTTTTTCCAATTTTTTTTTCTTTCTTTAATAACCGAAAATCCTAGTTTGCAAATCAAGATACCTCCATCAAAAACAAAACACAAAATAAAACAAACTCTTAACACGTTTAATACCATGTGTAGAGAAGAGGAAAATCTCGTATTTTGTTTTGGCGCGCTATTTAATTCAACACTGAATTTCACCCAATCAGGATGACATATCCTATTCAGCCCGGACCTTCATTTCCGGCTAGCAAAACGGGTGAGCGGCCAAACACACTCTCTTCGGCTTGGGACGGCGACCAGAACGGACGTGTCTCTGGTCGCCCCTGCTTAGCGATGCTTTTTAGCTAAACAAGCCACCCAGTGGGACATCTCACTGTGGCTTTAACCCTAGCAGCAGCAACATGGACACTCAACGAGGGAACCATCTAATTTATGGATTCTTTGCGTCTAATATATTTTAGACCAAGGAATCCCAGTTGAATATGAATTAGATACGTTCAGCATGCCTTCCACAAGCACCACAAAAATTTACTATGTCGATCCGAGCGCCACTTCGCTCTCGACACACTAGCCCCCATTTCACCTCTGGTCCACATTAATGGAGATAACGCCTACTCTCCCCAAATACCAGACACACAAAACTACACGGTGACCTTGAATACTTCCCTCACACGTCCAACGACACGCTGCCATCTCAACATCCCGCTAAGCTATCGCGTCTCCAAAACCAACAAGCCTAACCACCACGAGTCTTGCAGCACCAAGAACAAACCGCCTAAAAGCTGCAAATAAAAACTTTCGTTGTTGTGTGTTGCATAAAAAATAGTTTCGTAATTCATTTATGTGTGCCCAAAAACAACAGCGTAATTCCTCAATCACCGCTATACATAGGACGCATATGTATGCCTCGTGACAGTAAACATATTAAGTGATATTATTAATTATGAATACTTTTATCCTTCATGACAAATAAATTTATTAAGTGATACGAAGCTAGAATCCTCTCTAAGTTACTAAATTATTTTGGGTGTCAGCTGTTAGTATCGATCCTAAGTAGAAAAGAAATCTGCTAAAATACGGTTGGATGGTTTTACGGCATGTCAACCTCTGTTAGATTATTTAATGCAAAATACAAGCGTTTTACCTTTTTGTAAGGAATAATAATAATTTCAAGTAACTATTTTTGTTGAATAATTATGATAATAATAATCAACAACGACCACTTGCAAACAATTATAGCTTTAAGTAACTCTTCTTAATACAAATAATGTTTACACTACTATATAGCTTCAAGTAACTATTCTTGTGTAATTATTATAATTTGCTTGCATAGTTATATAGTATCATGGTTTAGTATCTAATACTAATAATTTATACACAGTTACATTGTCTCATGTATTTCTATATAATATAGACCTTGTCAGGCCTGAGCTCAAAATTCTAGTTATGGAAATTGAAGTGTAATATTGAAATTGGAGGGCATACAAAGAAGAGTGACAACAATAATAAAAAGGGGTAAACGATTACAGTTGCAGGGAGAGATTGAAGAAATTAGAAAAAATTAAATTAAAAAAAAAATGAGACGTGATCTAATTGAAACTTTCAAAATAATCAATGGAAATTTAAATTATGTTAGATATCTTTCAATATTTTTTTTCGAAATTTGCTGTTAAGTCAGATTTCAAAAACTAAGTCTACTAACCAATTGGATTTTTTTTGCTAATAGATTCATCTATTTTGGGAAGAAATTGTCAAACCAGACCAAAAACAAACAAGTGTAAAAAATGATTACTCATTGTAACCTAAATTGTTAATTTTCCAGTTTATAATGAAAAATCGCCAGTAGATGCACTGAAACATCTTTTAACCTTTATTACAGTAAATATAAGTAAATATAAGTTTTATCAATGCAAAGTAAACATTAAATCAAATAAAGTGTAAGAATTTAATAAGATTTTGATATCTTTTTCACTTGCCGTCAAGCGAAGACATTTGGTTATAATGGGTTAAGATTAAAAAGGATGATTTCAGAAATAATGGTAAGAAAAAGAAAATAAGAAGGCATTTTGGGGAACGATAAGGTGAATTACTTAACAGAATTTGATTTGTATATAGATATTGGATTAATTGTGTAAAAAGATTCTTTTGTTTTAAAGGTTGAGGTGAGAAGATCGTAAAAAGGGAAATGTTAAAAGAGGCATAGTAAAAAAATAAAAAATAAATAAATAAATAAAATAAAATAAAAATAAAGTTTAACCATACGAACCAGTGGTATACGCACCATCCGGAATCTGTTTTGAAGAATGAGATGCACAAAGTTCTTTGAGATTTTGTAATAACAAACCGATCACTTAATTTTGGCCAGACGACCAGAACTAATTATAGTCAACATGAAAAAAAAAAAAGAAAAAAAAAAGAGAACCTGCCGAATAGTGGATTTTGTCGTCTCGGCAGACCACAGAGTAAAATTAAAAGAAAGCGAAAAGAGAGATCTTACTTAAGAACTAAAAAAAACAACAACTAATAATGGAACATGTATGTGAAGATGAGATCGATTGTAATTGGAACAATCCCCAAAAGATTGGTTAAGGGACTGGAAGACTTGGAAATAAGAGGAAAAGTGGAGACCAACCAAACTACTGCATTATTAAGATCGGTCAAAATGCTCCGAAGAGCCCTGGAGACTTGAGGAGACTTGCTGTCACTCAAACTCCAGGGAAAAACCATCAACTTACGCTGGTGTAAAAAAAAACTTGCTAGAAGCAATAATAATAATAATAATAATACTTTACACAGACATATGGTTTTAATTATTTGAAGCAATTATACTTTTAAGTAACTAATAAAAAAACTTTTGTAAACGATTAAAGATTAGATTATCTATTCAAATGAGAGTTAAATAATATGAAATGTACAATAAGAGTAATTTGAAAATAGCTATAAGATTTCAAGTAACTTCCTCTTTGATAATGATTTGTTAACAATTATATATCTTCAAGCAATTATTTCTAATACAAATATTGTTTCAAGTATTCTTATCAAATGCAAATAATTCTAAATTCATCGATTACTAATTAGTGAAAATTTAGTTCACAATCATTTTAAGCAAGTATATATTTCATAATTACTCTCTTAAGGCAATGTCTGTTTGGCAGGGCTGAGTTCATCGTTTGGCGCCCGAGGCGCCTCCAAAATGGATAATTCCATTGGGATTAAGCATTTTTTGTGGCGTTCACGCTTGAGTTTCCATTCATGCGTTGTCCTCCACAATAAAATGAACTTGTATAAAATCCAGTGAGGTGTGAAATTGGATAAATAACAAACACTTTATACTTCATGTTTTAAGAGCCTTCGTATTAAGGTGGTTCAAAATAATTTTAGAAATAATTTCAATCAAATCTATTTGACCCGCAGATGACCACCTAGCAGGTACTACCACTCTGGATAAGCGTGGATCTGGGAGTAATGTCAATCAAAGTGTAACTAAACATTCTCCGGAGCTCTTGAATTTTTTGCTCATTACCAGATGCAATTTAGTGTCATATCCTGGACAAGATTTACTAAATTTGTTTGCATTCATTGGAAGAATTATATATATATATATATAAGGCGCTCGTGGTATAACGGTTACATCGTCATTAAACATGGACACAGAAACCCGAGTTAAAATGGACGAAGTTGTTTACATTTAACATAGCGGTAATACGCTTGGGAAAGGCATGACTCCAACTATTCCTCTTTCAGCTATTTTGTGTATTATCAATTTTTGCTTGTTAGTCCTAATGGCGTTGTTTTGTGGGCAATTAAATGCCAAAGCCTTCTTTGAAGAAGGACAGTCGTGGTACTATCTAACCCATAGCTAGAGAGATAAGGGGGTTCATGCCTTTGCCAAGGGTATTAGTCCGAAAGTGAACGTAATAGTACGACTGGAGTTGGAACTCGCTTACTACGTGGTCGCAGTCCAGTGCGTTAACCACTACTCCTCGGTTACTCCAAACCTTCATCCCTTTTGCTCCTACACGATACACATGCGTATTGCGATAGACGTATATGCTCTTATCAATGATATTGAGCACTGTTTATTGATAAATATAGCAAACTATATATATATATATATATATATATATATTAGATGGTCCAAAAGTAGGTGGACAGTAAATAACATTTATTTTGAGATTACATATACAATTATATTTACTAATACAATTATTACATTGATAATTAGATTTTATTGTATACAATAATACAAAAGTACTAAAATTTTATCAACGCAGGTGCTCAAACTGCTGTCCATCACAATTTACACAGCTTTGAAGTCTACCCCTCATGCTTCAACAAATATTTTTGCAAAAGTCTCTTCATTTATTTCTTGAAAAACATCTCTGATGTAATTTTATCAAACCACCAACACTTGGTTTTTGACTATAAACTTTGTCCTTGAGTTCTTCCCAAAGGAAAAAAATCCATTAGGGTTAAATCAGGTGAACGTGCTAGCCAATCAATTGGACCTCATCAGGTTAACCATTTTTCTGGAAATTTCATCAAGATACTCTCGGGCTGCTCTCGAATAATGTGCAAGGGCTCCATCTTGTTGGAAATTAAGATCATGTGAGTTAGACTTCTTGTAACTGGGAAACAACTTGATACATTCCACCTGGTGGCCACCTACTCTTGGACCACCTTGTATATATATATATATATATATATATATATATATATATATATATATATATATATATATTCTATCTATTCAGGATAGCGTATACTTAGAATCAACGGCACTTGGTAGTTTTGTTTCTTATCTATGCGATCGTTAAACCAACCCCTTTGCACAAACAGATTGCGATACAAAGTCAATTTCTAAGTGCAATTTAGTAGGTTTAAATCTAGAGTTTTCCTTCTTGACAAGTTGTCATAACAAGGTTTAAGAGCTCAATTTACCCCATTAATTACAGCGGCCAGTAACAGCACTGACAGCATAAAGACCAACAGAACAACAATAACCAGAAAACAGAAATGGGAAGAAAAACAACTGTATGGATATTTCAAGTGACAAACAATCGAAATTGCATACGAAAAGACCTAGATATGGCTATGAAAGAGAAACCTTTAGAGAAAAACTGAATCTCTTCTTACAACAACACAAAACAAGGCCACCAGGGCCAATTATCAAAAATCGATAATACATAACAAAATAGCTGGAAGGGGAATAGTTGGATTCATGCCTTTCCCAAGCGTATTACCCATATGTTAAATGTAAACGGCCTTGTCCATTTTAACTCGTGTTGTTGTGACCATGTCCCTTAAACAAAGAAACAAAACCAATAAAGTAATGATAGTAATACATTTTGAATAAGATTTACACAAGTGAAACCAAGAAAGAAAGAATTTCAATTTCCTCTGCAATTGTTTATCGAATTTTCTCACAATTAACCGCTTCTTTCCATTTTTCTTTGTAGATTGGCGGAAACCCGATGACCAGATTTGCTGCCAATGCTCTTGTTACTACAATAAATAAATCAAGTACTTGTGCATTAGTTTCATTAGATTTACAGGTAAGCCATAATAAAGATAAAATCACAATATGAACACTTCTTCTGCCGTGTGTTGCTATTGGTCGAGTTCTTAGCGGCGTGCAGTGTGCGACAACGATACAATACTTGGCACTGTATGTAAAGAAATATTATTTAATTTCCAGTGCCATGCCGTGTGAATATATAGGCAACTTCCAAGCGCTATATCGAGTGCAGTTATGGTTGAATACGTGGCGCCTTGATTTGTGAAAATGTTGTCAATAAAGCAAAAAGATAGACAAATACCTGGACCTTGTCAGAAAACTGAATAAAAAACTGGAACACAAGAGTCAAGGTAATACCAATAGCAGTTGGTGCACTCGGAACGATCCCCAGGAGCTTGGAGAAGGGACTGAAGGAACTGGAAATCAGTGGGAAAATCAAAGCCACCCAGAAGACAGCAACAATGACATTGGCTTGAATACTGAGAAGAGTCCTGGTGACCTGAAGAGAATCGCTATCACTCAGACTCTCGCGAAAAAACACCACCAGCTAATGCTGGTATAAAAAACTTGCAAGGAGTATAACAATAATCATAAATATTATTATTATTATCATCATTTGTGCCTTCCACTGGAGTCTTCTCGGGTCTTCAGGACTCTTCTCATTATTTTTATCGATCTCAACAATGTTGTAGTTTGGATGGTCTCGATTCTTCCTCTAATTTCTAATTCTTCCAGTCTCCTTTCCAACCTTTTGGGGATTGTTCAAAGTGCACCAATTACAATTGGTATCACCACCACCTTCATATTCCACAGCTTTCATGGTTCTCTGGAAAGGTCCAAGTATTTGTCACTTTTTTCGTTTCCTTTGATTTTTTATTTTGTGTTCTGCTGGGACAGCAAAGTCTTCTATATGGCAGGTTCTCTTTTTTTGTTTGTTAATTATCTCTAGCTGGGATTAGGTGATCTGTTTGTATTACAAAATCTCAGGATTTTTTTCTCATTTTTCAGGACAGATTCTGCTTTGTCCATGTACCATTTTTTTGCACAATTCCCTGTGGATCACTTTTCCCACCCAGTCTTGTCTAGTCTTGTACCCCTTTATGTGCTAGTTTGCTGCATTCGCTTATTATGTGATTAATCGTTTCGGCTCTATCACCATGTAATCTACACTTGCGATTCTGTTGTGTATTTTTGCTTCAGTATAATTGGTCCTTATGGCGTTGTTTTGTGCTACTATAAGAAGAGAATCAGTTTTTCTCTTAAGGTTTCTCTTTCATTGCCATGTCCGGGTTCTCTTGTGTGAGATTTTACCGGTTTATCGCTTGAAATACCCCTACAGTTGTTTTTCTTACCATTTCTGTTTCCTTTGATTTGTTGTTCTGTTTGTCCTCATGTTGTCAGTGCCGTTTTTGGCCGCTGTGATTTTTTTTTTCTCTTTTTATTGTTGTCTTCGAGTCCTTGTATTGATGCATACACGTTATCTTCAATGCTGGTGAGTCCTCCTAATTTTCTTGACACACGTATTCTGTCTATATCATCTCTTGGATGTAATGCATTATGTATCGAGAAACTTTCCCGTTTATCTAAGGTACTCTTTACTTATTTTTTCTTTCATCCACTTGTTTGATAGTGACCGCTTTCAATATTCCCAAGTACTTGTAATTTCCTTTTCTCCGAGCGTTCAGCTTCTCTCTTGATTTGACAGTTCTTTTTCTTCCGTTATTTGTCTTTTTGCGCTTTTCATTATGAGCATGGCATATTTCTCTCTTCCAAATTTCATTCCTGTATCATGGCTGTGTATTCTTATTGTTTGTATCAGAATCTCAAATTCATTTTCATTTTTTGCAAACAGATTAATGTCGTCCATATGGTGTCATCTCACTGAAGTCTGAGTGACAGCAAGTCTCCTCAAGTCTCTAGGATCCTTCTCAGTATTCTATCCAATCTCAACAATGCTGTAGTCTGGATATTCTCGATTCGTCCTCTGATTTCCAACTCTACCAGCCCTCTTTTCTAAGCCTTTGGGGATTGTTCCAAGTGCGCCAATCACTGGTATCACCATCACCCTCAAGTTCCATAGTTTTTACTGTTCTCTAGCAAATTCTAAGTGCTTCTCTCTTTTTTCACTTTCTTTGATTTTCACTCAGGCAAAATCTACTATACGGCATGTTCTCTCTCTCTTTTTTTTGTTGATTATCTCTATGCATTGTCTTCTGGTCGGAATCAGATGATCTGTTTCTCCTTTAAAATCCTTGAGAATTTCAAGCATCTCATTCTCTAAGACAGATTCTGGCTGGTACATATACGATTTGGTAGTATGGCCAAATTTCAATTTCTGGCACAATTCCTAGTGGATTATCTTCTCCACCCAGTCGTATCTACTCTTATACTTCTTTTACGCTAGTTTGCTACATTTGCGTATTATGTGATAATTTCTTCTTTGTCACTACATAATCTACACTTGCAATTCTGTTGTATATTATCGATTTTGGCTTCAATATGATTGGTCTAATTATTGTTTGCTCCTTGAAATTTTTTTCACTTAAGCGTTAGCTGATGGTTTTCCACTGGAGTTTGAGTGACAACAAGTCTCCTCAAGTCTCTAAGACTCTTTTCAGTATTCTGGCCGATCTCAACATTGCTGTAGTTTGGATGGTCTCCACTGGTCCTCTTATTTTCAAGTCCTCCAGTTTATTATTATTATTTTACTCCTTGAGAGTTCTTCACATCAGAGTTTCTACTTGATTTTGAGTGATAGCAAGTCTCTTTAATGCTGTTGTTTGGACAGTCCCCACCCGTCTCGTTATATCCAAGTCCTCCAGTCTCTGTGATTCGTTGGGACAGCGAAGTCAACAATTCTTCTTATTATTATTATCATTATTAAGAGGAATTTTTTGAAAAGTGCGAAATAATTTTTTTTCCATAAATGTAATATTTGCATTGTTTGAAATTGGTTTACGACAAAAATAATTTTAATCTCACAAAAATATTAGTTTTGTTGATATTCGAAATGGCGGAAAATCAAACAGGTTGCTCCAAGCTTGAACAGAAGTATTTCATCAAATATTTGGTGGTTGAGAAGTGGAAACTATGTGAAATTCACAGAAGGATGCCTAATGTATACGGAGAAGCATATTTTTGTAAAAAAAAATGTTTACAAATGAGCTAAAAATGGGTTCGCCACTCCGAGCCCGATTCGAAAAGACAGGCAATGAAGTGGAAACACACCGACTCTATGATCAAGGAAAAGTTCTGAGTGCAGTAATCAGTAAAAAAAGGTCATGCTGTTACTTGTGGGGTATGAAAAGATTCATTACTAATTAATTCATTGAAAGAGGTGCAACTGTAAACAGTGCTTCCTTTTTCCAGAATTTCCAGGACTCTCTTCAATATTCTGGTGGATTACAACAATGCTGTAGTCTGGATAGTCTCGATTCGTCCTCTGATTTCCCACTCTTCCAGTCCTCTTTCCAATCCTTTAGGGACCGTTCCAAATATGGCTGTCACAACTGGTATCACCGTCACTTTTATATTTACCAGTTTTCTCAGTTCTCTGGCACGGTCTAAGTACATTTCTCTTATTATTTTTTTTATTCTGTGGTCCACTGGAAGGGTAAAATCGATTATACGGCAGGTTCTCTCTTTTCTTTTTTTGTTAATTATCACGAGGTCAGGCCTTCTTGCCGGGATTAGGTATCCGTTTGTATCTTAAAATCCAAGAGAACTTTATGCGTCTCATTCTCCCGGACAGATTCTGGTTTGTGTAAATACCATTTGGTGGCATCGTCAAATTTCAGTTATTATTATTATTATCATTATTATTATTACTCCTCTAGAGTTTTTCACATCAGTGTTAGCTGATGGTTTTACACTGGAGTTTGAGTGACAGCAAGTCTCCTCAAGTCTCCAGGACTCGTCTCAGGATTCTGGCCGTTCTTAGCAATGCTGTCGTTTGGATAGTCTCTACCCGTCCGCCTACTTCCAAGTCCTCCAGGCCTTTAAATAATCCTTTAGTTATTGTGCCTAAGGCACCAATCACAATTGGCACAATCGTTACTTTCATGTTCCACAGCTTTTTCAATTCTCTAGCAAGGTCGAGGTACTTATCCTTCTTTTCACTTTCATTCAGATTTATTCTGTGGTCCGCCGGAACAGCAAAATCGACAATTTTGCAGATTCTCTTTTTTTTTTTTTTTGTTGATTATTATCATGTCTGGTCTTCTGGCCGGGATTAGGTGATCCGTTTGTATGTTAAAGTCCCATAGGAGTTTATGCGAGTCATTTTCTAGGATAGGTGCTGGGTTGTGCATATACCATTTGTTTGTATGGTCGAATTGAAATTTCCTCCACATTTCCCAGTGGATCATCTTGCCAACCCAGTCGTGTCTCGCCTTATACTCCTTCTGTGCTAATTTGCTATATTCACTTATTATGTGATTGATCTTATCGTCTCTGTCACCGCATAGCCTACATTTACTGTTTTGTTGCGTCTTATCTATTCTCGCTTTGATATGATTCGTTCTTACGGCGTTGTCCTGTGCTGCTATTAGGAGGGATTCTGTTTCTCTCTTAAGGCTTCCTTTTCTTAGCCAGGTCCAGGTTTTCTGGTGTGAGATGTTGTTTACTAGATGTTTAAAGCGGCCATAGAGTTGTTTCCCTCCCATTTTTGTTTGCTAGTGGTTGTCATTCTTTCGTCTATCGTGTTGTTCGTATCGTTTCTGATGGCTGTAATTAGTCCTCGTTCGTGTTTTTCTATGTAGTCTTCGAGCCGTTGTATGGATGCGTCAACGGTGTCTTCGATGCTGGCAAGTCCTCTTGCTCCCTCTTTTCTACATACATATAGTCTGTCAACGTCGTCTCTGGGGTGTAATGCCTTATGCATGATCATTAATTTTCTTGTTCTTTGGTCCATTTGTTTAAGTTCCTCTCTGGTCCACTTGAGAAAGGGTCCCGGATATCTGACTAGGGACACAGCCCGAGTATTTATTCCTTTGATGAGGTTTCTGCAGGAGAGTTTTGTCTTGAGTAGTTTTCGCGTTCTCCTGAGATATTCTTTTCGCATCGTGTCTTTCATTAGCACTTGTTTGATGGTGTCAGCCTCCAAGATGCCCAAGTATTTGTAGGTTTCATTTTCTTCGAGCGTTCTAATTTTGTCGTGATTTGGTAGTTCCATTCCGTCAGTCATATGTCGTTTGCCACTTCTCATGACGAGATATAATAGCTCTATCACAGATATTGAGCACTCTCCAAATTATATTGCATTTGGTCTGCCACAAACCCACGAAAGGAGATAGTGACAACAAACACTATATATATATATATATATATATATATATATATATATATATGTATATCCATATACATGGGGGGGGTTGAAACTATTTTCTGTGATTAAGTCAATCTGCTTATATTTCTAAGACTATGTTGCGCTAATTTTCTTGAATGAGACAGCTTTGTTCTCTTGTGTAATTGAAACCATGATTATTGCACGTGGTAGTGTATTGATTATAGGGAAAAAAATCAAGTACCTCACCACACACACACACACACACACACACACACAAATCCAGCTACACACACACACACACACACACAAATCCAGCTACACACACATACCCACACACATCCAGCCACACACACACACACACATCCAGCCACACACACACACTCACAAGTACAGACATACACACACGCACACACATCCAGTCACACACACACACACTCACACATTCAACTACACCCAAACACACACATCCAGTCACACACACAGAAATTCAGCCAAACATGCACACACACACATTCACACACACACGTCCAGCCATACGCACACATACACCCACACACGCACACATACACACCCCACACACAGTCAAACACACTCACACATTCAGCCTCCCACACACACACATCAAACCACATCCACACACACAAATTCAGACACATAAACACACACACACACACACACACACACACACACACACACACACACACACACACACACACACATAAATTCAGCCATATACGCACACACATCCAGCCACATACACACATACACATACACACAAACACATCCAACCAGACACACATATAGCCACACACACTCTCACATCCAGCCATACACACACTTACACATCCCCCCACACACATCAAGTCACACCCATAAATACAAATTCAGACAGACACACACACACACACACACACATAAATTCAGCCCCATACGCACACGCATCCAGCCACACACACTCACACATCCAGCCACACACACCCACACACAAACATCAAGCCACACCCACACACAAATGCAGACATACACGCAAATTCAACCACACACGCACACATATCCAGCCACACACACACACACACACACACACATCCAGTCATACACGCACACAGACTCCAGCCACACACATACACTCACACATCCAGCCACACACACATATATATATATCTATACTTCTCTCTCTCTCTCTTGCTTTCCTTCTCCTTTTGGGTAAAATGTGTGAAAGCCTGATAATCCTTTATCGTTAAATTGTTTATATCGGTAACATGTTTATATCGGTAACATGTTTACAGCCATATTTTGGGGGTGAGCTGGTAACAGAGGACTGGTGCACCACTGTGTCACAAATTATCCGAACAACACTCCTCAGGTTTTGAATTTAGAGCTTTTTCCTTTTCCTAGATTGGATGCCATCTCAGGACTAGAGTTGCATAGTCTGTGAGGGAGAGAAGAGTCGGATTCATGTATCTCCTCAGTGCCTTGGCCAGAAGTATATATATATATATATAGAGAGAGAGAGAGAAGCGCGCGTGAGGAAGCAGTTATATCGTAAGTAAACTAACTCGACGATCAGTTTGAATTCTAAACAAATCTGTTTACGCTTACTTTTGCACTAATGCCCCTGACAAAGGCATAATCATTTGCTCATTGGCTTGGTTGGTTTCTTTGTTTAATGGCATATCAACTTTCGTAGGTTGTTTAATGTCAAAGCAGTTCTTGTAGAAGTGGTCCTATTTCACCCAGAGCTGGAGGGGATAAGGGGATTCATACCTTGGAAAGGCATGAATCCATCTCTTATGGCCCTAGCTATGGGCAAATAGTCGAGCAGATTGTGCTCTTTAGCCTTGATACTGCAACTTACCGAGGAGTAGGAAAAACTTTGAATTCAAATGAATTATGCACTTCTATTAAAAGTTTATCTTCCTCATGTTTTGATTTTAAAAAAATAATGAAAAATAAAGTTAAGATTGGTAAGTGTCTAGTCGCCCTTTTCATGTGTTTCAAGACCTGTCTGAGCCCTTGAATAGAGTCCTAGGGAAATTAACTTAAAGTTGTCTGGAAAAGCTTACAGTCGACCGGTATATGTCACAGAAACAAAAATGTTTATACTAATAAAAGTCTTTCAAGATGCTTAAAAAGTCCCCTATGTAACAGTGACAACGTTTTTCTATATTTGCAGGATATTTTCGTTGATCAGACCTTTCTGGACCTTGTGAAGGAAATAAAGCAGACGAAATCCTTCTTCGTGACACATGGAAGCATTTGGGAACTAGAACTAATTACGTCGAAGCTAATGGAAGCGAGTCAGAAACCGAAAGTGGTATTGGCTAGTTCAGAGGTTCTAGGCGGCGATAAGCCGCAGGAGAACTTAATTTCGGAGTCGGCTGACCAAGCTGAAACGTCCCAGGAGAATCAGGTTCCCAACATGGCAGAAGAAGAAGAAAAAGGGACTGAAACACCCCCAGAAAAGAAAGAGGAGGAAGAGACAAAAGAAAACACCAGTCAATTGCAAATGGATGCAGCAGGAGAGCTAAATGCAATCTAATGTTTTCTACACTTCATTTAATAGTGTTAAGGCAATTAAAATAAACTTTTCTTTGAATTCGTCCAGCAATGTTATCAATCTACAAGGTATATATATATATATAATATATATGTATACAGATGTAATACAAATGCACACACATATACACAATAAATATATGTATATATATAATATAAATATATATATAATAAATACTTATATAATAAATATATCTACGTAATAAAAATACGTATATATATGATGATTATATATAAATACACACATATATAATAAATATGTATATAATATAAATACATATATATATATATATATACTATAAATACGTATATACATATATATAACACACACACACACACACACACACACACACACACACATACATATATATATATAATATATATAGATATAGATATATATGTGTGTGTGTAGTAGATGAAGGAGAAAATGAAAGAATAAAAATTTCATCTATAAATTTATATTTTTTTACTTCGTTAATCTGAGTGAAAAGTTTTCTTAAAAAACAAAAGTACAAAATCAGTAAAGATTTTCTGAATGAAGCATAGCAGTAATTGTCAGTTTAAAATAAATATTTTCTGATAGATGGGTGTTAATGCGTAATGTAAGTCTGTAAGCAAAATGAAGCAAGTCGCAAACCTGACATTTCTTGTAGAATTAGAAACAGATTTATGTTACAAGATAGATAAGCGGTGTCGAAATTAAATGCATTTTTTGAAAAAAAGGAATTTAGATACTCAAAAGAAATAAGCAGAAACGTATTAAAGTAGTTATTAATTCATCGCATACTGTTTGTTGAGTAAGTTGTGACAATTTTATTCTTACTGAAATAATATTCATTTTTGTGTTTATTTACACTATTTCAGGTTGGCTCAAAATTACATAAAAAAAGGGTGACGATTAATCAACGAATCTGTCTAAGATTTTGAAACTTTAATATTTTTTCAAAATTATTTTCAGTTTTGATCCTACAAATATTTCACGGCAAATTAGATACTGTCGCCTTCGACGTAACTCGAAATTTATCAAGCGTGAATTGGACCGATTGGATAACAAATGCAAAAATATACAACCAAAAATTACAACTTCTCGAACCAACGTTAATACAAAAAGGGTAGAGTGTTTGCCAATGGTCCAGGAGACCTGGTTCAATCCTTGGTCGCGTCATACCAAAGACACAAAAAATGGTACTTGATAACTCCTTGCTTAACACTCAGCAATATAAGGTACTTATCAAGAGTAAAGTGGAGCAATCCAGAGAAAGGAGTAATACCCTCGGTGTGGTAGCTATTGAAAAGGGAGACTTCTAGTCGCCCTCGACTACGGTCGCCAACTTTACTTACCTTAAATATATACATACACACAAACGTACGCAAATATACATTTATATGCATATAAATAAACTTATATGCATATATACATATACATTTACACACACACACACACACACACACACACATATATATATATATATATATATATATATATATATATATATATGAATTAGTGAGAAGAAATAAAGTGAATTCGACAGAATATATGTAGAAAAAAATTTAGAACGGAAGAAAGATATACGTTTGGTGGTTCGTTTACTGCACCGACATGTTTTGACTTCAAGGTTTTTTCTAAATACAAAGATATTTTATCAAAATTATTTTTTGTAGGAGAAATGATTATAACATATAATTTTTTTGATTCAGTGGGAAGTTTTCATCAGGGATTGTAGAAGTTATGTGAAAAACAGAATAATACAGGCTGATATGTTATAAATACGTTATGTTATGCGATGGATTTTTTTATGGCATTTTGAGGTTTGAGAAACGGATTTGTAACGTTTTATTACTTCAAATATTTAGAGAAAGGGGGCTAATCTTTAGCGTGGATCTTGAAATCTTTTAGTATTATTTTCCAAGATACGGTAATATTTTTAAAAAAATCTTGTCGTTGTGGTATTGTGTTGTGGTATGCTATCGAACATGTTTCAATTATTCTTCATTTATTCTTCGTTTATCTCTGTCATATATGAAAGCAAATATTGCAGAGTTTTGAAAATCAAAAGTGTTGTTGGTTAAAATATCATTGGAAAATGAAGTTTGTTGTGTTACCAGTTTTAAAGTCTTTTTTTGTGTTCATAGATTCTTTTATTTAAATTTCTACGTGTTTTTCTTAGCTAAAATTTATTGCAATTTTGGCAACGGATTTTATGAACACCTGCGTTGGATAGGGAATTTGTGTTTTTGGAGTTGTTCTTTACTTTTTATTTTATTGTTTTTATTGTACGGGTCGTGGTTTTTATGCCTAAGTCATTTAAGTTTTTTTCAATGAAAGTGGTAGTGGGATTTTGGGGTAATGTTATGTGTCTTTTTATAGGGTTGATATTTGAGCTTGGTTTATTATATTTATTCATATTGTAGGATGTATTTTTGTGGGTTTTTATGGCTTTTTACGGTGAATGAAAGATTCTGGATATTGTATTTTGGATAAAGAGTTTTTGATGTGTTCGAATTCTTGGTTTAGAAAATTGGGGAAGCAGATAAAAAACTATGAGAATCCACTTTTTGTGTAATTGCTGTGGTTCGAAAAAAATGTAGTTATTTTTTATGTTTACTTTGTGGTAAACTTTGAATTCTAACTTTTTGTTGTTGTTTGTTAGTAAGATATCCATGGAGGTAAAAAAAATTGCTTTTCTTATGTTCGTATGTAAAATTAATGCTTAGTTCAACTTGGTTCAATTTGTATGCAATGGAAAGATGAAGTAATTTCTATTTGTGTAGGCTTTCTATATATTCTTTTCCTGAAAGTGTTTTCGTGGAATTGATGAAATTGACGACCAAGTCAGTTTCCTTTAGTTTTAATGACACCATGTACCGTCAAGTAGACGGTATTTCGATGGGTTCTTCATGAGGCCCTATTATTGCAAATATTTTTTTTGGGTTTTATGAAAAACTACTATTTGACAGGTTTCCCAAGCCTTATATCTATTTACGTTACGTGGACGATACTTTCGCTTGTTTTTGTTCACGTAATGAAGCTTTGTCGTTCTCTTAGCGTTTGAATGATTTACATCCTTTTTTAACCATCACTATGGATGAAGAGAAGGATAATAAATTACCATTCTTGGATGTATTGGTTGAACGGTCGTTCGTTTGCTTTCGTTACTAGTATATATAGAAAGCCTAAGTTCACTGGCTTGTATTTGAGTTGGGATGCTTTCGCTCCTAAGTCTAGGAAGGTTAACCTGATCAAGTATCTCACATTCAGAGCGCTTAAGATTTGTTCGGATAACAAGTTTAAAAGTGAATTCAAACAGATTAGAAATTTATTTTTGGGTAACGGGTATCCTGAGGAAGTCATTGTTGACCCCATTAACAAAACTGTTAATAAGTTTAGGAATAACATCAGGCCATTTGGCCCTTCTAAATGCTGAGATTATGTTGGAATTCCTTAGATTGGATCTCCTAGCAATTTGATTGCCGATAAGGTTTCTTCCTCTGTTACACGCTGTTATAATGCAGCTATGGTTCGAACCATTTTTACAACTCGAGCTGCATTTCGCTCTAATCATAAGGATGTGCTCCCTATCTTTCAACAAAGCAATTTAATTTTTAAATTTCAATGTTACTGTTATGCCACATATATAGGGTGCACTTCCCAACGTCTTGAGGTTAGAATCAAACAACATGTTCCCTGAGATATTCGTAACCACACAACATCCGGGCATTCAAAATTGCTCGATTCTGCCATCTATGAGCATTTGAATGCTTTAAATAGTAGTGCAGTTAATTATAACGATGAGTGTTTTGGGGTCTTGCATAGAGCCAGGACAAAACAACATTAAATTGTCCTGGAATCCCTTCATATTCTACTTTACAGGCTAACTCTATGCAAGCAAAACTCCAAGAACTCTATGAACTTACTGGGAGATAATTTTTGCTTGACTCAGGGTGGTTTTTTCCTCTCCCCTCCTTGGTCTTGCTATCATTCTCATTTTCACCCCCCCTTTTAATTAATCTTATTTACATTGTTTTTAAACGACTTCTGATGGCTGTCACTCGATAAATGTCTGATGAAAGGGGCCTTGCGATTCCAATAAATTCCATATATTGTAATCTCCTAATTTTACATATGCCTCTTAGTATTTGCCTCTTTAAATTCGTATGCACAAATAATTTATATATATATATATATATAAGCATTTAAGTAAACATATACATAATGAATATATGTATACACACATATAAATACACACACACACACTCATATATATATATATATATATATATATATATATATATATATATATATATATATATATATATATATATATTAAATACATCGCTGCATAAAAACATTTTTGATGATCTTAAAGTCCTGATGAAGGTTATTAAAACCGAAATGTTTAACGTTTACTTTCCATCAAATTAAATTCATCAGATTTCTTTTCCTATAAAATAAATTGTCGCGTGTGTGTGTAAGTAGATATGGAAATAAATCCAACATGACAAATTAACTTCAATAAAACATACTGATATATATATATATATATATATATATATATATATATATATATATATAACTTATACATTTAAAAGTACATATAACATATACACAAAATTTTAAAATTTCGCCAATGGTCCGGGAGACTGGGGTTGAGTACCTGGTAGAGTCATACTAAAGACTCAAAAAACGGTATTTGTTGCTTCCTTGCTTAATATTCGATATTATAAGGTATGGATCACGAGTAAGTAGAGTAATCGAGTGAAAGTAGCGTCAACATGTCGGTGTAGTAGCTATGGAAAATGAAGCCTTCAGGTAGCCCTCGACTATAATCAGCCAACTCACTTATATATATGATATAAATTATATGAATATATATACCATAGATATAAAATATTGATATAAAAGTCCAATAATACATTTTAAGTGCTTGTAGGAGCTCCTCAGTGATGTCATAATATAAAAATAAAATGTACATATAAAACTTAGTATTAGTTTATACATAACATTTATGTATAATACATAAATAGATAACAAATATATATAACATAAATATATATAATATATTGAATATTATATATATATATATATATATGTATATATAATGTGCATAATATAAATTATATATATATGAAATATAAAGACACACACACACACACACACACACACACACACACACACACACACACACACATATATATATATATATATATATATATATATATATATATATATAT